>JAPQLA010000001.1:29529400-29542548 GCA_029822935.1 Naso vlamingii | reverse complement strand
CTGTGTCTATATAACAGATAAATCAGATGTTTCAACGATTTAATAGCTGCATATGCATGCATTGTTTACATTTGACAAGGTTTACATCATGCAGGCACTCAAATGTTGGAATGATCAATAAACAAAAATCATAAAGATAAACTGTGTTTACCATGAACAGAATAACTAGCATATTTAAGATCTTTCAGTGTGAAATGCAGATTAATATAATCAAAAATAAGGACTGACTGAATTTCGTTTATATAATAACAGAAGCTTACCTTACTAAGTTTGTCATTGCTAGAATCTCTGGGTCATTTTTGTATGGTTTGGCCTGGGGAAGAGAGAGGAAAAGTTATATTAAGCATAAAAAAAACAATACTTTCATCAAGTGATTCTGATGAGAACCATTTTAGCTGTGCTTTATCAGAAAAATCAACTCAAAACTGCAAAGACGAACGTGTGTCAACCACTAGTCTGTCTTGATTCTCTTTACACAGTAAATGTGTTGTTATAAAAAGCAAGCATGTTAACCTGTAACAATTACTTTTATACCTCTTGAGAGTCGAATGGATTTATTCCTGACTTCATCAGCATGTTGGCTAGGACCAGGTACTTCAGGCACGTCGTCCTTCTTGGGCTTCCAGACTCGTCATAGTTTTTAAAGGCCTCAAAGAAGTCTGTGTGAGCCTTCTCAAACTCGCCCTCTCTTAAATGCATCTTCCCACCACACTCTGAACAGGAGCAAACAAGCACAAGTTATTCAGCAAACAGCTATGACAGTACATCCCGTGACAGGGATACTTAACACTGAGCTAAACAAATGTTTAATGAAGGAGATGTACACCATCATACCTCTGATAACTCCCATAATGAGCGGGTGAGGAATGGCAGACTTAATATGAAGTGACTGCTCATACAGGGCTTTCAATTTCTTGTTGTTTTTTTGTGCTGTGTACATCTGGATCTCCAGAGCATAGATCTCCAACAGCTGTGTGCCTTTCTTTAGGTCATCTTCTCCATCATCCGTCTGTAGTTACAAAATAGGGCAATCACTTACTAGAACATTATTACAATCAAATCTACATACACATACACATACACAATTTTGTCCGTCAAGAGCTCACAAACTATTTGGACTCATACTGACTATTAACAAGCAATTAACCAGTTGTAATGCATCTTAAGAGATCTACAAGGAAAAAAAAACTATGCCAAACACATTATTGCACATAAAGGCAAGAAAGATGTAGTTGACCTAATTACCTGACATGACTGGTGAAGTTGCCTAAGGATCTTTTGCAGTTTTCCGTACTCTTCTCGCTCCAAGTATAGCTTCCCTAACTGCATGGGTGCAACAACAACAACCAAAAAAAAAAAAACATTTCTGAGTACCTGTTGCACTAAGCAACGATCACAGTAAACAATCATTGAAAAAAACAAACAAACAAAAAACACCTTGGTATACCTTTGTGTTAGTTTTAAACCAAAGTCTGTCATTTTTGGCATCTTTCAAAGCCTCCAATGTGGTTTCATAGAACTCTTGTAGCAAATCCATCTAATAACACAGAAAACACATTTTGAACAGACAGATTTAAGAAACCTGGTAAGGATACAACATATGTAACTGCCGGGAGTACCCATCATACCTGTTTGGAGGTAGAGATATAATCCAGAATGGAGTTTATGGACTTCTCTGAGTAATTCCTGGTGACAGCACTTCTGATGTATGTCAGCAGCTGCTTGTACCTGTTCATCATCTCTGGAAAGTTGGTCTTCAGAGTTGAGACAAAGAGATAACCACTGCTTAAAATTCACGTCTGTTTGGACAAGGGAAATTAAAGTATAGCGTATGTTAAAAGCACATACCAGTTTGAAGTTGATTTTGATCATCTGTTTCAGTGCTTTGAATCCCCATTCTCCTTTCTCTCCTTCTAGTTCCAATACCTGAACACACAATAAAACCAAGAAATGTCAGTAAAAGATGTGCTTTTGAATAAATGAGTTGAGCAGAGAGCTACAAAGAACATGTTAGTTTTTATGGAATATCACTCCACCTTCTGGAAACTGCTGAGTGCTGCTTTGGGGTCATCTTCTTTCAAGGCTTTGGAGTTGTAGTACTGGTTCTCCAAGTCCACATTTGGCTCTGAATTGCTGTCCTCTGAGTATTCCTGAATTTAATCATATCAAAGTTCATGTAAAATACCCACTTCAAACACAGCTACTAAACAACATGTCATAGTTGGCTAACACACTGGTGAGAAAGCAGATTGCCCTGTGCCAAATTCTGCAAACATGAGCACTGGGCTAACGTTACGTTAGCCTGACGTTACGCCTGGGCTTGCTAACTAGCCGGCCGGTTTGCTTTTCATTCCTGCAATTCAAAACAAGCGACAGCTGAACTCTGAGTTTGCTATCCAGCAAGGTGAACGTTTACTGATAACAAACGAGCTGCACAGCAGCTAAAACAATCCATCGTTAGCCTTCTAGGAAGCTAACGTTAGATATCCGCTGTCAGCTTGGTTTTAGCCAACAAGCTAACTAAACAGCTAACATCAGCTAGCCTGCTACTTCACTGTTAGCGCTCAAAGGACAAACGGTTGCTACGATTGAACCGAAAGCCAAGTAATTTGAGTTGTAAATACCAGGTCGTAATCTTCTTCATCATCACACATGAAATCATCCTCCATGTCAGACATTTTGACGGTCTTCCTTGCTCTTATTCAGAGACAGACAGTAGCCCGGCCTGTGCTGTTTTGCAGCGATGGTGAGGTGGTGTGTCAGGGTGGCAAGACGTAAGAGCATACTTTGGTCCACAGATGGCGCTGTTGGACCGCCTCAGACACATGGACAACGTGACACTGTAAATAGACTTTGCCCACTCTCTTGCTGCTGTAACATGACAAAGCTGTAGTGTTGATTGATTTTTAAATATTTCCTGGAGTATTTTAACTGTAGTGGTCAAAATTAAGTAACGTTAGGAGCATTTACTCAAGTATTGAATTTATTTACTTTCTTGAGGTAGGCCTACTTGCACCTATTATTGTTACTACAACAAGTTCATCTGACTGTTTGAGTGGATCTCTAGATAATTTGAGTATTCAGAATATGCATGCAAAACATAACATGTTTTGTAAACATGTATCTATGTTTTACATCATGCACATGCATCTGTGATCAAAATACATATGATACAAAAATACATATAATGATACAGCACTGACAGCAGCCTTTTTGCTGCATAAGAACTTTACTTTTCAATATTTTGCTGAAAATATTTATTCAATGTTCAGTTTTTCTTTGACTTTTTTACTTCTTGCTTTATTGATTTTGAATGCAGGATGTTTTCTTGTAATAGAATATTACAGTAGTAATACATTGTGGTTTGGCTACTTTTCATAAGTAAGGATCTGAATATGTGAAAATGTAACAATAGTCACAACACAGCTCTGCCATGGAAACAAGTTACAGTTATTTGGAAAAGTAATTTGCGTTAATGTAAATTTCACTGGTTTTCTTGACTTGATATTGTACATACATCTAATATCCAGTGGTAAAGGCAGATCTCTGACTGAAGTAAGAAAATAAAAAATAAAAAATAAATAAAAATGTATTATCAGCAGAATGTAATTCAGCATTAATAGCATTAAAACTTTCAATTTAAGTAACTGATTCTTTCACGTGAGCAGCATGTTGCAGCTGAGTTAGAGCTTTTAATTACTTTCTATACTGTTGGGCATTAAAATCCGTAACTAAATTATTTAAATCTTAATCCACAGTTACTAGTAGATATACCAATCAAATAAAGAGAAGTGCAGTATTTCTACATGAAATATAGAAAATATGTAGAATGTAGCATGAATTGTAAAGGCACATGCATTTTAAAATTGTACTCATGTTCAATACTTGAGTACATGTTCTTTGTTAGTTTCTATCACTGCAAATATCCCATGAACTCTGGATGTGCGTGTCAGATTTCAGTCAGCCTGGTGAATCAGGTTCATGTCGAATGGATTTCGTGACTGTTCTCTCAGCCGTCCTGGCTGCTACACAGAGAGACCACTGGCAGCATCACATCCCTCTCCAGCCCTCTGCGTCACTCAGGGGGTCATTCCACAGTGAACTCTGTGAAAGATTTCATTACCCAAGAAATTACAGTCCTGTTCCCGAAAGTGTACGCAATCAGCTTGTGTGTCATCAAGTTATGTGTCATAAGTTTATTTCAAAAAATTGATGAGTGAGGGTGAAAAAATCAAGTCCATCATCCTACGCAGTCAGTTTGGCCATAATATTTACAAAATCCAGACATGAATCACCAGCACCGATACTAGAGGAAAGAATGCTTTCACAGACAAAGTTATTTCTTTAAAGCATTAAAAATATCCAGAGTAATATTACTTGCAGTAGTGTGTGTGTACAAATGTGTCGTTCATGTGTGCACTGACAGAGTTATTGCATCTCGTACATAAAGCTAAGCTGCGGTTGTCTACTGGTTCCACATTGCAACCAAAATATTCCAACACTGGGCATCTGACCTGTGTGTGTCTGTGTGCGTGCACACACCGACGTAACATGATTCAATATGTGCACACCCATTTGTTGCATGCGTGAGATGTATCATTTTAGCAGCAGTGGTGCGTGTCGAGTGTCTTTCAGCATTTCATTAATTGCATTGGGTTTGCATCAACACACAGACTTAATGAATGAGCAGCAGTCCCCTGCTGGAATCAACAACGCCAGAAAAGCTGTGGGTTTGAGACAAAAGACACATGAGTAATACACCCTGATTTGTCATCAAAACACCCACAGAACCGCCCGAAATTATATGGCATGTGGCTTCTTAACATACCTGAAATACGCCGTTATCCCCACAGACTGACTTGATCTGTCAACACTGACAATCTCTAGAGTGCATTTTTCAGCTGTGGTGGGAAGATGCTGCTGAAGCACTTGAAGAGCATAGGAGGACCCTCCCAGCTAAAGCTTAATTCTTTGATTAAAACTACTGAGTCGGGGGATGGCGTGATAAACACAAGTTTATCATGTTTAACCTTGCCATGTAAACCTACTAACCTTATTTAGAGACTCAGAAGTGTGTGATATTAAGGTTTAAAAACACCTCGGAGCAGTCCTTGTCCTTTCAGATCATCTCTGACTCATTTGATAAAAGTAAGACACTGATATTCTTCCCTTGGATTCAATGTATACACAGGGCTTTATGAGTTGTTTAATTTTTGGTCGCCAAAAACTGTTTTATGCTGAACCAAATAACCTTAATAGAGTTAAAATAATCCAATTTTCAACAGTTCCTAAACATAAGACAAGAGTCTTTCATATATTTCCAGCATGGCATCTGGCAGCGAAAGCCTGTGTGCCTCTCTCAGCAGGCTGCCTGCTTGTGTATGCTACACAAATGTGTCTCACCACTAATGTGCTCACAAAGGTGCTAACCGCTGTTGTGCTGCTGCCAACTACATAATTTCGCATGCAAGCACACAAAGGCACGCACAGTCACACAGATTCATAAAGTGTAATGCTTGCATATCCATCTCTCTCTCTCTCTCTCTCTCTCTCCATATATATATATATATATATATATATATGTATATATACACATACATGTATGAATGTGTATATATACATATATACGTATATATACACATACATATATATGTATATATACATATATATGTAGTCTAGAATACACACCTGCTCTATCGCACATGCCACAGCATGAACATACTCTCAAATACCCTCAGAACCTGCACAGTTGCCAGCCTTGTACAACCTACCCTGAGGTCATCTTAGCTGCTCTCACTTCTCAACTTGTGCAAGATGCGTGACAAGCCAGTTTGTTTTTCTCTTTTATTTTTTTGTTGCTGTTTTCATTTTTACAAGGTATGTAGAAGCGTGTCTCGATTTTATGCAACAACTTCCATCAAGTGGGGCTGTTATTACAGATGAAATTCAACTTCCAAGAGCTGAAACAGCCCCGGCAGCCAAGTCCATTTGCACACCCTCTGCATCACACGCTAGCATGCTGTGGTATGTGTGTGGAATGAGCTTTGAGTGGGGTAACACAGCTGAGATTTGTAGGGTGTTTTCATATCCAGAGAGTTTGTATGTTTTAGAAATACATGAAGGTTAAAAAATAAAGTACTATTTTGTAAATACTTTTAATCTAATTTGGGTGAGTTCCTGAACAAAGTCCTTGGTATAATCCAGTGTCCATAGAAGAGAGATGAGGGGAACTGGTTTGGTTGGGCGATTTTGGACAAAAACAGGCTGAACAGGACTGATCCAATCTGATCTGGGAGAGTTGAAAGTTCATCTGTGCCATGGCATGTAGGTTTCTGTTCAGGACTTAACCTGTCCATTTCAGCTGAGTGATATGATAAACAGGAAAAACCCCAAACTAAAAGGAATAAGTTTATCTTAGACATCTTGTTAAGAGCAAGATGTGAAGATTGAAACTGCTCTCATATATGGGACAGTTCCCAGCCTTATTTGTCTGAAATCCCTATTTATTAAAAAAAAAAAAAAAAGTCTAAAAATGCTTGCTAACGTCTCTCTGATTGGCTAGTTTGGTTGCTTGGGAAAAAAAACGTATCGGAATAACGGGAATTCAGAACAATGGCATAGCATTCTGAGCTTATTTTAGCGGCAAGTCTGGAAGAGAGCAGGTATCCTGTCTTTGTCTAAAGGAAACAAAATCCTTCTATGAGCACCTCTATAGTTCACTAATTGACATGTTATATCAAAACATTTTTAAATCAGTGCAGCATAAAATTAACATATAGTATTATGGGAGGAGTTCAAGTGGGACTATTTCTTGGCCAGGCACAGTCACTGTGGCAACAAGTCTGCAGTTACTGCAAATAAAAGCATGTTTCCTATAATATTATATTACTACTTTTAAATCAACATTCATTGAAAAATATGACAAAAATCAAAGCGGTGTCTGCCAACAAAAACTGAACTTTAGCGCAATTCTCCCAACACAATGAGTTACTGATATTTGTTCAAGTACAAGAGAAGTTGGAAAGTTGATTGTTGTTTCATGGGTGCAAACATGTTACGAAGTCAAGACAGCTAAAGCTTTTTTTTCCCAATTATTTTACCCACAGTCATTGCTCTGACATCACCATGACAACAGAGTCACACCCCTGGCGGTGGACCCCGTGGGACCTTTATACGACAAAAATATGAACGGTAGTCAGTGGGGAAAGGAAAATAATTTTTTGATCCTGTTTGACTTGTGCCCTGAATTACACATATGACGTTTGTCAGTTTAAATGATAATTTTTCGTGTGAAGAAAGTCTGTTCGTCATCAAACAGTTGATGTATTAGCTTGTGAAAATTCGTAATTATAAACACTACAACACCAGTTGCGTCACTGACGTCAGAACATTTTCCCTCCTCTAACAACAGAACTGACTAACTCCCCCTTCGAGTAGCTGCAGCTCTCAAATTATAATCTCAATTTGTAATGGTTTCCACCTCTTTTAATACTTTTCCTCTCATCCTGGAAAAACGCTGTGAAATTCGCTATGTCTGTATTGTTGACGTATATTGTCTGAGACGAGACATGTAATTCACTGAGCAATCTCACAAAAAACATTTTTACTTTGACAACAAAATTCAACTTTCTTTACAAGAAGAATTATTTTTTAAATTACCAACCATCATATGTGTAATTCAAAGTACAAGCCAAACGGGATCAAAAATCAATTTGTCCCTCTCCATTGACTACCGTTGATATTTTTTCTGAATTAAGGTCTCATGGCCCAGAAGTAGGGTGGCATGATTTAGGCACTCTATGGGACGGTGGGCTGAAAGCTGCTGTCCTGTTTTTGTTATTCTCTGTTAATGATGAAAATAAGAACTGATGTGGAGCAAAAAGTGAGTCCTGCGTTTAAGTCAGATCCAGGATGCAGAGTCTCTTCGTCCTCTGTTGCTTCATGTCCTCCTCTCTTTCCCGGTGCACGCATCCCTGTGAGTTTGGTCTACAAAAAATCAAACCAGGAGGTGGGTATATTTAGATGCCCTTACATATTTAAAATGCCCACGCTGAGGCTATTGGTGGTGTCCAACTTTGTGTTCATCCAACAACAGGATCACATCAGTTCCAGTCTGACAGAAGATGTTTGACCCTTTAGATGCTTTCATTAACATGAGACAGTGTCAAATCCTTTGGCAGACAGGATGCTGGTGCTGGAGTGAGTCCACAGCGATAAACTAACCTTCTGTGGTTACGTGGCTGACCTGTCAGAGTAAGCAGAGTGATTCATGCCTGTAGCTGACAGCCAAGCTCAGAGGAGCCACAGCTGTGAAAGAGCTTGTCAAAAATGGAGTAATAAAACCTCTGCTTGCGAACAACTCTGCTCCCGTTGAAAGGTTTGTTTCATGTGTCTTTATTCCCACATACTGTACAGATAGATCAAATAACACACCTATTTCTGGAAGCTCTCAGCATGTCTTCTATCCGTAGGCTACTGTCTTATACAGGGTCGTTTTCTCCACATGTAAATTTTACCTTGTAGTTTGATGTTATCTATTGCATGTTATTTCATTCTGGTTTGCAGCTTTCGTGGCTTTATTGTGCCATCGGCTCTAACTCTGACTGTGACAAAATTAGGGAAAAACAGCTCTATAAAAAATGACTGTGATTGCTTTAAAGAAATACAGACAACCCATGGCTTGTGTTTTTCTGCACAAAAAGAATAATTGTACAGCAACCTTTCTCCAGTGCTGACTGTGCTCTATGGAGAATGGTTGGCTAAACAAGATAACTTTACTATACTCAGTACGTTTACATGCACACAATAATCTGTTTTTTGCCCTTTTTCCAAAGAGGATAATATTCCAACTAAGCTGTTTACATGGTAAATGAAAAGGAATATTCCACTAATATTCCCATTTGCACGCATCTGTGAAAACTCCAATAACATAACGATGCACATCTTATTTAAGCACTATGGAGGAATTTACTTCCTTTTCAAACTGTTCCTCCCGTGCTGTACTCTCGTTGTCGTTGTTTTGCAGAACCACGCTCTTCAAAGTGATGCACAAAGCTGATCATATGCCACAAAAAGGCACGAGGCTGTGTGTCGCAAACTGCCGTAGGAACCCAGATTGATGCGCATAATCCAACTGTGCCTTATACATGTCCAGAGCAAGATTATTATTGTGGACGAAAACTGACAAAATCACGAAAACTAGAATAGAAAAAACATAGAAACTGAAATAAAAATAAAAATGAGACTTTCCAAAGAAAGGATAACTAACTTAAACTGTATTAAACGTAACTAAAATCAAATAAAGTTATAGAGATAATATCTTTAGTTTTTATTTTTGTCATGGTATTTTGGGTGGATACTGTATCTATCTTTCAAGATCTATGTTCTGTATTCCTCCCCTCTATGTGGCATGCAGGACTGCGAGTCGGTCCATGACCCTTTCCTGGTAACGTAAACCAATCTGGCTGGCATCATAGCAGCGAGGGCCAAAGGCAGGAAAAAGCTGCAAAGAATAAAATAATAAAAATTAAAATAACACTAAGCATTTTCTGAAAAATAAAAACTAAACTACAAACTTACTTTAAAAAGTGATTAAAACCACACTGAAATTGAAAAATAAAAATCAAAACAAATAAAATAAAAACTAATGAAAAATCCGAAACGATTATAACCAGAGAAAGCTCCTAATACTGGCATATCCCATATGTCTTAATCGGAAAATGCCACATTCACAATAAGACCTAATTAGAAATATCCAACTGAATATGCTGTTTACATGAACTGAGTCGAATAATGAATATTGCAACATTCTGAATATTAGTGGAAAACTAGTGTGCATGTAACTGACTGTGACTGTAGAAAGAGTATAGAAGCTTTATCTTCACAGCACACTGATGCTGTGAAATGAAAACAACAGAGTTTTAACTTGTGTGCTGCCTGCGTGGTTTCCCATGAACTTTGGCACACATGGTTGTTTACTGTATTGTATCTTTCACATTTAACGATGTTTCTGTTTTGTGGAGAACAGTTCAGATCCTGCGTGGCTCTCTGTAATATATCATGTTTTGTATTTCAATCAATCATCTGGCATTGTGGGATAAATACTGTAAACAAGTCTAAATCGCACACAACAGCAGTAATATTAATATAACCAAAGTCAGTGTGTTAGTATCAATACATGTTTGGATTAAGATCAGTGAGTATTTGCTGCTATGTGATCCACCAACTAATAAGTCAGTGAAACACAGGCTAGCTTTTGCAGAAATCCCCAAACATCATATATACTCTGGACTTAACGCGCATTAGTTTTGGAAGAGATGATGCAACCTTTTGTTTCATGTTCTATACTGAACACAGTCCTGTGTGTTGCAAACAGTCCTTCAGCCTTTCAAGCTGAGAAAGAATTAAAGATCTTAAAGCTCAGAGAAATAGCCTCAAGCACGAAAATCTTGTTGACTAGAATTTTCTTTTTGAAGTAGAGCCAAAGCTCACAGTTGCATGAAGTAATAACACAGATATTATGGCGAATGGATATGCATTGTTTGTATGACAGAGAGGCTGTTGGAGCCCTGTGTGTCTGAGTTGTTGTCACTGCAGCAGCCACTTAAGTCTAAGCCAAAAGGTCTTTGAGCATCTCCCAGATCAAACAAAAGCCCTCACGTTTATCCATTGGGATCTACTTTGTTTATTCCTCTTCTAGTTAGTCTCCATATTGTGAGCAGAGACTGATGGTCTATAACCAACCAGGAAGGCATGTGAGTTTCCACAGTCAGTAACAAATAGTATCTTTCCACTGCATGAAATTAGGGTCCTTGCTGAGAGATTACTTTGATGTACCTTATCTGTCTCTGAGTGCCCTCAGTGTTGCAACAACTTACAGTTGTAGGAAAGACAGAGGGCTTTAAGTGGAAGGAAAACATTGTTCTGTGGATTGATGGCCATTCATTAGCTCTACCTTGTTTATGTTTGAGAGAGCAAGTGTCCATGCATATGACTGTCTGACTGCCTGCTGGTGCATATGGCGTTGGTTGGTGCTTGGATGTTTTGTCTGGCCCTGTTGCACAACATCCCCAGAGACGGATGATCCACTGTGATCTTCCATTTCCCACGCTTAATGAAATCGCTGCTTGTACAAAAGACGAAACTGCCGCAGAGCACAGGTGACCCACATAGTTGACAGCACTTTGGCCTCTGCCGCGAGTCAAAAAAATATTAACTCAAAGACATATGACCAGTCATCACGGATCACCGTGAACCCAGTGATCAAACCCATATCAAAACCACATTTGTGTCCCCTGCGCCGGCAGTGCGTGCAAACTACCACAGATGATGGGAGAGGAATGAGAGGGACAAATAGCACTGTTTCTCTTCTTCTGTAGTCCCAGATGAGCCAGCTTCCACTGAACCTATGACACAGCAAAAGAACAGAGAAAAGCCTGGAGAATAGCACAAGTTGGAGCAAGACTGGAGGTGAAGCTGGGATCAAGGCATGAGGTGGGGCGACTGTTTAGGATACTGGAGCCAGCAGTGCACTGGATGACACTTTGCGTGCAGACGTTTTTATGAACTCAAACTCTGTTGCCACAATATTTAATATTTATGAGAACAACATTCGTGCTAAGTATGATAAAACAAATGTTAATACACATACGACAGTCTTTTACAGATTTAGATGAGGAATATGGCTCTGGTTCAACCGTGGCCAGAGTAAAGGCTGGCCGACCGCCAACGCTTCCATGTGATTGTAGACTCTAATGCAGGCAAACAGTTTCCCCCTGGAGTAAACTCATGGGCTTAATGCATAACATACAACACAATACAGTAAATCTGTATCATTCACAGTGTTGTCTACATGTAAACTGTCAGTGATATGTTGAAGTATGCTGACCGCATATTTACACAGAAGCAACGGGCTATGGCAGAGTGTTCGTATGTTTTCAAAATACCATGAAAATGAAAACATGTGCCCGAACAAGATTAATATATTGTGTTTTGCCTGATTGTGTTTTTTTTTTTTCTTTTTGAGAACCTCTGCTGAGTATCCTCGGTGTGATACTGGATGACCAATTTATTCATTGCCAACATTGCCATGGTGACCAGCCCTTACAGGATGATAGTGCACATCAGTAGATTCAGGTTTTTGTCCAGTCTGGCTGTGTTGAGACTGCAGCTATGCAAAAAGAGAGTTAGTCAGATCCATAGGAGAACATTACCATGACGTCACTTTGGTGACTTTTGGGTATGTAGTTTTTCTAGAAAAAAGTCTTAGGGGGCACACACATTAGGCAATCTGCACCGTGTCTAAGCACGATCGCCCCTCAAAGTCCAGTTTGATTAGTGTGAGCGCTCTGCTCAGTACCTCAGTAAGCTCAGTAAGCACGGCACACTTTGCCTTTCCTGGCACGGTTGGAAAAGGTGAGGTTTGGCACAGTACGGCTGCACAGGCACAGAACGTTGACATCGCTGTGCCTGTTTGTGGAGGATTCCCCCTAAATTCAGGCAGATAAGGGCGTACAAAGTCCAGATAAAGAGCAGTGAAAAAATCCAAAACTGTCTCTTAGATACCAGAGAACAACTGAACAATGTCATTACAAGATGAAAAAAAATGATGGTTCAATATTTGAAAATAACGGTCACACTCCACAGATTAGGCAGCTCAAGCGTGCACAGGCCCGGTTAGACTGGAACAAGGTGAGCACAGGGCAGCGGGGGGGAATGGGAGGAGGGACAGTCGCGCTTCAGCATTGGCACAGACAACTGGGTCAAGTTTGAGTGTGTCCCTAAACAGTTTTATGATAAACTTCCAGTTTCTTGTATGCAAAATTATTTTTTAAATTGATAAACATAATATACATAAGGGACACCATTTAAATGGGATGAAAAAATTAGGTCTCTCTATTGACTAAAGTACATATGTTGGAGCCAAAGGCTTTATGATATCATTTATGAAACACTTCCCTTTCTTGAGTTGAAGTTTTGCCTATCTAAGACTCTTGAAATTTAAAACTTTTTAAAAAAAATTTGGATCCCACTCTACATGAGGATGAAAGAAAGAATATGCAAAAGTTTTTTTTGTTGTTCCAGGTGGAATGAGCCCTGACTCGTTGGGGAGCGACACAGTATCTCAACCATTTCCTCACATAGACACT
>JAPQLA010000001.1:29508715-29519295 GCA_029822935.1 Naso vlamingii | reverse complement strand
GCACTGTGGAGTGTTTAATCAGAGTTTGGTGGTGGCTAGAGTGGAATGCATTGACTTGCGCTAGCATTAGCATTAGCGTCGACACCACTGTCACGGGCCTTGCGGTTTGTCCGTTTACACAGCAGGAAAGAAGGTTGCAGTTTCAAAAGATTACGCTCTGGAACCCGGTTTCAAACATTTGCAGTTTCAGGGGCACCAGCACGCCGTTGCCATGTAAAACGGGAGCCAAACCGCAACAAAAGTGTTTTGTTTGATGTGTAAACTTGTGCTGAGTAAATTGCCCCTTAGACGCTGGAACTGTCACACTCAGGGAGGAGCCCAATTGCTAAAGCTACTGATTCAGTGAGAGACACTGGTGATTCGTTACACTTAGATTCACTGTTCACGGACTGCACACTCTCTCTTGAAATGAAAGGGATCCATAAAAGAACATTACTTCCACAAGATGAGATGTCACTGTCCTGTTTGAATCGCCCCAAGTTCGTCAAGTGGTCAAGAGTTTGATTTGACAGCTCTAACAGAAAAGATTCCACTGTCACATCCTAATGCCCTTTGCACCTCAACTTTCATCCAGCCCTTTCTTGAAGAGGCCCTGGCAGATCACTGTGCCCTCTGTTTGTGCAGACCACAACTGCAAGACCGCCTTCAGGGATATGGCAACCCACTCTGTTTCAACAACATACAAAGCACCCTCGCGGGCTAGACTCAACAGACAACATTCCTCGACCTCTGCAGATTTTATGACATCCCTGTAGTCTTCTCTGCTGGTCCCAGAGTTACACTGGTTTGTGGTGCAGATGAGTGGTGTGACCACACTGAAGTCACACAGCAGAGACCATACTGATGAGCTCTGAAACGAATTCATACATGCATTCCACGTTATAAGATTGCACAGTCTGTAAACTTAAGAGTATTTATTGTGAACTAGTGTGTCCAATTGCTGAGCAAGGCCAGCAGTGGGCTCGAGAGAGAGAATATAACTCTCTGGCTTGCACCAATTGTGTAATTTTAGAAATCACAGGGACTCAGCATTTTGCAGCACACACAGTTCAGCCGAGAGGTAATATTTTTATTCTCCAAAGATTCACATTATATAGCTGAAAGTCATTAGTCTATTACAACTTCAGTCGATTAAAATCTTTTTCAATTCTTTCTGTGTGCCCTCAGTGTGCGTTCTTGTGTGGTTTCAATATTTCAGCATGTGAAGCCCCCTCCCCCCAACCACACACACACCTTCCTTCACCTCACCCACCTCAGGCTGTGAAGTGTAAGTGTGTGTCCTGGTGTGACAGGATCAGGGCAGGCGTTCCTGCAGTTCTGAGAGGTGATAAGGGGTGGTCTCTCTGCAAGCCTGCCCCAGCCTTGGCAGGACCCCGGGGCCCAAATTGAAAGCAGACGTGTTTGGAGATCATTCCCTGAGTTACTACTGTTCAATTGTGATTTACAAGAGTGTGTGAGATATGGAAATCTCTCACGCAACTCAAGATATGGGGGCTGAGTGAAAGCACATTGTGAAACAGGCCCCTCCACCCTGTGGGAAGGACTAATCTGTAAACTCATGCTATCCCTCTGTTTGCCCAGGAATTCAATGGTTTCATCCTTTAAATGTGTCATCTTCTCAAATGGAGGAATGATGTCTCTTTGGCTAATGGAAAAATCATGCCATCAAGACTAATCACAGCATGTTGAATACTGACACATACTGTCAAATCCCTTGGCATATCTTACACAAAAAAGTGACCTTTAGCTTTTCTATGAGACATTTGGGCTTTAAACAAACTCTGATGTTTAATCAATCAGCATCAATATTAAGATGCTTACTGCAACTGCTCCACCAATCAGAATAGAAAGAGCAACAAAGTCCCGAGAGGGGATTGACATTAGTGTCGAGTGGTTGGTCAGTGCGGTGGCTCACACAAGACTGTTTTGCAAGACCCATGTGAAATCTAAAATCAAAACCAACAATCTTTTCCTAAACATAACCAAACTTTGACTTTTTTACTCTAAGCCTATCCAAGTACTTTTAGTGCCTTGGGCTGTATTCAGACCAAATCAGGTGATCAGGCCAAAACACAGGGTTTCTCATTCATTTGAATGAGGCCTGTCCATTTTGGCTGTGGCGGTCTGAGTCACAGCTGGCTGCAGTGAAAAATGTTGAAACCGGCTCAACTTTTCTCCTGCAGCTGGCTGTGTTAAGGTGTGTTCAGACCGAACAAACCTTAACCATATTTTGGGTCATCGCTTCATTAATGTCATTTGTGCGATGCAACGTTACACAGTCTGCTTATATTAGCTCATTCAGAGGAGGGAGGACCGGCCACTTTCTGTCATACGGACAATTTAATCATCATTTCTGCACTACATCAGTTGTTGAGGTTCTACACAGGGTGGAAAACTTAACAATGTTGTGTCTGCTTAATTAAATCATCCGGAGCCTGTTACGTTATGTCACAGAGCTCCGTGTCGACCACAGTTAGCGTAAGCTAATAGCGTCAAGAGGAAGGGGGCTTGCCATTTTCTATCATTTACCATGGCCGATTTAATCTTCCTTTTTGCACAGTGTCAGTTGTGGAAACCCAGAAAATTAAACAACGTTGTGTCTGTGTCTGTAACATAATCCCGTGGTGTATAAGGTCGTGTTGTAGGAGCTCCACGACATTCACACATAGCAATAGTTGTTTTAACTACCATGTCTGATTCAATGTCTGTTCTGCAAATTCTTCAAACGTTCGTGCCATCGGGATGTTATTGACGTTGGGAGAATCTCAACACTGATTGGTTGTAATGGCACGGCGTCATGCGATGTCGCCCAAAAAGTTAAATATTTTCAACCTCGAGCAATGAGGGGATGAAGGCGATGGAGGCAATGGACACTATATTGCATGATTCACATAGCTTGTATTGAAAAATTTGCGTTGCCTGAACTGACATCACATCTAATCGTGTCTTGTGGTCTTTATTGCTTTCTTTGCTTTCAGTCTGAACACACCTTTATGCTGCAGCAGCCAATCATGTAAAGGGGCCGTCTTCCAGCGATCAACCGTCACCTGTGGATTGGGGGAGGAACAAAGACCACAGCTTGACAACACACAAAAGGTCCTGTTATGTTAAATAAGTGACACTTACACCACTGCACAACCTTGCGGTGTTTCGGTGGACCACCTGATTTGGTCTGATTACAACCTTAATCTAACCAAACTGCAGCCATTTAACAACGTAAACCAAGTACACTGGTCAACAATTTAATTACAGTTACAAAAGCATATGAATAATATATTACTAAACATTGTAGAAACCTGAACAGTTGAGACACCTTTCAGACACCTAAAGTATGTATTTTCAAAATTCAAATTACTAATGTCCCCATCTATATAGGACTGGTTAAAACTTCAGGCTTGTGTCTACTTGGAGCGCAACTGATATTGGTTGGCTGATAAAATGGGTTAATACTGGCTTATATGAGAAACAACAGAAAAAGTCAGTATTGGTCGGATTTTACATTTTTTTTATTCATACACCATTGTTGTATTTTTAAATGTATATCAAACCCAAAGCTTGGTACCAACTTTGACCTGAGACAAGCTTCACACTGTGACATTTCTCAGCTTTTTGAGTTGTACCTGCCCTGGCTGACAATGCTAATGAAAGTGGTTGAAATAAGGTGAGCACACTGCAATCCATGCACATTTTCAAAGTTTTCACCATGATGGACTCAAACAAGCAGCACCTTTTTCCACACAATGTGCAACAACGTCTAGCATCTCTGCCTTAGTTTGAAACTCCTTTCAATTATCATCCACAGCTGGAAAAAGAGCAACAAGTTGAGCATTAAGTAATCAAAACCGTGACAAAGATGCATTAAGCAAGTGCACAAATTATCTTTTACGTTTTATTTTTCACTTTTGCGTCATCTAAATACCATGCAAAGTCAACTGGAAACATTTTAAAAGTTACTGCACCTTGCACCTGCGTTAATTAAGTAATTCTTATAATAATTTACTCAGAAATGTTAACTGTTTTCACAGTGGATGTCTTGTTACTAAGCAGAATGGCAGTCAAGTAAATGTTTCAAGTGTTTTTTATTTCTAATTTCCTTCAACAGGTGTCACAAGTAAACAGAAACACATGTCGTCCTTGTGGGTTTAGCTGTTTATTTTGCTCAAGCAGGCGACAGCAGGACACCTTTGGTTATAAGGGGAGGCAAGTTCAGGACATAACTGATCGCTGAAGTTATTTCCTCTGGCCTGTGGCCTGGCCTCTTGCATGCATGTTGCCTCACATAGGTCTTATTTGGACACACACACCCAAACACATTAATATATACTCTACACGCAACAGGCTCTTTCCCCTAGACAACACCTGCTCTCCACACGAACAACCACTGTTCATCCATCTCTGTCTCGCAACAAAACTCCTCCCCTCAAAGTCAATTCTGGCTTCCAAGGTAATAGAGGCTTTTAATGAAACACCATGGAACTCTGACCTGTGACCTTGCCAGAAGAAAGCTCAGCCAGTGATGTTTGCAGGGAAAGATGGAGGTCAAGAGATAAAAAGATGTATGAAATAAAAGACAAGCGTAATAGAGGAAAACTTGTGCTGATGCCATAATACTACTATTATAAATCGCCTGATCATTGAACGAGCTCAAGGGCAATCACACAGGGCAGACAAAAAAACTTCCTGGTGTGTTAGCTTAAGGAATTCAAAGGGGTAATGTGTCTGTTCTGCCTCCAACATCAGCTCCTGTTCTCCAGCTCTGCTCTGCTTCTTCCACCCCACCATTAAAAAGACATCCATCCTCGCAATGAGACAGAGAGTGAGGCACGACAGAGATTGAGAGGCACTGTTATCTAAAAGCAACACACAGCAGTGCTTTACTTGTCAAGAATAAAACCACATGGATACATCACATGGACGTAGACAAGCCACGGCATGTGCACACACTCAACACACACGCTGACTCACTTATCATGGCATTGTCATAACTGATCTGCTTGGACAAACAAACATGAATGATGACTAACTTGTGGATGCAAATAAACATGTAAATACCATTGAGATTAGGTTCATTGTTGAAAGCAATACATGCAAACATGATGAAAGATATTTGTTTTGCTCAATGTTTTAGTAAAACCTTGCACATAAACTCCTGGTTGTGGATGTGTGCGTGTGTGTGTGTGCATGCACTCATGAATCCATGAACTTGTCATCCTTTTGTAATGAGGGTTATGAAAATAAAACACAAAATACTGGCTCTCGTTATCCTCTGTCATAACACATGACACAGACATTCCACTCACAGGCTAATGAACAGTTGACTGACTCAGTGTTATGGTTATGGCTCCACTAAAGCCAGTAGCTATGAGGAGATTAGGGAGGACTTCAGATGGATCCAAAACAAGCTCTGTCCCAGAAGAAATCTTATTTGGCCTTTCACTTGGTAGAGATTTATTCTGATCACGAGTCCTTTTTGTCTGCTTAATATTATCTCTAATTATCACTGCCAATACAAAAGTGAAAGACAGCTGATTAGTGTGTGTGTGTGTGCAGGTGACTTGTGACCAGCTGGAGGTGTCTCCGTTCTCTCACTGCCATACTGCCTCCCTCTCTGGCCTCTCCTGCTGTCTGTATGCCTGTAACAACTCCAAACCACAACTCAAGTGTTCCATACAAGTAATTCACAGAGCATTCACTGTCTTGTTTATTTTTGGGCTCTGGTTTTTGTTCTCAGCAAATCTACTTTCAGGGCACACATTTTAGTTTTGGGTTCCAAAACTGCACGCATTTTGTTTTGCAAAGTGCCAATCAGATACAGTAGAAGTGTGAGAAGTTATTTACTTTATTTACTTATTTATCATTCTTATTGTAACATATACTTTTCTGAGGTCTAGATTATAAAACCACAATTTCTCTAGCACAACTGCCAGAGAAGTAAACACAAACTGTGTAAGGGAAGACTGATCACTGATAAGGTGCCCTCTGCAATATAGTTTTTTTTTCCCCAAACAAATATTTTGCAGTGTGCATTCTCTGTCAACATGATTCAGCCAATGCAGTCTCAGTCAAAAGTATCATATCACGAGAGGCTCCAACAACTTCACCTGTTTCTGCAGTCTTTGCTGAATAGCGTATGTGGAATATTAATAACACATCCTTTTTAAGATCACCGCACCCAGCCCAGTGGTGTGGGCAAGCGCGAACAAGAGAACGAATCCTGCAGCAATTATCAGCCAGTTAATCACCATTAATCAAAAAGTGTCAGACGTGTTTAAATCAGAAAATAATTGCTAATCTTGCTTTTATGCTTTATAGCAATGAGAAGCCTAGTTTCAGCCTGCACTGTGACATAACATTAGCTGCATGGCTCCAGGGATTCCAGTATGAGTCTTCAGTCTCTTTAATCTGCTGGTCTAACATCACCATTAAATGCAGTCATGGCCCCCAGAGGATGAACCCAACTTACTTTGGTAATCCCCAGACTTTTCTTCTTATTTCCCGACAAGATTGAAATTTGTGGTTTTGGATACAATATCGGATACTACTGGATGTATTTCCATTAACTTTTGTACAAATACTCATGGTTCCCAGAGGATGGACTATAAGGATTTTGGTGATTCCTAAACCTTCCCTCTAGAGCCTCAATGAGGTAAAAATTCACGATTTTTTGTGAAATCTATCAACAACGTTTGCAATGTTAGTTAATAAAACTTGGTATGTGGACATTTGTATGACATTTATTTCCCCCCAAGGATGAATTATAATAACTTTGTAATCTTGTGGTGTTTATTGTTTTGTGATAATGTCTTCTAAAAGGAGGTGTAGTTTATTGACGTTACAATTGGGTGCGGTGGTGACTCTAAGTCAATTAATGCCAGCAGCTTCACATAAAGAAAAATGAAATTTATGTTTGAGTGAAATGAGGACACGCAAAGACACAGATGCCAACCTGCTAATCACTTTTGGAGGCAAACCAATAACTGCAAATTTTTACCCTTTTGGACTGAAATGACTGTACTGAAGCGCAGACTGGCTGACACAAATGAAAATGTCTGAGTTTGATAGAGCCTGTCGAAGGCAGCGAGACAGTGACCTAACAGACAGTTAGCTATCCACACACACACACACACACACACACACACACACACACACACACACACACACACACACACACTTGCAATTGACCCTTCCCTAAGTGCCTCAAATGCAAACGGAGCAATCGGAGTGTAGCATTTGCCAGCTCTGACCGAGGTCTGTCAACTACAGGGCTGTGCTGCATCTAAATTCGTGCAATCTTTTCAGATTTTTGTCATTTTCAGGCTGGTTCTGTGGATTTCGAGCTCATTGTGGTGAAACGTCGAGTCTGGGGCACTTTCAAAAGTGATGGTCATTATTTCGGCGAGTTTTGAAGATTTGATTAGGTTAGATTTAGCTAAGCTGAAGTCTGTGGCATTATGCTCTGTGTAAAAATGGGCGTCCTCATTCCCCATTGAACCCCTCACAGTTTAACAAGCACAGCTAACATTATGTCTTCTTCAGTAACCCTTTGATAAACGTCAAAGCCATGTTACGTTGTTATAAATTGATAATAGCTGCTTAGTTTGAGTTACTTCTAGCCAGCAAGCGAAGAGTGCTAGCAAGCCTGGCCAGCTAAGCTAAAGTCTATGGCTGCAGTCTGGAAATAGCAGTTCTCAACAGTTTGCAGCGTTAACCCGAACTCAAACCCGACCAAAAAGTCCATCTATACTTTTAACTTTAATATACAAAGAGACGTGTCCTCCGCTTGTCCTAAACGGGTCCTGAATCGTTACAAGGGTCCTTGTTTGTTTTCTGAATGAAGTGAAACACAAGTTGAAGCGGCTGTACGTGATCTGCAGGCTTCAGCATTTATTTTTTTATTCATAACTCTAACCTGTTTTCACTGCTGAGTCACTTTGACTTCCTGTATATATCATTCAAAGGCTTATTGCAGACCTTCTGTCTGCTTCTGTCTGAATTGTCTGTCTGTTTTGTTTCTCCAAAAATTACACAATATTTCTCCAGGAAGTGCAGTTAGCTACAGTGTGAGCTCCATGCCAGCTCCAAAAGCTTGACAGACATAGCAACAGTAACTAAGGGGGGCGGGGCTTCAGGAAGGGTCAATTAGGTAAGGTTTCACTCACCTAGGGAAGACTGGTTCCCTTTTTCCTATTGACTGCAATGCATGTAGGGAGGCACAAGGTTATGAGCTTGCTAGCCTTAACATTAGGGTTTGTCGAAAAGACTCCATTAGTATCGCAAGACAACATCCCCCAGGCCCCCCAGTCCTCCTTTTACAATCCACATCAGACGCCAGATTCATGCCAGGCTCATTAAGTGCCCTATTTAGCTAATTGAAGTCCCACACATGGTTCTTTTCATGAAGTGAGTACACTTGGTTCGTTCTGACTGAGCCTCAAATATGTTATTATCACTGCACCCTGCTGTTTCAAATCCCTTCTCCCACTATTTATGATTAGACCAAAACGTGAGGTGCTGCACTTAGTTGAGCCATAGCATTTTATTAGCACGCTATTTGTTAGTCTGTTTTCTAAAAGCATGCAGTGGTTTTTACAAGTTATTATTATTGTAAAACTGCACCACAGCTGTGGGGCTGTAAATACAGAGGCAGACACAGCTAACGTGACAAAGAGTTAATGGTTGGAGAAAGACAGTGATGTGAGAGTTATGCAGAGACTCATCTGGAAGTATTTTGTGTCAAACCGAAAGGCAACTGAGGTTTAGAAAACGATTGTGACAGCAATCTCCCAGAGTGCAGTGTTATCTGACGTATTAATTTCAGATAATTTTTTAAATAAAACTCTGATAACTCTCATATAACACATGGCTGCTGGGAGTGATTACAATTTATTTTAGCTACATTATGACACTCAGCTTACCACTGAGTTTTGACATTTTTCACAAAAAATTGTTTTTTGAAAAACTTTTTATATAGTATTAAGAATATCTAATATATTCAGAGCTACAGACTAAAGTTTTGACTCAAGTCACTCTGACCTGTGTGTAACAAGCTAGACTTTGACTGCCTGATAGATACAGGGGATCAGCAGTATCAAGTTAAAATGCAATTCTTACCTATGTGGATTATTTCTGTCTCAATTGACTTTATCAATAAAACAATAAATTGTTCTGGAGTTAGTAGACATAGCTACAAAAATGCTTAACTTACAGTAATTTTAACTGGGGGTATTTAAATAGGGTAAATGCACTTAAAATACAAAATTATACATCTGAGTGTGCACAGGAATTTTAAAAACATTTCAGGAACCTTTAATTCTACATAATCAAACTAAATTCAACATCCATATGACTCAAATGAATGTTCGGAATATTAGGTAAATTTAGAAGACTGCCTGTAGACTGAGAAGGAATGAAGAGGACTGACTGATTAAATGGAATGATAAATATTTTTTTCATTGTGACATTTAAGTTTACATTATAAGATTCTGCAAAAGCATGGAACCAAACTAAGGCATTATCTCAGACTGTGTAAGAGAGAAAGAAAGAAACACAGCAAGACCTCCATGTCTATAATCCTTGAATTATACTTCAAATTTGGCATAGAATTTGACATTTGCTATTTTGGCATTTTTCATGGTTTCCAGGATAGAAAAACTAAACAAAAACTAAGTAGTGCTTCATGTGAATGTGACCACAGCATGACCAGCGAAAAAAGACACCAAAAGAAAGTTAGCATGAAACGCAAAGTGCAGTTGAGGCTTATGGGAATGCTACAATTGTTTTTGTATTGGACATGATAAAATCTTGATGATTCTCGATGAGTTAAGGGATCAGCAAAGTTATTACATTGATCCGAAGTGCAGCATCAATGTGTGCATCAAATTTCAAGGACTTCCATTCACAAACTTCAAACACTGTGATGCTAAAAGAAAAGGTAAATAATATTTCTCCTTGTGGGAACTGTATGCAACAATATATATATATTTCATAACTGTATAAAATTTCATAATATCCATATAATATTTCTTCAGGACTTTACTCTGGACCAAAGTGATGGACTGACTGTCCAACTGGCATCAAAAATGGCCCAAGATTTTTTTGCTTTAGGCAGACTGCTGATAAAGGGAGAGTTGAATAGTAGGGGTGTAATGACATGTTTCAACAGCAATACGATGCGTATTACCATACATGGTTTTCAGTATGATACAAAAACAATATAGGCTCATTTAGAGCGATACGATACGATTCAATGACTACAAATTGAAATAGTAACTTTTTTTTGCCATGAATAGAGGAAAAGAAAATGTCTGTTTCTGTGCAGTGGCAGAGAAGGTCAAACATTGGAAAAGCTCGATACACTGAACTACACAAACATTCTGTTCAAGGCCTCGATTCAGTCTGTGTGGAGCACAAACACCGCTGAAAATCTCTTGTTCTCCTGGTGCTTCCCTGCCATGATCCACCATGATCTGAAGAGACGCTGCTGAAATACATATATATATTTCATAAATAAATATATATATATATATATATATATATATATATATATATATATATATATATATATATATATATAAAGAAAA
>JAPQLA010000001.1:29475608-29508615 GCA_029822935.1 Naso vlamingii | reverse complement strand
ATATATATATATATATATATATATATATATATATATATATATATATATATATATATATATATATATATATATAAACATAAAGGTGATTAGAGGAGCGGATTCGATTGGCCATGATTGAAGTCTCCTGTGATCACACCCACACACACACATCCCTCCTATTTCGCCACTGCGCCTTGCGCAAAATTCACCAAGTTGCCAAAAAAAAAATGGCCACACCTACTTGCGGCGTCCAGCACAGCTACACCTACACTACGCCCGATTCACAAAAATAAAGCCCTTGATGTGCTAAATATAATGCAAAATCGTCTTAGCATTGATACGACTGATTCTTGCCTTAAAAAATGATTTTAGATCGATACAAGTCACACATGAAGGACGATTTGCCATTTACCTACCGATGTAGTTGTACCGTAAAAACATCACTCAATGCATTGATGCATTGATACCACAATGTATCGTTACACCTCTTTTGATTAGTTAAAGAAGGGATATATTTCAATTAAAAAAACGGGACTAATACAAAAGATTTTTACGCAAGAGGTTGTAATGTGTAAGAATTTAATTCTCCTAAAACTGCTGTTGCATCTGGGAAGATGAGATGTAATGACGGCATAATGGCAGCTGCAGTAACATCCATAATTTTTCATTCCTAAAAACACACAAACTGATATAACTAAACGAAGCAAGACAGAGAGTGAAAAACATTGCAGAGACAGATATAAGATAAATTCAATCACATGAGCCACATGCCAGAAATTTCAAAGCCATGTGTTCACCATTATTTTGACACTAAAAAACTTACATCAGACTCAAACACTAACAGGCACTTCAAAATGACAAGTGGTTTCTTCCTTCAATCCACCACCAATCATTCACTGATGTGTTAACAGTTGGCTTTTCTCACACCATTTGATCTCCTGACAGCTAACTAAGAAGGGAATGTTATTGATTTGGAGGTCACGCAACACCCAAAAGGATCAAGAATATTCTCACAACTAATTAGTGTCTGTTCAGTCATAAAACATCTTAACTAGAAATATAAATTATACTTTGTGATGAAACACTGCCTGTGTTTAAATCTATGGAAAACTATATCCTTGTCTGAAAAGATATATTTTTCAGGCTAACTGACACTAAATGGTTAAAGGGTGGTTTCAATGCTACTTCCTTAAGGACTATTCAGGAAACAATTTATGGTTTACCAGATAACACCATCTACTATACCTCCTTTTAAAATCTCTGTTCTCAGGGCTGTACAATGTGGACAGGACTTGGTAACGGATCCAGTTGGCTTTGTGGTGGAAATGAGAGGGTTATAAACAGTCTGACTGTCTCCGCTAAAGAAAAACAAAACTAAATGCAAGCCATGCAGTACATGTGCATATATATAGTATGACATTTATTCATAAAACTGACCCAAAAACAAATGTGCTAGCCAAACTGAGTCATGAATGGCAGAGGCGGAATCCAAAATGTAAGAAGAGAATATGGCATTAAATGAGGGGTAGCATTAAGGTTCTCGTCATTTCAAAATCTGATCAACAGCTACAGACATGTTACAGTGTGTAAAAAAAAGATTCACTTGTAACCCAGAAAAAAAGGCGATATCTTCTCTTCATGCATTTCTGTTCAAATTCTAAATACAAACTGCGGCCGAGGTTTCTATATTAACAGTCCACTGTTCTCACTCAGAAACTCAGAGCGCTTATTTTAGAACCTCTTTCTACTTTAAAGCCACCATGGCAGAGTGTGTCTTTATAAGCAAGGCTGTGTTTTATCGGATACATGAACAGATATGGTGCGCAGTTAAGACAGTGATCCCTAACAGCTGTTCAGGCATTAAATGGGATCAGAGTATTCCCCCGACAGCGAAGCTCAACGTCGGTTCACATTCTCAAACAAGGCCGATTACAGCGGCCCTAAAGCACTGCAACTGCCTGCAACATCGTGAAAACTGCCTCCCAACAAATCAAAGCATGTTAAACAGAAACCTTCCATTTCAACATTTCATACTCACTTATATCACCTCATCACTTCTTAATATTAGTGCAGCTGCATTTCACTCTGATACGTGACCTAGCCATATAACTGTAGGTACAGACTAACAGTACATTTCTAAAGCAAACAATGCTGTCAGTGTGATGTTAACATCAAGTTTGATTAATACATTTTATCAAACACACTCAGAAGAAATCACTGTGGGTGATAACATTTAACAAACGAGACTGAGGAACATCAGAAAGGTCCATCTCGCACCTCAGCCCAGGCAGACGCAGCAGAAACAACCTGCGCTCCGAACATGTGTCACCTTTGACTGCACTTACGCTCAGCGTGCCAGAAGGACCCAGGAAGAAAAGCTTCAAAGAGCTGAGCAGAGTGGCAGTGTGTGCATGTGTGTGTGAGAGAAACTGTGTATGCGTGTGCTGTGGTTTGTGTATATGCATGCTGTGTTAATAGAGTACTGCAAAGGCTGCTGTTACAGACCAAAGCTTCACTGTTCCTCTTTACCTTAAATGGTGAGTACAGTCTCAACATTTGAAATCAGTTGTTTTCGTGAAATAATGCTTACTTTGCAAAATATACATTTTATGAAGATAAAACAAAGAATCTAAACTTAGCATATGATGAGCAAAAGCAGCTCCTTTTGATGAGTTTTTTTTCTTTTAAACAGGAAAATATTCCTTTTTATCTAACTCAAATAAATCAAACTGATTGCTGGGCTGTATAGTTGAGAGAAGGTAATACTGGCTTGGGAGCGATATAGTATTGGCCTGAAAAGCACAAAAATCCACATGAATAAGGTATTATGTTTCGGTTTTGTTTCCAGTGAACTGAAAGTATTCCACTTATTCAAACTGAACTGGCTTTATAAGCAGTTCACTGCTTTGGTCAAAAAGTTGCCCCATTGTGCCTTTGTGTGTGTGTGTGCGTGTGTGTGTGTGTTTGTGCGTGTGTGTGAGAGTGTGTGTGAGAGTGTGTGTGTGTGTGTGTGTGTGTGTGTGTGTGTGTGTGAGCGTGTGTGTGTGTGAGCATGTGTGTGTGTGTGTGTGTGTTTGCAAGCTAGTTATTTATAGATGGAGCTAATGTTGTGAGGCTCCATCCCAAGAGATCCCTAATTATTGTGGAATTTAGAAAGCAAAAGCTAAACCCAAACAGTCTAAAACAGCACTAAGAATAGACTGACCTTAGACATAATCCATTCTCCAGCATAAATGCAGTCGTCTCACTGCAAGACGGGGTAAGGAGTGTGTGCGTGCACAATCACACACACATATAGGCTATTCTCTCTCCAGGAATGCTTTTAGAGTGTTGAGAGCAGACACTGTGTGTAGGCAGATGTCTCTACAGTAATAGTGGAAACTGCCATAAATTGTGTTTCTAGCCTCATGCGCCAACGCTCCATGAGGTTCTTCAGATACAATAGGGTGATAAATCACACAGCAATATTCCTGTCCTACATAGGAGAGATTAAAAACAACCTGTTGAACAACTGCTGAGCCCTGAGACAATGAAGTGATGTGGGATTTGCATGCAGAATGTCCCTACCACATATTCGTTTGGAAGAATAGAAGGGTCAATAAATCACCAAAATTCTTGTGTTTATTGCTGTAGAGCCACCATGTCTGAGGAGTAAACTCTGAATAACAACACTCCACTTAACGCAAAGTTCTCCTCTTCAGTTTTAGTAACTAGTAAAATTGTAAAATGGTGGAAAAAGTGTTACTTAAAAACCTAATAGACACTTAAACTTAACAAAAAGCAGCAATGAGACTGACTGATCATAACGTCAGTGTGAGTTTATGCTGCATTAAGCGGACAGACACACGGCCAGGCTCTCAGACTGTAGCTCGAGGTTAGTCTGAATCCGGGGTTGGAAGAGGATTTGAGTTCATAGTGAGCTTGCATGTTTGCGTGTTACACTGCAATCATCAAAACCCTCACAGACTCTCTACTGGCTGCAACAGTATACAACAAAACATTCAACAATGGGAATCAATTAAAAGGAGTTGTAAGATCTTAAATGCTGAACTCCACTCATGAAAACAGCAAATAACTCAGGCAGAAAAGGACAGAGAGAGAGATAAACAAAGCAGCAGGGCAGACTGATGGGAGTGAAGGCATACAGTCTTTGAGATTAAAAGAGGCTTACTCACGCATGCTTAGTGTGCCTGCCTCACGGCCACTGCACTTCCCTTGCTACTGTAAACTCAAGACAGTTCTGGGCCTTTGATCCTTGAACAGTGGCGGGCAGCCATTCAGGCCATAAAACCAAACTACCTGCACACACACATACCTGTATGAATGCGCACAAGTACACACAAACAAGCACACACGATTAAAGAATAATTAATTCCGCTTCTGGCGCACTAAGTAATACTACTACCACCACTAATGCACCACCTAATAACATAATTATTAACAAATTAACAGGGCAGCGAGAAACAAAAGAAAACAGAAAGAGCAGTGTCTCCAGATATGTATGTAAGAAGTGATTTAAAATCTGATACAGATTTTTTTTTCCAGCTCCCAGTTCCGAGGCTAAAACATTAACGGATTTGACAGAACACAATGTTAAGAAAAATTTGACAGACAAAACAAGGGACCAGTTTAGCTATAAAGGTTTAAAAAAAGAGAATTGATCGGTCACAAATATCTTAAAGAGAATTTTCAGTGTGCAAAGTCTTCAACTTTCTTGTCCCTCCTGTCCTCATCGTGTGAGGTCAATAATGCTGCCGTTAACCTGTCAGCTTGGAACTGTTGTAAAAACTCTACAAAGAGGTAAATTTAACTGCTGCAATCAACTGTTCATTTCCTGGTTTAAACTTACACAATCTCAGGTGAGAACAAGGGTCAACGATTGAACAACTTATCTCATGAAACATACCCTCCAATCTTTTAGCACCCCAACCACACACTAACACCATTAGCATTTGGAATAAGTGACAGCACTGGAAGTGACCTTTCCCCAAGAGGTGCCTCAGTGGAATGGTGAGACATGCATGCTACTTACTGCAAACAAAATGGTTAAGTGGTGGAGCTTTCTAGCCTTTTGTTTGAAATTGCATACAAGTCAGTGTAGCAACAGCAACAGGCTAATGACAAAAATCTCAAATGTTCCTCTCTTG
Source organism: Naso vlamingii (assembly GCA_029822935.1). Lineage (NCBI taxonomy): Eukaryota > Metazoa > Chordata > Actinopteri > Acanthuriformes > Acanthuridae > Naso > Naso vlamingii. The sequence continues at coordinate 29,503,489 of JAPQLA010000001.1, read as the reverse complement.
AAGCTCTTGGGTCGTGGTCACACAGAAGAAGAGAGTCACAACATTTAGAGAGATGAAAAATTTGAGCGCTTTGCTGCTCAAATTCACCAGCCAAACTCACACTCTATCTTACTTGTGAAGAGAATCTTAGGATACATGTACTCCCTCACTTGGGACAGAAAGCAGCCCTAAATAAATGTTCCTTTCACACAACAAGGCGCCTTGTGACTATGAGGCTTTGAACTACCTAACTGACTTTAACAAGAGAAATGGGTAAGGCTTCCCTGACTCCTTAGGGTCCGTGTCCACATTGCGCTGTGTGCCCAGAGAGAAAACGCTGCACATGAGTCTTGTCGCCAGGTGAAAAATGTCTTGACAAGGGCCACTGTATGACTGGCACTGTTCCGTTGCTTTTACTGTCTGTTTTCTGTTTGAAAACTTTTTTTTAATTATGAGTGAGCATCAAATGGAAGATCCTTTCCCTCAAACCTTGTTTGGATAATAAGCCTCATAATAACATGTACCTGCTACCATGGCTGTAGCGAACAGACACAAATCACGGAGGATGTGGGTGCATGACACGAACAAACACAAACACACAAACAGGCTTTCCTCTCTCTGTTATGATAGTTTCTGTCAGACATATGGTACAGCTCCAGGTACATGGAGACGGCCAACACCAGCCTCTCCGCTAGGGCTGCATCATTTTGAGAAAATATCTAATTGCACTACTATTGCGATTGGGATATGATTTGAGACACTAGAGGGAATGATACTTTTTATATTATTGTTCTTATTTTCATTGATAAACATATTAAAAATGATTATGGTCTGATTTCTGAAGCAAGCAGTGCCAAACAAAGATGTTTTCTGAAAGCTGCAGTGGGTAACTCTGGGGTAATTATGAAAAACTTTTTGTGTTCTATTTGGAAAAAAAGTCATATATCCATCGACTAGTAAGTGACGTGTTCTGCGAGTATTGTGAGATCTCTGTGTTTTCCCATCATGCCTCTGTATTCAGGATTGAGAAAAATCCAATCGCTCCCGTTCTCTTTGCCCAATCAGTGACGCTCTCTGTACTCTCTGTCTGAATTCACCAGTCTACGCTGCGCTTCTTAGCAACGGGTGACATATCAGTATGAGCTGATAAGCTGTTCGCGCCTTACACTCTGACTCGCCTCTGCCACAGAGTGTCTGCAGGCAACACCATCAGTCGGCTCGAGCTCCAGCTGAAACGGACCAGTTTACGCCGCCGCAACTTTCCTTGCAACCGTTTCATCAAGGTTCAAATGGGACTTAAAAGAGAGAGCGAAAACAAACTAAACAAAACGCCAGCAGGCACAACTTGCCACAGCGAAGTTGTTTCCTAACAAGTCTCATGTTACAGCTAACGTCAACTTGCTGGCTCATTAGCAGAAGTTCCCACTGCAACTTTAAGTCTGTAGAATATAATGTGTAGTCAAGGATAACTCTGCAGCAACACAATATTTGAATTAGATGGTATTTTGACGCACTTTGCACCTATAACAAATATTGCATCTCCCTGTGATTCAAAAATTGCATTAGGTCATATTGTGATTTTTATTAAATTTTGATTAATAGTACAGCTTTATTTTCCACCACCTTCGAGTCCCAACCGATCTACAGCTTGTTGAAACAACGAAACAACGCAACAATCTACTACTCATTGAAAAGAGCGCAGAGAGAAGATGTCATAAGCGCTTTTCCAAAAAGCTGAGAAATTTTAAACCTAGAAGCAATTGAAGTGCTCAGAGCAGCTGTGCGAAAAAGGTGGAGCGCTTGGAAAAAAGACACTGGGTGCTACACTTTTTCTCTGTGCAGCTGCCTGCTGCTGCAGACACTCTCTCCTCGTTGAGAACAATTAAAAAAGACACTGGAATCAGGAAAAAAACACACTATGTGGATGTGACCCTTAGCCTATGCATTCTTTACAGAATGTGTGTCAGTCTGTGCACTTTCCACAACAACACCCAGAGATTCTAAGGAGGCTTGATTCTCCAAATGGCTGTTTAGAGCATAGTCAAGGAATTCTTTGCATCCCCAAATCTCCCTTGTACTTCTCGCCATAGGCATCTCTGGAAAAGGACAGGGTAAAGAGCCTATCCATGAGTTTGGTTCCTAAGCGTCAGTCAGCTGCATTGCTCAATCTCCTGCCCTGGCTCCAGTTTCTTTTCCACCGAAGCAGTGACATTCCAAAGGTCGTCCAACAGGCACAATAACCCAGCACAGATCCTCACAGGAAGTGAGCCCACATGAAGACATTGCATTGTTTTGAGCATGACTGCACCCCATGGGCCTAGCCTGAAAGGACTCGCCTGGAAGCTCCCCTTACAGGCCTGTCCACAGGAAGGGACCCCAGTTTCCAGATTCCAGGCAAGGTCATTCATTTCTGATGAGGCCAGTTCATAGGGGTTTTGGAGTCGCCTTGTCTGGCCCCTCTTCTGGCAGTGATTTGCCTCGAGGGACCCTACCAGGTGCTAACTACACTTACAATACAGTTCCTAGGGTCACACAAACCCCTCCACCATGAAAAAGTGGCAATTTATGGATAGTGGGTCTATAAATTTCTCTACAGTCAACCTGTGTGGAGAAATACTTTAATTCAAAATTTAAAAAGTATTCGTTTTCCGTGTACATGCACAACATGTCATGGATTTCTACTTCTATTTATATCAAAAAATGCCACATTAATTATAATCTAAGATTCTAAGCAATTTTAAGCGACATGTGAATTTTCTTTGGCTTGTGCATCCAAAAGACCAGAGTGTGAACTGTCTCTGAGGTAATAGAAGGGACAGATGAACAAGCCAGAGTGACACCCAATAGATCAGGTCTTTACGACCCTCAGTTCGGAGATGAGAAGGAGACCTGCTGCGACCAGAAGTACCTCTCTCTCAGGCCTGCAGCTCTGACCTCCCCAGGGGAGCACATCATTAGGGCCCATATAAACTTTTGAAGTAGTGAGTCCAAGGGAAGGCCAGGTATGTAAGGCAATAAATTGTGACTTTAAATACAAACACAAAAAGTGAAAGAGTGCATGACCCCTGACACGGCGATGACTACTTCTGAGCATTTATGTCTTCTGTTTTTCCCCACTTGGATGGATACCTGCCAGCCATAACTTACTGCTTCCCACTATTATGCTTAATAAGAATGAGAACTAAAGAGCTGCTTTGAAGTGTTTTACTAGACTCAGTAAATCTGTACCAATGATCCACTTCAGCTGAGTAAAACCCCTAATTAATTGTGACATTTAAATTGATAGGGAAGACATTCTTAAAAGCTTTGTCACCAGAGCAAATATCTCAACCATCACATTAGTTAATGTGCGTCACTATGAGATCTGTAAAAAAGCAGCACACAAACCTATTCCAGAGAAAGACGTTTCTTGGAAAGGGCAGAGAGGCTGTAGTAAGTTCTGCGAGGGTGCATGTGCATGCAAATGTTCTGAAAAGTATTTAAGAGTGCATACCAAGGACAGCCTGCTATTCCAAGAGTTTATAGCTCCCTCTCATGTCCAGTGGGTGAGTGACAGAGAGAGGCAGACAAGAGGGTGTTTCTCCATTACATCTCAGTCAGGGACAGCTGACTGGTTGGGATCTAATTGCTCTGAAGTGAGGTCAGCAGGAGGCATTTATCTAAGCAGAGTGCACAACGACAGTGGAAGATGCACAGAGTCAGCCTGCCAGAATCAGGGAGACATCCATGGGAATTGACAGAAGGTCCCAGCTCTTGCTTAACTTTACTGCATTACTGGGCTTGGTTTACAGCCGAGACTACAGCTTTAGAACTGAAGGATCTTCTAATTAAAATTCTTGCTGAGAGGAAACACGCTTCTGACATCTCCTGTCGTCAGTCAGAGCACATGTAAGTCATAAAACTAGAAATACATATTTTTTTACAATAGCAGCGTACTGATTGTTTAAAAGTACATGATGTATGTATGCTGAGAGGAGGTAATTACAGACCAGACTTGTAAAGAAATCCAAAAGCATTGGTGCAATATTTCACTGTTCTGTGTCCATGACAGGGGGTTACAGGCCTGTCAGGGTACACTATAGAAATTTGCATTTACTGCTAGAAAATGCAAATTACATATTTGTATGAGCACTGAAAACCAGATGTTATTTTGAAGGTGTCTGAAAACTTCTGGGAGCTCAAAATCTAGAAGTGGTCATATCCATGTACTACTGATGCTGCTTTAACAAAAATATTTCAACTAATAGTGTACAAATACTTTTCCAACTGCATTTACAAGAATCAAACAAGTCTACTTTTATTTTACAGTAACACTTCCTGAACTGGATTATGACATCTCTTATCAAACTATGGTCAAAAGAGGATGGAGCAGTCAAAGCACACCGCCACTGAGGACTAAAGAGAGACTTCATCACATCAAACCTTCACCTGTCTTCTTCTTTAAACCATTCTACAGCTTCAGCCAACCCCAGCCAACTTCACAATATCTCCTCCACAACCACACTGCCTCGACATCTCTCTAGGAATCCCTGCAGCAGGAACAGGGGCCCGGAGGTCACAACACAGGGGTCACAAGTCAGGGGTCAGGGGGTGGCTGGGCTGAGGGAAGAGCACGGCGCTCTATCTCACATTTCAGGATGTTGTTCATTGATCCCCACTGCATCGTATTATAATGCGCAAATGGATGCTGACATGGAACCTTCAAAAGCTGTTCTCGGGACTGTACCTGCATGCAATCTTCTTGTTCGGCAGTCTGTGTGTGGTCTACAGTGACTGCACTCCAGAGCAACTTGCCGCCATCATGAACTGCTCCCGACACGAGCGCCACACCAGGAACTACGACTACATGGAGGGAGGAGATGTGCGCATCCGACAACTGTTCAGCCGCACACAATGGTTCCTCACAATTGATGACAATGGCAACATCACGGGGACGCAAGATCCCACCAACTGCCACAGTAAGGGTGAATCTTTTTGTCTCACTATAACACCAGTGGTTAACTTCAACTTCCTCTGCATTTATGGGTGCCAAAAAATCACTTATTTGATAACATACTTTTAAACTGTGTGTTGATTTGAATGTAAGTGCAGAGTTTAGTTGTTAGAACTAATCAATGAGTCAGTAAAGAACCGTTGGCCCGTCAAGGTGACAGAAGCACGTGGGAGGTGTTATTGTACAACATTCTCTGCAGTGTAATCACAGTGTTAATGGGTCATGTGTCTCTGTTAGCGCAGCCAAATGACAGTGGTAAAATGAAGCAAGTTGAAGCTTTGGCTTGTTTATCCATAACACCAGATAAACACAGGCTGTAATGTAAGTAAACCAAAGGGGTTCAGACCCGCATTTGTTCATTTTCATCTACTCTTCCCCGAACTTGCAGTGTCAAAATGAGATCTCGGGACATGTATTCGGTATTAATATTAGAAATGAGAAATAATAAAATTCACTTTCTGATGAATCCGTAGTCAGTCACTGACATTTCATACAAAGACTGCCACCATGCTGCGTCTAGTCAAAAATCATTGTTCCATACAACCAAAAGCAAATAATGCATGTCAGTTAACGACTGAATGGATCCTTTTATTGCATGGTAATTTTAATTTAATGCGGTATATTTTGAAACATGTTGCTTTAAAGAAAGTTCATTTAGATACTACTGAAAATCCCTCTTATGGCAAGGACGTCTTAAGTAGTTATCGTTCCCTGACAATGTGGCTGTGTCTGGAATGTTGGCTTGACAGGAAAATGCCTCATGCTGGATGGAAAAAGATGCTTGTGCAACAATTGGCAATGAAAGACAGAAAAATTGATACACCCATATGTGGCTGACAATCGCACGCTAAAGCACACAGAAATTTAACTAATTAGCTTTTGAAGAGCAGAGCATGGTGGTGATATAGAGCATGTAATAAATAAATGAGTCACAGTCTTTGGCTGCAGTAAAGAAGTCCTAAAAAAGTTTCACAAAGAGAATCTAAAAAAAGTTGAGAAAAGAAAAAAGAATAGAAACCAAAATGAGACCCTTGGAGCTGCATTATTTTTGTCTTTCACATTCTGTGTGCCTTTCGGGGGCCACTTTCAGTCAGCTAATCTCTACCACCACACGAGGGTTTTTTTTAACTTTAGAATATTTTATTTTGATATGCGGCTTTGCTTATTTCTTCATGCATTTTAAATGTCTCAGCTTTTGTACATGCAACATTTGAAAACCTAAAATGTCTGAAAAGTGATTTTGGGATATCATAGAAAAATCAGTTGTGTTGTAGGAACATTTATAAAAAATAATGAAAGCACTTTTGATATGAAAACTAATCCTTTAAAGCAACCAAACCCGGTGTGATAACTGATAGATTGACTTTTAGTGAAAAATTAAATGGTTATTACAGGCATATTTGAATCAATGTGACAGACAATGCCATAGCTTCATTTGAGTAAAACCTAAATGTGACAGTAATAATAATAATAATAATAATAAATGTTTTGGGCAGCAGTATTTTTTAGCCTAGCTCTCTACAAATATTGTGGAATAATTCATCTGGTGTTAGGTGCAGCCATGTTAAAGTAATTGAGAGACTGATTGCGCCCGACATCCACTATTTGAAACTGCCTGCAGTTTGGTAAATGCCAAACTAAAATCTAGATAATCTGACAAAATTAAGCATCTTTTGTAGTTTCAGTGTGGATAAGGATTCAATTAGAATTTTAAGAGCAGACATTGCTAGACATTATTTTTTGCTAAAAGTATTTAGTATGAAGCAATCAACAGTAATCTGAAATTCCATCGCACAATAATGCAGTACTTCTGGAAAGCTGTCTGCAGCACTACTGCTTGCAAATGTAAACACCGGATTCTGTTTAGAAAGAGTGGGATTGGGGATTACCTACAAGTTATTATACTTAGCCAGAAGGCTGGAACAGCAAGTGATGACAAAAGTGTTCAAGCTGAGGATAGCCTGAGAGACTCGCCACGCCAGAGCCACAATCTTAACAATATGTACGAGCGCCTGTGTGTGAGGAAATGTGTTCCATCTTTCCAAAGTAGACCAAACAGCTGTAGCTGCTACATGTAATAATACAGGAATGGCACTTACATGTTATAAGAGCATGCTGTAAGAGCACGCTATGCTTCATAATAATCATATAAACACACGTATCACAGCTATACATTCAGGCTGAAAAATGTACAGCTGCATCTGCAGTTGCTGCACATGTACGGTTTATTAGAAAATGGCTGGTTACCTGACTCTGAATGTATAAGGGCTTTTTCCAATAGAGATTTAGCTCATACAGTGTTAATTTGAACTTTGAGACACTCACCAAGTCCTGTCATAACAAATAAAATCCAACAAGAGGAGAAGAAAAGCAGATACAATAAATATGAGCACACAGTCAGAGGGCAACGATATTAAGTCAAATATCAAGTGCAAGCAGAGCAGAAACAACATTCCAAGTTTGGGAGACTGCCATCTGTTTGTGATCAAACACCAAAATGCAGTGTGCTCAATGTCCATCTGAAGAGCTTTAATAGAGTTCTTCCTTTTTTTCTCTACCTGTCAAATGAAAGAATTCCTTCAATATGTTCAAATGAACAAAAGAGGTTTTATATTACCTTAAAATTTATTATTTGGACCTTGTTGGTTTCCCCTAAAATACACATTTTTGCATTAATCTAAGGTTTATTGTTCCAGGTTTTGGACTTTTGAGTCAATGTTTTACAATTCACTTTATCTGCCGTAGCGATATTATACCTTCAATCACAAGAAATGAGCAAAAAGTACAGTATATCCAAAATAATTTTTTCCATGATAACATTTTTCAGTAAATCTGTATGACTGCTGTCTAAAAATCACTGGTCTGCATATCTGGATTAAATGATAAAGAAAAATATATTTTTACTCCAAAGTCCTGCAAGAATTACCTCCTTCAGTTATAATAGAGGTGAAACTCCATCACTTATGCAAATTTTGAATATAAGATTTTTTTTTCCCCTTTGGAGTTCAAAAATATTTCTGTAGACATAATCTGCACTTAGTCCTTAAAAATCTCATTCATTTTAGTCTATGAAAATTGCACACTCCCTCCTGCTTTTTAAAGCATCAAGTCTTAGCGGCATTACAACAATTGTGTTTCAATGCAACGACCAGAACTATTTGCTTTAACATTTTGAATGCTTCTGTGTATGTTTCCTAGAGATACTGTACATATCTATTTGTTAAGTTGCATTGTAAAATAACAATAAAAACAAACCAAACTAGTTCAGCATGAGTGTTCTTACTCTCCCACAGAATTTGAAGGGCAGGCCTAAAATGTAGCGTGCAAAGCACATGCAAGGAGGCAGTTTTCCCAATCCCAGGAGAGGGAGGCCTAATCTGTCTCCCATATGTGCTGTGGCATAGGTTGTGGTTTGTGTAATGGCCACCCAGGCTAGTTAACAAGGCTTGAATTAAGCCAGAGAGACCGCAGACTGATTAACCACAGGAACTTCCATCCCGTCTGTTAATGAAGATGAATGTTGAGAACAGTGTGGAGCTGAAGTGAGGAATGGATGTCAATACCGTCTTATCTACGCTGTAATATGTCTCATTTTTCAAACTATGTGAATGTCTGGCAGGTATCCTGGAGATCAGGACAGTGTCTGAGGGCGGCATACTGGCTATTAAAGGCATAAAGAGTCAGTATTACATCTCCATGAACAAGTCTGGACAGCTGCAAGGCAAGGTAATATTTTTCCTCAGTGAGACGAGTCATAAACTGTTTTCAGCAAATAGACAGCTGAGAACCATAAGAAAAATTACTGTAAAACATGTATTCAAATAATTAAGTCCGACAACCAACAGTAAAAACAAATGTTGGAAACAGCAGAGTGTATTGTGTTAATGTCGTAATGTTTGTTTTATCCTTTCACAGAGGATCTACAATGAAAACTGCAACTTCAAGGAAGTTTTCTTAGAAAACTACTTCAATGCTTACTCCTCTGCAAAGTGGACTAAAAATGGCAAAGAAATGTTCATAGCCCTGTCTCAGAAGGGAAAGCCAATGAAAGGGAAGAGGACCAGGAGGGAGCATGTAGCATCCCACTTCATCCCTATGAAATGTAGGGAGGATGAGAGGAGGGTAGAGTGAACGAGCAGAGGACGAAAGACTTGCAAATGTATACGATTACATTATATATAAGCAAACAGATACATATAAACTCATTACCAACATTGCACTCCACTCTCCTCCACTTGTGGAGTTATGTTATGTTTCATAAAATGTTGTAATTTCCATAAGATAAGGTAACAAATATCAGATGGGCACATTATACCATTCCAAGCATTCTCAAATAAGATGTTGAAACAAGAAAACACGGAATATTTGGAATAACTACGATTGGTATACAAACGGCAAAACCACTAGAGTCTTTTCAATGTTATTGTTATTTTGAGTTAAATATTATATTTCCATATAAAACAATTCAGTGTTTTCTCATAAAACAGTAAAATGTATTACGCACAGTCAGGACTGTATCCTTTTCCAAAGATGATCTACGCCTGGCCAAATGAGGAGACCTGTACGATCGGCGGAAAGATCCAGAAGAGAGATCTGGCTTGACCACGATGTGCTGAAGCAAGCTGGACTTGTCTTTTTCAATGGTACAAGTGCTCAGAGCACACAAAACCTGAGACACAATGAACTACAATAGCATGTTCAGTACGATTAGTATGAGTATGAAGGACGATCTGTATGTGAATGATCTGTTTTTACCTGTCTTGTCCCTCATGCATTGATTCGCTGGTCAAATGCATTGTAGCTGTTCACTGATTCTCTCTTCATTATCAAAGTGTGATTTTGGAAAGCCCAAGTATTCTGCTGCTGCTGAAAAGATATTCAGATTAAAATACAAAGTGAACAACATGATCAATGTGTTTGCTATGCAATCTCTTTCCTTCAGGAGTTAAAGCTGAAGTAGGCCATTTATTTTTGGTGTCATTGTGCTAAAATTTATGACAACCTTTAAGCATGTTGTAATTCAGGTGGTCTCAAAGAACACTAGACCCCTGCTCCTCTCCTAGGCTCTGTAATTAGACCGTGATGGGCACCTTTTGGCCAGTCACAGTTCATTTCAGAGTTGTTTCTATTGGCTGCTCTACGCTTTGCTTCTTAGCGACAGGTAACGTCGCTACGAGCTGATTGGCTGTTGAAACAAGTGACATGCCTTACTTTCTAAACTGGCCTCTGGCACCTTGTCAAGCTGAGTTGCAGGTGACACCGTCAGCCACTTGAGTTGAGCTGAGACAGACCCGCTTACAGCAGCAACTTCTCCTGCAACCGTTTTTTGTCATGACTGTTTGGTGTAAACTGGACGTAAAAGAGAGAGCGACAACAAAGGAAATAAAACATGAGCCAAAGCAAAAACATGGAGGGGAGGCTGCAGCGGAGCTGCTTCCTTGAGGCTAATTTGTGCTTCGACGCTCCACACATTTGGAAGTGTTTACTCGACACGTTCATGTCACATGGAGAGTTTTGTTATGTCACATCCTCACATTTTGCTGCATAATGTGATTGGATAGTGTTAATGTCGCCATGGAGATAGTTTGAACTGAACTATCTTGTTGATATTCTATAGTTCCTGTCCTCGATGAAGCATTAATTAAAAACACTGCGCCACTCTTTCATTTCTGTTGAGCGACACTTTTTAAATATATTGAGCAACAAAGCATAAATTTGGCCTTTCGGAGTCTCATGCTATAGCTGGCTTGATTTCCAGACGATGTCTACCCCGGCTTTAATCATCATGGAAGGTTTTTAAGTTTCTGTTAAGACGTTTCTATGTTTATTAGAATGACTCATGCTGACATCTACGTCCCAGGATATCCATTTATTGTTATCCCACCTGAACAGTTACTCATTTCAATCTCAAAGGCCTAATCTGTTTGCATGGTATTACTAAATATCCCACAGACATAATCAACAGTCACTGACAAAATCACCTTTGGATGCAATTGGACAGACCTACAGCCAATCAGAGCAACGAAAAGTGTGACAAAACACTGACTGACACATGCAAGTTGGGGCGGTACTTGCTCTGATTTCAAGCTGGAAACAAACATCCTGAAATGTTCTCAAATTACAGCAAAACAGTAAAACTGAAATTGTTTCTGAAAACATTCAGGCGGGAAATAGAGAAAATCTTGTTTTATATTTGATCAGCACTGCCTATTCAAAGACAGTCAAAGAGTTGAAACACTTGTTAGGGGGGCCAAGCTCCGTTTATTCCCTCTGGCAGATTGGTCTGGTTCCCAGGCATAAGATATATGCTTAAGTGTCTCTTTTCCTTACAATATGCATTGTTCTACTTCATCCTTCAAGCTGAAGTACACTATTAAAGATGGCGGTAATGTGTTTCTGACCACTAGGGAGTGTAAAAAAACGTCAAAACAAACCCAGAGGAACCAAGTTCCTTTGGTTAACGTGAACTCTCACTGCCTGTTTTAACATCCAGCAGAAACAGAGTAAAACAGACTTTTCAGGCTCCAAGTTTTCCAGTGTGCATAAGCATTTTGTCCTGCTTTGGTCTAGTATGTCTGGTTCTTGTTGTCTTCCTACATGTTTATTTGATACCAGGTAAGATACAACCCATGTCTGTGAGCTGTACTGATTCTTCAACAGCAGTACCAGCGAGCCTTTAACATTAAACAAGGTGTTTTGATTCAGTGTTAATGTATAAAATACTGGTATTCTGCCACATATGAAACTTTGACGCAGAGCAGTAAGGTCTGCAAGAAGATGAAGAGAGAACTGTTTAATGCTGACACACGCTCAAAATTCAATAAATCAGATTTTAGAAATATACATGTTTTTTTATTGATCACATGCCAACCATTACTAACAAAGCTCAAAGCTCCTTGTTATTTAATCAGAATTTTTTAAATATTCGCAATCTTCAGTGATTTGACCTCATATTTGATAAACGATTAAACAGTTTTGTAATAAATAAGTAAACTGAATGATCCACCATTTGCTGTGATTTCGATCTGATTAGAAAATGACTGTTCAAGGATTAGTCTTATCTAATCTTTGAATATCATTTGATGAAACGAGGCTGTTCGGACTCCAATTCTATAACTCACAAAAGCCTGTTGAGAAAAGACATAACATTAAGCAAATAAAGCGTTTTAAACTCTGGTATTACTGCAGTCCTCTGGAGATACTGAGCAGTCTGTTTCTCTGCTTAGTTGATTTAATGATAGGATAATCAAATTGGCTGATGGTGTCTTTAATAAGTAGATTAAATACACATTGCAGAGAAACACTTGGGGAAAGCTCGATCTGATAAGGGAGGTTAAGATGTGGTAATATAACTCAGGGATAAAGCTATTAATTTACGATGAAAGATGAAAATACACGACATGGTCTAATGTCACATTAATTCCCTGTGAGTTTATATTATATTGAATCTTGTCAGCGTAGAAAAAAATCACAGGCAAATTGGCAGGGTGCCTACACCATGTGTTCATACAAAAATCCATATGAGCATGTGCGTGCGAGCACACATACACGCGCGAACACGCGCGAACACACACACACACACACACACACACACACACACACACATACACAACAGAGCGCGAGCTTTACCTTTTGCCTGGGTTCACATCTGGCTTGGAGAGCCCCCGTCAGATAAAGACAGTCAAATTGAGAGAGCCAACCCCTGAAATACGTTTGACCCAAACAACATCTGAGCAAGGTGAAGGCTTCTGCCAAGTCACGCAAAGTTAGTCTTAGCAGATAATTTGTAACATGCTTAAAATGTAAACACATTTCAGACTCAAGGCTGTGTATTCCCAGCAGGACAAGGGGAGGCCGAAGCCAATAAGAATGAGAGAGAACTGTCATAGACGTGAAGCTACAGACATCCACGAGAAAAGATGCAACACAGGCACACTAGACACATAAATTATAATTACAAGATGTTCCAAGATTGACAGATTTCATTTAATAAAATGCTCCTGTAATCACAAATCATTGCAATACTTCTTTTAATACTTTCTTTCTTTTACAAAGTGTGAGATCTCCATGCTCTTCTCTTCATCTGCTGTTCATTAAAGTTACCAAAAGGCAAAATTATTTAAAAAAAACAAACAAACAAAAAAACCCTCTACTCTTGCCAGCAACTGCAAGTGGTTACGATAAAAATGTTCCCCTGTAATGCCATTGTTAAATGTATGCAAGTAAATGGTTTAAATTACAAAAAGTCTAAATAGCTTTTATTTTCTATAATTAATACATGTCAGTAATTGCTTCTGCAGATGTTGTCATAACTTGTGGTCAAATGTATGGCTAAGTAATGACTAAATCTAAAATTCTATATTAGCTGATAGCAAATAAATGATATTAGTACTGTGTTGTGTACAGCGTATCAAATACAGTATCAGTTTAAAGTACGACTGTATTATAGTACTTCTACTACTAAAAGCAGCTGAAGAGCTACTGTGCAGTTTGATGAACCTCCTGGGATTAATAATGACTCTATGAAAATGATTTATTATTCAGTGTAATGCTTTAGAACAGAAGTATTATGTTTATTCGTGGGTGAAAGCATGAAAACACAAAAGCACATGTGTCCCATATTAAAAATCAGCATGTGCAGACAAGGGCAGTGTCTGCAGGGAGGTTGAATTAAGTCTGACACTGCTTGTGAGGAGCACGTCAGGGAAGGATGAAGTAAGACAAACTGTGTGGTGAGTCGGGGGTGGGGGGGGTACCGCAAAGTGAAGGTAAACAGGTAGAGAAGCTGGGGAGTCTTGTGTGATGTGGGGAGGCGGTCTTGGGGCAGCGGGAAAAAAGGGGGAGGGGGAGCACGAAGCAGAACTGATGCATTTCAGGGCCGTAAACCTTCATTTCCCCAGAGGAAATCTGTGGTTATGCAATGTGGGGAATTCTTTGTGTGCAGACTTACCGAGGAACCCCCAGAACACCAGATCATTGTGAAAGAGGGTCGGGACCTCCAGCAACTCACCACAGTCTCTCACTTTCCTCGACACTGAATTAAATCCACCAAGAGACAAAATAAGTTAGGATTAAAAGAAGATGTTTATAGTCACCTCACCTACTTTTAACACAACTCACAACATTTAACACATGGGTGACCACTTAATTATTTAGTCACCCTGAAATTAAAGTAAAAAAGACAACTGGCACTTCTGTCTCTCAAAGGCCATTTCAATTACATTGGGAAACAATTGTGGAACACCAGCAAATAAAACAAAAAACCTCAAATACCCAATTACAAAACCACAGGAGTAAATAATACAACTCAACGTCTGAAATCCTAGATGATTCCAGTGAAGAACAAATGAAGATATGTAAACCACAATTTTTAACTTGGAAATTCTAAATGGCTTCAAGTTTATTACCTGTTTCAAGTTGCAAGAGTTAATTTCCTGAACTCAAGTCATAGCAATAAAAATCCAGCGAACATGTGCAGTGTCAAATATGATGTTAATGATTTTCTGTTTTTTCACCATGTGGAAATGTTAAATTGTTTTCTTGCCAACACAGTATTTATGAAAGCTCTCCAAACATCAGAGCAAACTCCTTAAGTGCAGCCATGTTTGAAGCTGTAAAAGAGAGTCTGTCCATGCTGTAGAACAACAGTGGGTGATGAGTTTGTTGTTGACAAAGGCAGGAACCTCAAACATCAGACGGACATCACCTGATTTAGTCACTGAATTGAACTCCAGCTTACCTTTACTCTTTTCTGTGCACAAACTGAATTGTGCTGCTAAAAACTAGTTTGTACACCTCTGCTCAAACTTGCAGTCAGTTGCAGTAAAATTCTGCTGTCCTTACATAGTGATGACTAAACAGCAAATACTGCTTTTTTGTTTGTTGACCGTCTTAACACAGTGATAGTTGTATCCTCTATAAATAGTGGAAGTCCAGCTCACCCACTCATGGCATTAACTCTTAGTTAAAAGCATCTGAGACACCACAGGAGACCCTGCCTCACCCTCTCTGACTTCCCTTGTGACGGTCACCACAGTTAACTTGTGCAAGTCAAGCGTCCTTCAGCACAACATCCAAGGCTTCCTGACCGGAAATCATTGGTGATGGCCAGGAAAAGATTGTGTTTGTCCTAACACTGTTTTTCCTTGTCAGAAAATAAAACCACTATAAAAATGTAAAAATGACTTTTTATCTTCAGCACTGTTAATTGTGTACATAATTAATTTGATAAAATTTAGTGCTACAAAGTCAGTGTGTAAGAGCAGCTCGTATTCTGTACTTGCTGATTAATTTCATCGTCACTTTATCCGCAGCTAAATTCCCCTTAAACAAACGTTAAACGCAGCTCATTTCATACAAACATGACTTTGCAGAGATTAAGAGATGGTTTTAAATATTTATGTGTTTTTGTCTGCTGCTGTCATCATTTTGATGATCTGTTTGTCTGGTAGTTTTTGGAGGAGAAACTTTGGATTTGTGATGTTTTAGTGTTTTAAAGGAGAAAAACAATAAAACTCTCAAATAAGTGAGTAAGTGATTCAGAAACCAAGGGTGAATCGACATGCAGTTTTTATTTGAGCAAGTCTCTCACTTTCTGATATGTAATTTAAATAATAAAGAAAGTTTGTTTGATATTCATGGCTTTTCCATGGAGTTTTTGGTGTTGAAGCCACTGAATTGTCCTCAGTATACCCAATGACAATGTCTCAGTTTTCATTGCCATTGTACATCCATAAAATCGAAAGTGCTCCATTGTGTCATAAATGCAAAACCATCGTTCATGTTGGAGTTTGACAAAAGTTTTCTCTCTGAAACTGTTAATGTCTTACAGAAAAGCGTCTTGCTTAAGTGGTGCTTTACTTTCACTGTAATATTATCGTGAGGGTCACATCTTTAAAATGAGAGGAGGTTCACTGCAAATCTTTAGACTCCAACCTGTCAAGAATCTGTTTGCCTTTAAATCACTCCTCCATGTTTATAGCCCTTTAGAGGGATTACTGAGAATATATTCGTTCCAGTGAGAAAAGGACAGAACAGTCTGTGTGCATTCAATGTTGTGCAAGAAGCACACCACCTGACACAGTTTATTGACACAAGTAGGGAATATTTCGGTGTCTTACTTTACTACACCAAAAAATTCATCCCATCCCTAATGTCACCCTGTTACCTTAAACCCATGTCACATTTCACTGGCCTTAAATGTGGGATGTGATTCTTATTCTGCTGCCATATTTACCAAAAACAAAGATCAGTCTCAAACTGAAGTTAGTTCATGAAAATGCAGTGCCAGATATTTGGCCAGCAGATGTCGGCATTCTGACAACATCAAATGCTTCAAAACAGGAAACCGTTTGTCAACAACATTGCCTCATTGTTTAGCTCCTCGGAAAGCTTTGTTTCCCACATCTCTAATTAGTCACTTGTTGTCTGTTTAACACTGTATGCAGTGTGTCCCAGCTGATGGGGCAAATCTACACCGTGACAGCAAATGACATTGTGAGAAGTCAAACTAGCAAGCTCTAAGGTCAACATAGGTGCAGAGCAGTAATGATCATTTGAATTGGCGTATACTCACAAAGAAGTCACATGACACAATGTCCACAGACCTTAGAAGTTTCATAGGACAAAGAGCTTTTCCTTTTTTAGAATGACTGTAAAATTAGGGCAATGCTGCTTTTCGTTGGCTGAAAAATGCTGGCAAATATTTTTATTTACAATATTTCATTTATTGCATAAATTGTAGTTTGTTTGGTTAATTTTTGCAACTTAGGGCGCACTCACATTAGGCAATCCGTACCGTGTCTAAGCACATTTGACCCCCAAAGCCCAGTTTGTTTGACTAGCGTGAGCGCTCCGTACTGTGCCCAAGCACGGCATGCTTTGTCGGCCCTGGCACAGTTGGAAGAGGTGGGCTTCGGCATGGTACGGATGTACATGCACAAGCACGGGTACAGAGTGCCGACATCGCAGTGACTGTTTGTAGAGGTTTCACTTTAAGTTCAGGCAGACAACAGCATTCAAAATTCGAATAAAGAGCAGTGGAAAAATCCCTGACTGTCTTTTTGATTGCAGATACCAGAGAACAAATGAACAATGTCATTACAAAATTTAAAAAATGATGTTTCAATATTTGAATATACTGGGCGCACTCCACAGATCAGGAAGCTCAAGCGTGCTCAGACCCGGTTAGAGCCCTGAGTGCATTAAGGGACATTTGTGCTTTGGCACACAACGGAGCACCCTTAGGTTGCTTATCCATCTAAAAAATGCCAAGTCCAAGACAACACTGAAGTCTTTCAGAGCTTGATCCTGTCTCTATCTTTCACATAAATAAATACTTATACATAAATATATCGATAAGTGCATTGTGCTCAGTGGTTATGGCAGGGGGGGCTGGAAGTGCACAAAATTCTCTGTGGATGCACTGCCTGCTTTGAAAACTTAAAATCTCAGCAGCTTTTCATGAAAAGAGGACCGCTGGCATGGATTAACAAAATGTTTCATCAAACTCAGCTGATACATTAAGGTTATTGGATTGGAACTGCACTGTACTGAATAAAGAGTCCCACAGGGCCACTGTATCATCTATTTAAACTTTTGACTCTGGCTTAAAATTTTAGATTTGCTTTGCCAAATATGTCAAGGATGCTCAGAGGGGTTTTAACGTGGCTTAATATTCTTCCAAGCAAAAATCACTCTGGTTTTATGAAGGTTATCTCAACAAATAATGTGCAAAAACACACTTTGAATATACTGTATCTCTCACCATGAGCAGAATTTTCCTCTTTATAGTCATCTGTTCTTCCAAGAAGAGTTTGGGCTGCATATCTAAAAAAGCGCATTGTGCATCATCAGTGTGTGTGTTTACCTGAGATCCAGATGGTGTCCAGGTCTGAAATGTAGCACTTGAAGATGTTATCCTGTCGCTCTTTTGATTTAGGCAGCACTCAATAAACTGGGATATTGAGTGCTTGGGCAAGGCAGCCTGGATACACCTGAAATACCATTTTTCAAATATTTGATTTTCATTTGGAAACAACATAGAATACAGAGAAACATAATTTCTCAATAACAGTCTTAAAATTTTATCTGGACTGCTGTCAACAGTAAGAAAAACATTTCTTAAAAACAGTCAGAGAGTTTGTTTTTTCATTCCTGTGTTAGACTAAACAATCAGCGACAACAAATGAATTTTAATGATAAGATATGTCAGAGATAGTCAGTTCAATCATATTTGATTTAGATAGATGCATCCAAGCCCTTGACATTGTTGTGTTTAGCTATGTGATAATTTAATAACAAGGCATAAAGGCAAAAAGACAAAACATAAATCAAAGCAAGCAAAAACATAATCAGGAAATCATGTTTATGGAAACTAAAGCTGCACATTTAAACAAATCAGTAAAGTTTCAGAGAGAAGAATCACCTTGATCCTGTTCAGGAAAAACCACCAGATGATGTCTTGAAAGAAGCATGGCCCCATATGTAGAGAGAATGGACAAAGACCGACTCCTGGATCCTGAGTGAGGGCCTAAGCATGACAGGTAAAACTGTGACTATATGACAACTATTGATAAACTATAATAACTGCCACGACTCTGAGAGCAACATGACACATTTTACACATTGGGAAATTTCCAATTGTGGAATATAAAATAGTGAACACAGGAAGATACCATTTGATACACATCTGTTTGTCAAGTAAGTCTGCACGCAACTGCCTGTTTCATAAATAGTGTAACAACTCAGGTGTCTTTGAAACCTGATGTAAAAAATATGTTTTACATCACGGCAAGCAAATCTAGATTTAAGCAAGAAAAATGCTACTTATAGGCTACTTTAAACTGTTTTTCTTGAATTTACCTTTTAGGTTTTGATCAAATCATATTAGGAAAATATGATCTGTGAAACTTGTATTGCAATATGATATAATACCATACGATCTGACTTCCAAAGACATTTTTCTTTATATTATAAATCTACAACGCAGACCACAATTTATAGAAGGCTTCAGAAAATGGGTCAACACAACAAGAAGTTATATCACAAAAATTACCATCATTATACGTTTACTAAAATGGCAAGCCAAAAGAATTGGGATACTGAGGAAGCTTGTGGGGAGAATGTCAAATGGTTCAGGACAATTTGATGCACTTTATGACCTTTTACTTATAAAAATAAATAAATCTTTTTCTGAATCAAGGAGAGTGTGTTAAAATAAAAAAAAGTTGAAATACTGAAAGAGCTCTAAAAATAAAAAAATTAAATAAATTAAATAAAGTTCAGGGAGAAAGCTCTTGCAACTGTCCGCAAAAAGACAGGGTTTTATATTTTATTAACAGGCTATTTTAAATATGTGAATTGAAACAAAACACTGTAGAAAACAAAAATCTTTTGAAAAAAGTAAGAGCTGAGTTAATATGCAACTTTTCATATCTAATTATTTAAAAAATAATGTCCAATCTACTTCTATGAATAATTAACGGGGTGTATCACATGAAAATTTATTCTAACGTGAAGTAAACACATTTATAGATAACAACCTTTTTCAGCATTTTCCGATGTGACCAACTCACTTTCTTCACAAAGTTGATTAAACGTAACGTTATAACTAATGTACACGTTCATTCATTTGTTTACGTTACGAGAAAATGTCATGAGAGAAAAAGCTACTTTTAATGTACCATTAACGTTATTATTTATCTACGTTTTTCCGATACCAAATGATACTTAGCAACTTTTTAACGTTGTCACTTACTAACGTTAACGTTGCGTTTGCTAAACCATTAAACGAGCTTAAAAGTCGCAGTTTATTAAAGTACCTTACCTTCACATTCAAAGTAACCGCTTGGAACTTTTATTAATGTACAGAAACTTTAACAGCTAATGTTCACTGCCTGTTCTTCTCGTCTGCTATTAGCGTTAAGCGTTAGTACGTTACCCTCTGTGCAATGCACCTGTCCACCATCGGCAGGTAAGGTCGCTAGTCGCTAACGTATATCGAATTAGTCGAATTAGGTGCTTAGCAACGGGTAACCATGGATGCGGGGAACTGCCAAAGGAACTGCTTCCTTTTTGCGGGGCAGCATTTCCGTCGTAGAAGAAGACGTGCACGCAGTTGTACATCATTTAACTACATTGCGAGTAACGTGAGACGCGTTTTTGTTCTATTTGACAACCTAACGTCAGACAACAACGTCCTTTTTTTTCTTTTTTCTTTTGGTAATAGCTTACCTAAGTAGCTACTATGAAGCTACGGATGTTTAGCGCGTATACTGAGCCTACAAACAGAAGCTAACTATTAGCTTCACTAGCATGAATCAGGTAATGTTGACGGAAACGTTACTGTGGGCCGCATGTACAGTAAGGTATATAGTCTTACGTTACTGTCTGAGCTCATTTAGCTAAAGAGAAGAGAGAGAAACTGTGAAATGCTCATTACTGGGTTAAATGTATGTAGTTGAGCTAACGTTAACTTCATTCATTCATAGTTAGCTGTTAGCTTTCTCGCCTGTTCTCGCTAAAAATCTGTGAAACTATTATCTGGTAGAAACATTTATCTACTGCCTTTATCAAATGTCAGAAGACGTGTAGCTATTGCACTGAACTGACTCTTATTCAATACTGTAGCGAAACAAGTCAATTCAACTTGAATAAACCGCATCGACAGTGACAAAATCAATCAGAATTGTGACTGAATGCTTTTATAACTTAACTAGTAAAGGCTGAGGTAATATCTGTAAAGATCATTATTTATCTATCATGGATTTTATCCGAGATAACTGTTGATGATTTCATGTTTGACAGAGTGAAATCAATTTTGATACTTGTTGACATTCGTAATTTTTATTGAGTGAGGGTTTATGCTAGACAAACTTTAAAACTGTTTTACATAATCTCCTCCTTTCACATTTAATGTTATATTTATATACCCAGTAACTCCCAACTCACTCAACTCACTCCTGCCTCACCTTTGAATAATAACCCTAGCTTGTTTAATGGCTTTTCCACATTATTGTACTCACTTACATAAATGTTGGATTATTTCTGTCTGCTAATGTATGCACTGTTTGTTTTGTCATTGCTTAGCCTTGAATGTGGGGCTCACACACTGAAGCACTGGTCTGTGAACATTTAAAGAGAAGCATGAGTAGCCTGGATCAAGACCAGCGTCTCCATCCCAGTTGCTGTGACAAAACAACATTCTCTAACGATGCATCAGACGCTCATGAGCTTGCCAAGCAGCCTCTCCAAGGTCTAAAATTGGCATCACACGCAGTGCTGGAAGACGCGCAGCAAAAAGGCCGGTTGAAATGCTCTAAATGTGGAGGATCAAGGATGTTCTTCTGCTACACATGCTGCTCATTAGTGGGTGTCACCCCACAAGAAATCCCCTTAGTCAAGGTCAGAAAGAGGTCAGGACTCACTTGATTGTTTTTTGAAGAGAGGCCATTAGCTATGAAGTTGCTGCAATAGTATTATCTTAATGTGGTGGTAAATGTTATGTCTCTTACACTATGCACATAGTTTTTGAAACACAACTGGCTTCTGGACCTGAGTCTACATGCTGTATGTTGTGTGTAGCTTCCTGTGAAGGTAGACATCATCAAACATCCCAATGAAACAGATGGCAAGAGTACTGCAATCCACGCCAAGATCCTCGCCCCCAGTGATGTCACCATATACACTTACCCCTGCATGCCTGACTATGAAAAGGACAAGGTAAGTTGTTTTTCCTCATAAGAGTTCAACAACTGTTACACTTTCAGTTGTTGTGAACATGGATGGACTCTATGAATAATGAGTTTAGTTTGATTAACAAAATACTAGATGATATTTTGTTTTGTTTTTTTTAATTTAATGTTACAGCATCAGTACTCTTTACATCCTAATATTTATTTATTATTTACAGTTTATTTCATAGGAACAGATACAATATACATAGACAAACTCAGCAGCTGTCCCATGCCTGTATCACAGTGTTTACAACAGATGCTAATTTTCAACGCCTGTCCCAAGAGGATTTTTTATTTTTTTTAATAAGAAATTAACTTGTGATGTGGTAGCCAAAAAAAGACGTTAAAGTACAGCTAGATACAATTACCGGTAAGTTCACATTTAGAAGCATTACAGTTAAAAATCAAACATGAGTACAGGTCTGTTGTTCCATTAACCAGGATTCGGTAGCCCTTTTAAAAATGTTAAAGTTTGCTGCAAATTTCAATCGCTCGGGCAGCAGGTTCTAGGACTTTGCTCCTTTCACAGGAAAAGCTGTCTGAGCAAAGAGTGTTTCCGCTTGAAGCTGCTCTGGTGGATCAACTGCATCTCTGCAATCTTTTGATAAATTTGGGCTCCGGAGCAAGACCATTCAAACATTCAAACACATTTCTACTCTTTCTTTTTCTTTTACCCATTTTATCTAGGAAGAGTCCATAATCACCACACCTAATTGGATTTTTTAATTTACACTATGTTTTTAAAGGACCATACCACTGATCCTACATGTCATTGTCTGTTGTCCACATCCGCCACATGTATTACATAAGCCCCACCCACACATTTTTCCAAAATAGCTTTATCTATGAGATATGCTGTTTGTGTACATGCTGTCCATATTCATAAATGTTACAGAAAATACTTGAAAATGTGTGACAGTGTTAGTTAACAAGAACGTCTGTGTCAAAATCCTTCTTCACACTAATGTTTAAACTATGATGGCAGCACTTGTAGGGGACTATTTTTCCAGGCATAATAACTTTCGTTTCCAAGGCTCCCCTCTCTCTCTCTCACTCAATAATTTTTGACCTAATAAACGCAGACGTTCTCTTTAGAAGGGTGAATTACCCATACCTAGCAACTTTCAAATGTCCTATAATGTTTCCATACCCTGTTTCAACATGAATGGCAGTGAATGCTCTTTAAAAACGTAGTCTGAGATCAACTGAAGTATACACATGGTCAAATTTTAACGGCATTTGTTGAAGATATTCACAATCATCGCTAGTAGTGAGTCAAAAATAGACTGGTATGGTTCTTAAATGCAAGCAACCCTTAAGTCATGTTTTGATAATGTTACCATCCACTAAATTCAGTACTGAAAGTAAATGCCTATTTTGTGTATTAGTCCTCATGTACTTAACAAGTATTTGTTGTAGTTTATCCATTTTTAGATTCTGATCCATACTGTTTAGAACTATATAATGCAAAAAAATGGGATGGGTTTAGAAGATCGAGTTTGTTGCTTCATTTCCATATTTCATGCTAGACAAATTTGCATTTCATATATGCAGTTGTATAGGCATAATCAGATACTACAATTTGACTTGATTAACAGAATTACAATGGCTTTACTGTGCAGTCCATGTAGCCTATGTTGATAATATTTGACAGTTCCTTATCTATTTTACTAAATCAAATGACCTCATGTCTTCAGCTTTCTTCAATCAATCTGTGTTGTTTTCTTTCAGTGCTTTCAAAATGTAGCCACACACAAATCAACATATGCTATGAACACATTTTTATCAAGTCGTGTTTTTAGTGATGGTGTTCCTGTCTGAGTCTGTGTCGTCTCTCTGCCCTCTCCAGGCGGTGTTGGTGTTCCCTTGTCCAGGGGCTGTCTCAGTTCAAGACGTGATCCAGTGTTTGCGTGACCAAACCTCTGACGAACCCTGCATAA
Source organism: Naso vlamingii (assembly GCA_029822935.1). Taxonomy (NCBI): domain Eukaryota; kingdom Metazoa; phylum Chordata; class Actinopteri; order Acanthuriformes; family Acanthuridae; genus Naso; species Naso vlamingii. The sequence continues at coordinate 29,479,841 of JAPQLA010000001.1, read as the reverse complement.
AGAGGCTGAAAAGTGCCACACACGCTGCAGAGAACCCAGAGTCAGAAACCCCAGATGAAGCAAAGGGCTTGGAGTCAAGGGCGTATCCCCTGCAGAGGGTGGTCTTCATTGACAGCACGTGGAACCAGACCAACAAGATCAGCACAGACGAGAGGCTGCAAGGTAATCATCAAAGACTGCTTTGTGCAGCCGTGTAAAGAGCTCTGATGACTGTTTATTATTAGGAGCAAATTTTCCTCACTCACAAACGCTGTTTAACATGATCTCACTCTCTCTGTTGTCATGTGCTTTCTGATGTTTTCTCTGCTAGATTTGCTCCGAGTAGAGCTGAAGATGAGGAAAACATGTTTCTGGCGCCATCAGAAGGGAAAACCTGACACCTACCTGGCTACTATCGAAGCTATTTATTATTTCCTCAAGGACTTCCACGAGCAATGTCTCAGTCACGAGTACAGTGGAGAATATGATAACCTTCTCTTCTTCTACTCCTACCTTCACTCAGTTGTTAGCAAAGCTAAGACTTCTATAAAATGATGAGGAGAAAAACAAAAGACGTGAACTGTAGCTGAAGAGCAGAATTACATTCAGTCACCTCTGTGTTCAGTTTAATTTTATGGACGAGTGGTATTTTATTTTGTAAGGGATACTGTGACATCTGTTTATATAAGAATATGCAATAAAACTCAGAGGGTTTGCAGTTGTTAAATATGAATGAGTTGTGTTTTAATATGTAAGTAGACACAAAGTAACTGAAATCAAAACCCTACAACTGCAACAAAGACTGGATAACAATCTGCAAAGACTCGCACAAAAAAGTTTTATTAAATCAGCAGAAAAATGGCTTTTGACTTGGTCTTTTCTTAAATGTGGAGACAGTAGGATTGTCCTGAGAAAATATTGGCTTATACAAAAGTAATGCTGCTCAGTCATCACCTCTGGGTGTCTGTACATGCAAGAGTTGTTTCAGAATGAGAGTGAATCTCAGTTTGCCTTTTAAGCTGCTTTCGTGCGCTGAAGAAGAGTCTGGGGATGAAGAGCAACACAGAGTTGGCCTGCTTTCTGTTGGACAGGTAGATGACGGGGTTAGCTTGTGATAGCTTGCTAAATTTTTGACTTCTCCATTTAAACAAATGTCATATTCTTACATAACTTGCTGTGTAGGTGCAAGCAGTATAAGTACACGCTACAATACTTATGGTGGCGTTGAGCTCAGGAGGAGGGGCCTAATTTAAATGTGTTTACAGGCTGCCACGAACAAATGCTGCTGACTCCACCTTTTAAAATGATTTAAAATTATTCTGATTTAATTAGAAAAGAAACAGCATGCACTTACAGTATTTGTGAACTTAGGTTTGGTGTAACTGAAATTTTTTTTTTAAAAGTTCTTTAGGGTATTTCTGAATGTTCATCCCATTCTAATCCATTTAAGCTACAGTGAGTATGACCCCTCTATTATTTACATTTTCCTTAAAAATGTAGACAGCACCTGTATTTCCTCACAGTAACAAGAAGATACTTCAGGCTACAAAATGCCGGGTGCGGCAAACAAACTTGTCATATTAAGAAAGAGGTCGGGCAGTAACTGTCCTTTTCCATCCTTTAAACGACTGATCGATTTCATGCTGCACACGAGTCTGCTAACTTGGAACACAGTTAATAGAGTTGATGACATCGCTGAGAAGTGCCCTGCTGCCTGCAGCTCTTCACCTAACAGCTCACTGTGGCTGCTGCTTGTTGTTCCATTAGTCACTGCAAAACTGCAGATTGATCCGCTGTCAAAAATGCAGAAAATGACATTTTTCTTGATGTGCAAACACAAACTTAATGAGTAATGCTCATGGACAGTCATACGCATTTCCTGTGACTATTTCATAATAAAAGTGGAATTGTGTTCCATCAGTTTTTATGAAAACTGCAGCAGTACTTTTTTTAAAGGATGTTACCACGAAGTGGACACAATTCACAGAACTGCAATATTTTCATCTTTGGGCCATAGGCTCAGCCTCCATCGCTTTTACTTTTAGTGAAACTGGCCTCACAAAAATTTTAATGAAAATGTCTGAGGTTGTTACTTTATTTCAGTCGGACAACTCACATTTGTAATGGTTTGAAATGTTTATTGCAGCAGAACATTGAGTTTGTTGTCCAAGCTCTGATCTCATCACTCGCAAATTTAATTTATATGCAGAAATTGAGGAGTGGTGACATAAATCTTGAACCCCCAGTCGGAGCTTGCAGGTGGATTCTGGGGTGGTGGAGTTTTAATGCAGCGGTGCAATAAGTCTCGAGCAATGACAGAGCAGAGGGAGATGCTGGATATCTTGCAGCTTAAACAGACCGCCACACTGTGAGGATGCATGTGATGGGTGATTGTGAGAAAGATGTATGATGTAAGACAACATGAGTCTGTGCAGCTCGGGTTGTCTGCCTGAGCTAACTTGCAGGCGTCACTCCATTAATGTGCAAGAGAAATGACTCAGGTAAGTTTCAGTGTTTTTTTTATTTACAAATCATTGCACATTTGTTTGTTATTCATGTTCCACATTTTCAGGAAAAAAATCATTTTGTGAATCTTGGGCACCTTTGAAATTGAATCACATTGCAGCCCCAACATATCATCTCTCCAAAATATATATATTGAAAGTCAATGCTGGAAATACATGATGTGTCAACCTGACAGCTACTGTACATGATGTTAAGCTAATGGGGGCTCACTAGTAGTACACCTCTCTGATCTTGGCTTGCAGGCTGTCACATGTCTTCTTGGCGTCTCCCAGCAACATTGATGTGTTTGGCTTGTAGAAAATAGGATTATCTACTGCGGCGTAGCCCACGCCCAAGGTACGCTTCATCACAATCACCTGGAGTAAAATAAAGTTTAGATTAGTATCTGGTTACTCTTTGTACCATGCACCTACAATTTATATCAGTATCATTTTAATCAGGTCATTTAAAAAAGACTAACCTGTTTGGACTTCCACACCTCCAGGACAGGCATGCCAGCAATTATTGAGTTTGGGTCTTCCTGTGCTGCAGAATTTACAGTGTCGTTGGCACCAATGACCAGTGTCAGGTCTGTCTCTGTGGGCCACAGATCACAAAATAATCACAAAAACAGCTACTAAAATTCACTCATGTACGCCATGCTTACAGTACAGTATCTGCCTCTGTTATAAACAGAACCATGTGTGTCAGATTGTATTCCTGGTTGCTAAGAAAACAAGACTGTGTTCCTGATAACACGGCATGTGTGAATATCAAGACAACACGAGGATGCTCCGAGCACAAATGGAAGGGAGATGTGATTATTACACATAATTGATCTGATGTTATTATAATCACACATAATTGATCTGGTGTCATTATTATCTGACACCTTCTGCCAAAGTGCCAGTCATGCACAGTAGCAGCAATTCATCAGACAACTTTCTCATGAAAAGTTTTTAAAGAGAGTTTTACCCGGGAAGTCCTCGTTGATTTCATCCATCTCCAGGACGACATCATAGGGAACTCCGGCCTCAGCCAGGAGGACGTTCAGCTGGCCAGGCATGCGGCCAGCCACCGGGTGGATACCAAACCTGTTAGAGATGGATGCTAATTATTACTGCTCATCTCTGATCAATGATGTCTTTTATCCATGCTGCCACTAATATAAATGCATCTGTCCCTCTCTACAGCAAGCTCATTTTGTCATTTTACTTTATATATTAATGCTAAAAATTTACATTACATGTAAAAATCATTCATTCAAAGTCATGCAAATGTATTCAGAAGTGTCAGTCTGAAGGATTCATTCCTGATGTATTTATGAAACATTTTCATAAAGCTGGTGGAGATGAAGCTGCCACTAACTTTGGAGTTTGACTTAAAACAGTGCATCATATTTACAAAATTGATCACATTTATTATGTAAAACAAGAATGCAAGCAGAAACATAGTTGTAACATAAATTTAGGAGTAAAAACTAGAATTTTTTTTTCATTAAAATTAATGGTGTAAATGTATAAAGTAGAAAGGAAAGATGCAAGTAACTAGAAATTTTACTTGAGTCTTTCTCACTTCTTCAGGTCAGTATTTACTTCACATGTATCAGAGGCCAGTTGCATAAATTTGGTTTAAGACTAGTTTTAGATTCAAACTAGTCTTAAATTGTCAGGTTAGGCTTGTCTAATTAAGACTGCCTGTTGCATAAAAGTTAAGACTGACTTAATTTGAGACAGAAAAATTAGCTGC
>JAPQLA010000001.1:29411592-29437901 GCA_029822935.1 Naso vlamingii | reverse complement strand
ATGGTATGAGATGAACTGATCATAGGTGACTTGATTTATGAGGCAAACATTGATTATGACTGGAGATGCCCTTTAATTTTAGAGTCAATATCTGCCAATACCGATAACGTGCCGATAATATTGTGCATCCCTGGTCTCTGCACTCCACAGATGTTTGTTCCGCTCTGAGGCTGGATTTCATTGACCAGACACTACATACGACCACACCTGCTGATAATTACAACAGCACCACAACATTTTATGACAAAACTGGTTGGTTGCAAACATTTATTGACAAAGCTGTTGTTGAACAGTTGCCATGTCACTCCTCATGTTTACTCTGGCCCATTCTCAACTCCAATGCAGTAACTTTACACTTCATAAAACACATGCCAGGTCTTGTTTACAAAAGACTGCTTTCTGTCGATGTGGCTTCATGGAATAATATGTAATGTCATCTAAATATTAAAACACATGTACCTCTCTGTTACTTAAAGCCTGTTCCCAATACCTGCCATCTGCAATAGCTGGCAGAGACTGTTTTAATTTAGCCAGAGCACAGATTTTCAAATTTGCTTAAATGAATACAAATTTTCATAACAATGTGGCAAACTATCGGCTGATGAAGATCATATGTGACTAATAAAATAGCCCTATTTCACAACTGATGTGACTTTTCATTGCAAGAAAAGCACAACTAGATATTACAACAACAATTACAGCTGTGTTCCATTTAGGCGGGCCTTTTCCAGGCCACTGCTATTGTGCATGCTGGCATGTTTTGCTTGGAAACCTAAACATAAGAGTCACCATTACTGGTAGTGATTATACCAGTTCTCTTTCCACTAAGTCAAACTGTTTGCTGTGAAAGAAGTCTATTAAATTATGTATTCAGACAAAAACACAACTCCAATGTAATAATGAAAATACCAGAAAGAAGAACAATGAATGCATTAGTCATTTTCTCTGTACAGTCTCTGACTTCCCCAGCTTGTCTGCAGTTGTCACAAATTCTGTTTCAGGTATTCTGGGGTTTCCTTTCATTGTTACTGTGCTACTCGGTGTAAAGAAGAATTAAACAACATAAAACTTGTTAAGTTTCACTTCGGGCCATTGTGTGACAGTAAGCTTCTCAGGGACGCTTTCAGCTGCTGTACAAAAACACTAACAGGTGATAAAATGAATCATTTTTGGTGCTTATCTCCATGAGTGATTGTAGACATTTGGCAACAGTTCAGCGTAAACACACAGTGGTGTTGTACTAAAATTACAGATTTCCTTATTGGTGACAACTGCGGAAGCCACAATGGTCTAAATTTAACAGTTATTAGCAAAAATTTCAATGATCTGCATCTCTACTGAATATCAAGTGTCCAAAGTGAAATATGATCTGGCTTCAACACTCACTTTCCATTCTAAACACGATTACCTGCATCAAACCACATGAACTGTCTCAGTTTGCCTCGCACAACACAGCGGACATGGAGAGAAAGAGGTAGCGAAAGTCTGAAGGCCTCTGAAATCAGAGACTTACCGAGGCGATGCAGGCCGAAAGTGAATCTCTTGGTTGGTGGCTTGGTGGAGAGCCACAGGGCCAGCAGAGAAAACAATATGCCCACGACGTCGGCGAGCATGTGCACAGCATCAGTCATAATGGCTAAGCTGTTTGACACGTAACCACCTGAAATTTCAGGACACAATGTGACCAACTGAATATACATTTGCTGAAAGAAACATCTAAGCTATTTGTGCGTGCAGTTTAGAAAGTTTAGATGTTTGTGCCTCCATGCAGATATTTATCAACAGCAAACTACGCAGTTAGATGTCTAAGTATGATCTGAACTGACAGATGCTCTTTGGAGCCAAAGTGGACCTGGGAGATACAGCTGAAAAACCTATCATGGTAGTGAAGTTTCATATTGGTCAATGTCAATAATTATTTCAACCCTTAATCAAGTGGAGAACCCTGACACTTGATTACTGGAACACTTTATTATAACTATTTATTATATATGTATTATTTTTGGTCTTTTTTCTTTACCCTTCACCTTTATTGTACACTGTGTGCTCATTTAGTTTTACACCATGTAGAGGCTTTGGTGCAAGTTTTGTATTTGTTCAGAATAAGATCAAGTACTGTAACAACTCCTTCTATGTTTTATGTAAAGTTAAAATGAGACTAGCACAATCCCAATCCCTAGAACAGACCTGAAGAAAATACTTGGCTCACTTTTTTGTTTGGCCTGTGTTACACTGTTGATAAGTGAAATGAACGATCATTGTCTCCCCCTGTGTGATCATTGTAAAGTAGTGGCATAGGGCACCAAGCTGTGTTTATCTGAGCACAGATACAAAGGTAGAGGCCTTACACTGATTTCCTTTATCTATTTCAATGGATTCCTTATAAAGATTTCTCTGATATCAAGTTGCTGACTGGCCAGCGGTAATAAAAAAAAGTGTGTGTGTGTGGTGCGCAGTAAAAAATATGTAGTGTGGTTTATTCTGCACATGCTTACCTATAATTTCACCCGTCATGAAAAGGAAATACAGCAAAGCTGCCATGACAAGTCTTCTCATCACCTTCCTGTGTTTGATTTTCTCCCTCTTCTTGGTGCAGTTGTCACAAGGGTCCATATTTAACCCCGGGCTGCCCAGGCTGGAGGAGGACTCGAGCAAGGAGTCATCATCATCCCCGACCACCAGCGTGTTCACCGCCACGCCATTGGACGGTGCTCCGGCAGAGTAGTCCGACATCTCTCCGGACACCACGACCTTCAGCTTGTTGAATTTGGGGATGTCATCCTCCACCAGCTCGTCAGAGAAGTCAAAGGGAGCCGTGTCGCTCAGGTCCCAGTCGTTGCGCTCCTTCCTGAAGGCGGACCGCACTTTGCTCAAGAAGTTCCCACCTGACATCTTTAATAATCTCGGGAGCAGGGTATATCCAGGTAAATTCTGTCTATAGGTTAACGGTATCGTCTCCTGGGCTTATCATTTACATTTCTGTAGCCGGGCAGGGTTGCCAAGTTGCATTTTTACTCCATTGTGGCACCTGAGGGAGAAGCAACAAAGGGAGGTTACAGCTGCAAACCGGGAGCATCGTTTCATTTCAGCACAGCTCAGCAATTTCAACAGCGAGGTCTCAACAGACCGGTTCATGTCACTGTCAACTTGGTGACTAAATATTTGCGAGTCGTGCACGCTGCCACGTGAGTCGATAAACTTCGAGTTCAACAGTCCTCTTAAAAAAACAGCCCTAGCTAAACAGTAACAAGCTAGCAAGGGATGGTTAGCTATCTTTTCATGTCAGTTCGCGAAAGACAATCTTTGAAGTGGGCTAGCTTGTTGGTAGAGTGAAAAAAACGAGACAGACTTACCTAAACATGCAGTGTCCGGCTGGACAAACTTTTTTGGACAAATTTCTTTGTTTCAATTAATAACTGTCATGGTAAAACTGGTGTAAACATCAGAGCCGCGGCGCTACCTCCGCACTCGGAAGTACCACTAGCAAGTTTGGTTTCATTCGCAGACTCGCAGTCACATGACGACGCAGAGTCACATGACGTTTTGTTTTTTTTTTCCCAGACATAGCAACAAATTCAAGTCTTGCTATTGTCTCTTCGACTTTAGGTCAACAGAGGGACACGTCCACAGTGAAGTTCTTGTTTAGCAGTGAAACAGGTGAGATGACTGACTGAAGTTAATGTTTATCGTTTGCGGAGCCGCAGACTGTCCGGTTGCTAATGTGTCATGCTGCACATTATGAAGCAGCACAGCAAGCTAGCTTAGCTAAATACTTCCTCATTATATAAATGCCCGATGTTGTGATAAGCTAAATGTTTGGACCCGGAGGTTTAACCGCTAGTTTTCATCTGATACATAAATGTGAGATCTGTTTGTCTGATTGCTTGGTGCCTTTTTGAAGTTATAAAAGCAGTCTGAGCCAAGAGAGGCGTTGCAGATGGAGGTCGAGGAGATGGATGATGAAGGACCTTCCTCCCACAGTGAACTTCCACACAGTGAAGGTATGTGTGTGTGTGCTGAGGCAACAACTGTCTGGCATACATCCATTGTACAGAATATATGAGCTGAATGCAGCTGCAGCCACACTTTGCCTGTCATACTGCAGCTCATGCATTCTCCTTCACCTGTGACCACTGGTGTTTTATGAGTTTCCAGGGGAGAGTCCGTGAACATCAGAGAAACGTGTAACATTAATGTCAAAGGTTAAGCATCCTGTTTGTTTTATTTTTATTTTTTTAACCTTCTGTACAGAGTAGGTTGCAATCTGGTGCCCTAATGTCAGAAGAAACACCGCGAAAGTACCCTCTTGGATGCCTCTGTAGTAGATATAACATGATGAAGTGCCTTCTAGGGTGCCCTTCCATTGGACAAAACTTGGTAATGTGCTCTCTAAAGTTTCTTTCCATTTGTTAAAATGTGATAAAGTACCTTTTCAGGTGCCTTCCTAGTGGACAAAATGTGGTAAAGTGCCCTCTAGGATGCCTTTTTGGTGGACAAAATGCAGTGAAGCGCCTGACAACTTTTTGCCTGCTGGTGCCCTACGGCATACGACAAGAGCCCCTTTTACTATTTCTGCCCCTGCCCCTCAAACATCTTGAGTCCGCCAGTGTTTGAGAGTCCCGAAGGCCCCAGGTCTGCTGGACAGGAGGAGCCTGTCTCCTGTCTGTTTAACATGAGGTGTCTTGATGTACAAGTACACTGCCTGGACTTGACGCTAGTATGTCACAGGGTCTCAACTTACAGAGTAGCTTGGCTTGGTTGTAAAATCTGATTGACATTATTTTTAAATTTGTTAAATTAAAAGTAGGTGCAGCAACATCAGAGGCCAGAACATCCTGAACTTCCATCCCAGCTATGCTTCCCATGATGCAAATCAACAGCATTTGTTGTGCTGTGTTCATCATGTCACATCAGAGTCCTCATAATCATCAATTTCTTACTCGCACATAGCATTCATGTCAACATCTAAGCCCTGAGTATTACTAAGAAATGTTTTCTGACAGATCTGATATAATCAAATTGCAATCTAGATTTGCCAGAAAACCAAAACAATCCTGGATCCCTGACGTCAGCCAGAGTGTGAGCTTCAAACTGAGATTTATTAGATATAGTGTTAGTTTGTCATTGTACAGTTTTTTCACCCCTTACATGGCCATCTCCCAATCATACAACTGAATGGAGTCATAAAGTCATGATTCTCATCTCTATCATCTCCTATGTGACATAAAGTGGCCCACGACCCTTCCTGACCTATAAAAGCTTTAATGTTTTAGACTTTCCACTCTCTGTCTGTAACACAGGCTTTTAGTTATACATTTAATCTCTTCAACCCAAATCGACATAATGTAACAATGAAGACATCATCAGACTCCATCAGAGTCACACAGAATATTATACAACTGTTTGCTCAGGCTAAGTGGGACTTATGATAAGTAAAGCCACTTATATGAATAAAGAGTTCCTTATTAACAGCAATATAGATAAATCAAATGGCAGAAAAAATGGAATCAATGACATATAATAACACACAATAAATTTGCGACATCAGTCAAAGCACTCAAGAGGAGTGGAAGGTGTTTGATAGAGTGGCCATGAGATAATAGAGATGTGTAAATGTTTTGATAATTAGCTGACATTGCAAATAATTTCATGACGTTTCTGCAACAGTGATCATTCATGTTCTGGGGTTCCTAAAGCATCAACCAGTGACAGCAGCAGGTCTGACCAGAGTTTGAGAGCAACAGAAATGAGACACAACATTAAATGAAACTAAGATTGTGTATAATCATAGTTGTGTGTGATTATACAAAGTATGTTCATGAACAGATTATATGCAGGGCAAAATTTATTTAATTGCGTGCTTAATATACTGGTACCCTCCATTTATTATTAAAAAGAAAAAAATGTGATGGATCGTGAAATGTGCTTCATTTTCAACATTTATTTATGTCAAACATATACATATAGATCTGACATCTCAAGTGTCGAATAGAAGACATTAGTCAGATGTCTCTGAAGCTAAAGTTGCCACCAGACCACCAAAATGGACAATAATTTGTAATTTTATACATGAGACTTTGGTGTCACGATGCTGAATTTTTTGAACTTTTCTTCTCTTTGAAATATTTTCCAGATCTACAGCAGGAATCACTGCCTGTGGAGAGCTCAGGCCCTGAGGAAACCGTGTTTGTGGATAAGAAGGCAGTGGACAAACTCACAGAAGGATTACTCTCTCACTACTTACCTGATCTACAGAACTCTAAACGAGCCCTTCAAGAGCTCACGTGAGTATTTCACTGCTTTGTGTTACATCACACGCAACGTTTAAACCTGATGGTCATCAGCAAAGTTACCACTTCATAGGTACTAAATGTAAACTTGTGGGAAAACTGCAAAGTGGCCGCGGATTGGGTTTATGTTAGTTTAATATAAAGAGCTTTAAAGTGATACTTCACTGCAAAATTCTGTTTAGTATATCAATTACTCACTCGTATTTTTTCCTTCCAGTGTTATTTCACCTTAAATTTTTTTTTTTTCCCCCAAAATGCGAGACACTCACTTTAGCAGCTTTTGCTGGCAGTCTGTGGAGACGGAGTTTCAAAACATCAAAACCGTCTAAAACGATCCATCTAAAAATTTCAACAGCTTCGTGTGGTATAATCCAAGTCTTCTTTATCGTGACGTAGGCTCAATACTTCAAAAACACTTTTTAAAAAAAAATTATTTATTTAGGCTAGAAAACTGCATCCAGCACATTGGATCCAATGTTTTGAGTGGCTCATTACGATTATTCTAAATGTCGGTGAACTCCAGCTCACATAAATATGATTCCGCTAAAAACCGCAGAAACTCCTCTTTCTCTGCACCAACCATTTTTGTTCACTTACAAATTTGGGATAACTTGATAGTATTTTTTTTTTTTTTTAAGAAAAAACATGAGGATAAGCAAACGAAAAGGCCTGGAGTTCACAGACATTTAGGATAACCGTAACACGTGACTCCAGGTATTGGATCTGATGTGTTGGGTTTAGTGGCTTTTAAGCCGAAATGAAAGTGTTTTGGAAGAATTGAGCCTATGACATGATAAAGAAGACTTGGATCAAACCACACAAAGCTGTTGAGAATTTTGGATGGACATTTTTAGATGGTTTTGATGTTTGAAACTGTACCTCCATAGACTGTCAGCAAAAGTAGCTAAAGAGAGTGGCTCAAATTTTTTGAAAAAACCCGTTTACCGTGTAATAATGCTGGAAAAAAAATCTGTTCTTCATTTCAAGACATCTAAGTAAAGTAAAATTTTCCTTAAAAAGATATACTTTGCTCACAAATTGTTATTTATTGGTCAGTGAATGATAACGATATAGAGAAACTAGAAAAACACCTTTTAAAACAAGCTGTCTTCTCTGCAGCAACCCTGTTTTGTGCTCACACGCAAACATGTGACACAGACAGACACGAGTATGCAGCAAACCAACAGGTAGCACGGGTACGGATGGTTTGGCCAGTTGCTTCAATGCTGGTAGTGCTCACTTCGCTATCAACATGCTGGCATTCACCTGTATTTACTAATCAAGCAAAACAACCTGCATCGTCACAGACATGTAAAATTCTGCAGATGATCATCTGTGTGATAAGCATGTTAACACACGTTCCGTCTCTTGGCTCTGGAGGATGTGCGTAAACATCAGCGACATCTACATGAAAAAGAACTCTCAATTTATAAAATATCAATAGTCTCTTAATCCAGAATATTCCAGTTGAAGATTTTTAACAAGATCACCGCTACTAAAAAACAATTTAATAGGTTTGACATTGAACAGTCACCAACATGTAGATTTTCTAATGAGGAAGAGGAAGATCAGTTTCATCTTATATTCTGTTGTCCACATGTTGCAAGGCTGTGGTCTGACGACCTAAACTGGCTCAAGCCAACCAATCTTTATTTTAATTTCAACCCATTAAACATTATGTTTGTTTTACTGAAGAATGGGACTGCGAATAATAATAATAATATTTTATGATGATTATTTTTTTTCTAGATGTTTATATTTGTACTAGTTTTTTTTTTCTTTTTTGTGAAGAATTTATTCTGAGTTTTTATACTGTGATGTTTTGTTTGTACCTGACTGTATCAAATAAATAAATAAATAAAAGTGCACTTAGTAAAATGTATTTTTCTCCTTCTTATTTTTTGTGTCAACCAGACAAAATCAGCTTGTACTGTTGGACACACTCGACCAAGAAGTCACCAAGTTCAGAGACTGTAATACCTTACTGGACCTTAATTCTCTGGTATGTTTGGACTGAATTATAATCTCATTTGTGCTCATGTTCCTTGTTTGTTCTCTCAACACCAGCCAGCAGGAAGGACGTCTAATGCGGTTTCTTGTCTTTAGTTTGTAGAGGCGAAGGTTTACCACAATAAACTGGTGAACGTAAGGAAAGAGATGATTATGCTGCATGAAAAGACAACTAAACTAAAGGTATCTCTCACCTCAGTCATATTAAACTTGTGGATTTTTTTGTATTAGTGTAGCTGATATTAGGCTCAGAGATAAGCAGCAAATATCGATGGATTGATGTAAAATAAACAATGCATAGACCGATGAAATAGTGACTCTTGTTTTCTTTCAGAAAAGAGCTTTGAAGCTGCAGCAGCAGAAGCAGAAGGAGGCGCTGGAGAAGGAGCAGCAACGTGAGAAGGAGCTCGAGAGAGAACGGCAGCTTATTGCCAAACCTGCCAAAAGAACATAATCTGCTGTATGAATGGACATACAGGTGGTTTGCATGTTTTAGCCTGTTTATTACAAATCAGCTATATATTTGGTTACTGCAGAATATTATGTCAAACTTAAAATATTTCACTTTTTTTCCTACTAAGACCGTTTTTGGTGCATTTTGCCTGTAGAGAGGAGATGCAGCTTTTTACGACCCCATCTCAACCTCAGGACACTGTGTGTGTGCTTCTCAGACCATTTAGAACCAACATCACAGCATTTTAAGGTCTTTGAATGCTTTTACCAGCAACCCAGACATCATTATCAATGCATCAACCTGAACATAAGCCTCTTTTTAAATTGTTGTCAGGCTTAAATTATTGATACGTGATAACGCAGTCAGCAGCGTTTATTGATGTAAAGGGTTTGTGGTTAATAATTGCACAAAACCACAGTTTAGTCACTAAAAGTAGACTTTTTTTCCCAACACTTTATTGCCCGTCTCACTAGGTTTTTATAGCTATATGTAACTGTGGAACTTGAGTCCAGATTTACTTCCTGTTAGCTATTAAAAGCGGGTTTGCGGTACAGCTTCTGCAATTATATGCACTGTCAGAGGAAATGATATGACGCTGTTAAAACAGAGCAATGATTGACTTTGAATTTATTTTAGTTCATGTTTCCATGGTCATTTCAGTATTTATGTCATGTTTTCCTGCTGAGCAGGCTTGACTTTGGGGACAAGAGCTGTTATCTGGTAGTTTGACTCTTGCTGTTTCTTAACTTGTATGACGACACTCACCCATTTTAAAACCTACACTGTAATAGGAAACAACGAAGAACGAGCTAGAATTTTAAATTTTGAAAGTGGGAAATTGTCTTCATTACAAGAAATGTAAAAAATTAGTAGAAATACACTTTGCAGAATGATTTCCTTAAAAGACATCATATGTGATTCTTAGTAAATGGGCTAAAACTTGCTAGAACTCTGTTATGATCCTTGATGTCATTTCCAAGATGGCAACAAACCAAAGACATGGACTGAATCATCGTCATGCTGGTACTTCCTGCAATCAACCTCCGGTGACACTCACAAACTCGAGCGTTTCACCGAGAATGGAACAAATGACTCAAAGACTCTTTCAGACAATGACGAGGAGGAGAATCAATGTGTTTGCCATCTTTTGTTTAAGATCAAGTGTTAATATATGTTGCTGCCTCATGTCCTGTTAGTGTTGAATGTTGTAAATGAATATATTGTTTAAAATCAAATAGGTCTGCGCTAAACTTACCTGACTGTGTTTGTTGGGTCAGGATGATAGTATGAACCAAACTTTCAAACAGCATCTGTATGTTTGTTTAAAGACCTTCCAAGAGGTTTCTATGCACTACTTACACCTGGAAATTCACTGTTTGTACAATTAATAATAAAAGCAATACAAGCTGGTTTATTGCAAGTGACTTGTGTATTTATTTAAAATTTTCTGGATTAAGTAAAATGTCTTAATCATGTGTAAGGTTAAGTTTTTTGCTGTGGTGGTATTTGTGCCATTTTCTTCCTGTTTTCATTTAAAATATGAGCTGTAGCAGGCATGTCAGTCCACCAGGTGTCAGCAGAGACCAGAATTTATTTCCTGAGCTCTATGATGCGTAAGTTTGCTTCATGGCAGGTTCCTGCTGGTTGCTTCAACATCTCTTCACCAGCTGATGATGCCGACTAGCTCACATAGAGACAGAGAGAAAATGAGTTCACCCTGTGTGATCTCTGGTTTCAGTTTGTCTTCCAGGCATCACGTGCACTTGAATTATTGGGGTGGAAACTAATATTTCAGAGTCCCCTTTTCTGCTGTTTTTTTAGTGAATCCATTTAATTTAGGGATTGATAACAGATCACCTTAGACACCACGTAAAGCCACTGACCTTGGTTTTCTGACCCTTTTCCTAAGTTTGTTGCTAATTCGTCCTCTTCTTTCCACCACATGAGCCTTAATTTGTCACTGAATGGGTAAACAGTAGACAGATGTTTTCCACAGACAATGTGTCTTGTCACACTAATTTTACTCACTATTGTCTCATACAAGCACCACAAATGGGAGTTTGTTTACTGAAAAGTAGGTTACATTCCTCTCTACCCCAACACAAGCATATGTCTGTCCCAACCCATCTAATTCACATAAAACTCTAATTTTATACCTACTACTACAGCAGGAAACTCAGTCAAAACCAACATGGCTTAGGCCACCTCCGCCCAGTCTCTTTTAAAGCAGAAACTGCACCACAGTGTGGCCGTGAAGGGGTCCAGACTCAGGCAGAGGGGCAACCTGACTCCACACTGATGAAAGAAAGCAAGTGCAGCAGAAACCACATTCTGAATACAGTTTTCAGTGCATTGACTCTGGGTTTTGTTTTGACAGTTTTTCTGTATATGTGTAAATACAGTGGCTCTATGTATGAACGTATTTTGCAGGACAAATTGCTGTTAGCTTTCTGCATTTTTCTGAAACTGGGTCATCTCAGTGTGAAGGCCGCAAAGGGCAGATGTTCTGCTCTGGTCTGTTAGCAGAAGAGAAAAATGTACCAAGAAACAGAAGAGAAATCTTGCAGCTGTCATTTTATTCAAGTTAACACTTCACAGTAAGGACACAAAATTTGAGTAAACAAGGAGTCAAAGAAGAACTAGTTAAGCATCAGTTAATGAGTAACTAGCAATCAAATTCTATAGAAGTAGATAATGATCAGTTAATGATTAGTTTAAAAAAAACTTTAAAAACGTGAGGAACTTGATATCTGTGATCAGGACTTGATATCTAAATACTCAGTGTTAAGTGCTTCATTAATAATTCCTGATGAAAGTCTATGAAGATGATAGTGATGAATTACTACAGGCCAGACCATGAGATTCTCTTTGTGGGTGAAGAAAAGATGACTTGGTAACTAATGAACAGATATTAATGAAGTAATGATTCAGGCCTCAGTAACCACTCAGTGTGATGCACCAGTTTACCTGAAGCGACACTAAATGGGTCAGTAATTACAAGCTAATGATGAAGTAATGAGGGATCACTACTTGGGGAGTGCAACAATAAAAACTTGGTCAGTTTGAACACTTCACACACTCATGAGAAAATAATTACTTTATTATGTATTGATCTAATATCTCATGGTCTGATAACTCATCATCATTTGCTTGACAGACCTTCATTAGGAATAATTGTGGAAAAACTTATTAATGAGTAATTAATTAACAAGTTGTTTCTGGTCCCTTCCTCACTTGTTTTTTTTTTTTTTTACTTAAATAATCGTTAACTGATCATTATAGAATTAGATTAAGAGTTACTCATAAACTGATAAACTTCTTTTTTCTGACAATATTTTTATTGATTTTTACATATATTAAACATACAAATAGACATTAGATGAGATGATGACACTGAATTAGACAAAAAAAAGTATAAACACATTTCCACAATTAGAAAAAAAGAAACAGATGTACTCAGCAGCAGAGCAATTTCAAGGTTAACGTCTTACTTTTTCCTCAGTACGTACTCGAATTTTGTGGCCCCTGTTACCTTATTAAATTTGCCTGTTTTTTAGTAAATGTGTGTGTGTGTGTATATATATATATGCTCATGAAACAAACAGAACATTCCATTTCATTGTTTTGGGGATTTTAGGTCACTTACATTTTTTTAAAAGATACTGGGCAGCAACTAAAGTTCTGTTTATGTATCCAAGAAGTAAAAATATTTCTAAATGTTTGATTCCAACGGGCCTTGTGACTTTGTTTTCCCCTTGGCATCGTCGTATGTTGCCAGCTCTCGATCAGCTCATACTGGGATGGAATGGAGCCGTGTTTTTCCAGGAGGAGGGGATGTTTGAGGCTTCAGAGGTAGAGAGCTCAGAGAAGCAGTGGTTTCCGAGGCTGGTCCCTGCTCCTCCAAACGCTTGGTTTTAACTTGTGTCTGCTTTTAGAAACTTGGCCGTCAGGGAAAACACAAACCCCCCTTTACCAAAGCCACAATCGAGTCACAGACATGGAGCAGGAGCAGCACATGATGATGTTGTAGACGGCCTTCCTGTCTAAGTAAACAGTGATTCAGACGGGTGAGGAGTGGGAGGCTGTGGTCTGCTGCAGACTGGCAGCGCCAGGCCTCTCCCACACCCACCATAACAGGATATGGTCCTGGATCCCACACTGACGAGGGCTGCATCATGTTATTATTCCCCTCAGATTTTACCATTTAGCCGGTGTGGTAGTGTCCGTGCCCTGTGTGTGCCATGTGAAAAGCTCAATTGAAGGTTCTTTGTGGTGTTTTTGACCAATGACAGTGAGTAAGGTTACTTTCCTTCTCAACCGTGTCTTATATAACCCCACATACGCACGACTGGATAAGTGGGCATGGAGAACATTAGTAATTTGGTTTCTGTGACTCAACAGATGGTGCAGAGTTCATATTTAAACATAACAGCTGACTATGTCACCACCATATCTTCCAAAATAATAATTTTAAATTTCAAATGTGTCCAGATCTGATGCAATGATGCAACTGAATGTGAACTGAGGACTTTTTTGGGAAGTTTTCACTGAGTGTTTTACTTCAGTGTTTTCATTTCATGGGACTTTTCACTCTACATCATTTATCTCATAGCTATGATTAGGAGCTGCTTTGCAGATAAATACTTTATACAAAAACATATGATTACCATATAAAATACCCTGCACTGTCATATAATTAAACCACCTGAAGATATATAAAATGGGTAGGTAATTAAAATGATTTTACTTTGGCACGACACAATTAACCTGCTGTGGCCCACAGAGCAAAAATGGAAGCAGCTGACCTCTTCAACTTCCCAACTTTCTGTCAGTGGAGGTCACAGTGCGTCTGTGCAGGTATTTTAATTTCAAGAGTGTCCAAAGTGAGAGCCATTGGTGGAATAAGTTTTCTGATCCTTTACTAACCGTAAGTATAAACAAATACCACAAAGAAAAGTCCTGGAGTTTAAATTTTACTTTGGTAAAAGTACAGAAGTATTAGCAGCAAATGTACTGAAAACATCACTTGTTCAGCAGAGAACTGGCCCATTTGACGTGTTGTTATATATTACATTATTCAGCTGTTTAAAGCGGTGCACCAATGTGTACGTACAGTTTCACTGTGGCAGCTGAAGCTAAATTTAACAGTCAAGTATTTTTACTCCAGTGCTTTTCAACCTAGGCTCAGTCACCAGACAAAGAAATGACTCAGGAAGTCATTAGATGATAAATGTGAGAGAAAGAAAGTCTTCTTACACAAATTTGCTCTCAGTTTTTAACTTCTCTCTAAACTTTGTTAATGGAACATTGTAATTGGGTTATCATAGTCTTACCTTTTATAAAATTGAGGTGCTTTCAGAGATGTCTAAAATGTGATCAGGGGACCCAATTAAGTACTACTGTTTGTAAGGGCGAAGTTTTTTATGTCAAATCCAATTATGGAAAACATTAACAACAGCTGTCTGTAGTCAGTGGCATGTCCAGACTTTTTGACTGTGGTGGCCCTTGTGAGGGGCTGACCTATGCAGGAGTGGCATACAGGACATGTCAGTAGTGAAGTAAAAAGCACCAGATTTGACTCAAATGTAAAGGAATGGTTGTTTAAAGTGGCAGAAAAACATGAAAATACTCAAGTACCTTAAAGTTGCACATCAAACTTGAGTCAATGTACTGACTTACTTTCTACAAGTGATGAAAGCACAAATCTGAGTTCATAGGAGTCTTTGCATTTTATTTTGACACAGGGTCCCTCCACTAGAACAGTGTCAAACACTAAGTTTTCATTGTGTTTTTATTCATTTATTTTTACAACACCAAAACAGACATTAAAATATAAACAGTATGTAATGAAGCAGGATCATATCTGAGGATATTATGCTTTCGTCAAACATACTTTCCAATTTAATCAGTACAAACAATTCAATACAATAAAACTGAAGCTTCTGGCGCCACTGGAGTTCTAAATTGCTTTTTACATAATGGTTTAAAAAACAAATAACCAACCAATAAAAATGCAGCCCCTGTAAACACTTTAAACGGATCCATGTGACAAAACACCATCACTGACCTGCTTATGTAACTTTATTTCAGTAAAAATTTTAAAAACTGTAACTTGTAACTAAATATTTTTAACTTGTGGTTTCGCCACTTTTACTGAAATAAAGATCTAAATGCTTCTTCCACCACCTGTGTGTAGAAGCTGCAGCAACGCGTTGTGCACAATTAAAGTGTCTGATGCCATGTGTGGGTTACAGAGCGTCTTGTTGTGTCTGCACTGTGGTGCAATTTCTCCCAGGCCAGCTGCACTCAGCGTAAACACAGACGGAGCGGCTCAACCGCAGTAGGTGAAAGGCTGTCTTCACATCAGCCCCACAGGTGTGGCGCTAACCTTGCTCAGACCATTGCCAGGTCAGCTTAAGAGGATCACATCTTCAAAACAAGCCCTACCAACAAGCCTGGTCTTTACTAAAGGTTTTATAGCTGGCATGGCGGGTTTCGTGGGCTCCTCTCAGACTGTAGTAAAAGCAGTAAATATAGCAGCAACATGTAGGCTGGAGAGGAGGCTTTGAAGAGCTGTGTAGTTGTAGTTGTGGTGGAGGGAAAGGATGATTTGATTAAATAAATGTGTCCTTTCCTTGCTGTTTTCTTTTGTTGGGTAGCAAGAAAACAGCAGGAAGTACATTAAAGACAAAGACAACGTCTTTAGACAAGCAGCTGCAGAGTTTCAGTCACTGGCTGGTCAGCAGTCGCACATCTGTGTCCTGTTTGACCTGTGTGAGCGGGAGAAGTGTTAATCCAGACCTTAAGTGAGTTGGAGGTCTGAAGGGAGGATTTATAGTGTTGTTTGTATTTGAGTCCACCGCAGCAGACTGCTGCTTCCTCTGATTTTAGGATGCACTTTGGAGAGGTGTGTAGGGAGACAGAGCGACAGGGTGCAGCACAGACACTTAAACCAATTCAGACAGTGAGGCAGGCACACACACACTTTCTCTCACACACCCACAAACAAGATCCAGTAAGAGCCAGTACTGCAGCCCTCATTACCCTGTGTGTGGCGGTCGGTGTGGTGTAGAAAACTGCAGGGTTTGTTGTCCAGAGGCTGTTCGGGTGTCAGAAGACGAAGTCGTCTTTCACCACAGTGCTATCAGTCCATGAAATATTGTATCAGAGGACAATGAGTTCACTGTAACCTAGTTTCTGCAAGCTCAGACGCACTTTCCTGACAAAAATACGCTTTTGGCTTATTGTGGTAAACAAGTCAAGCTGTTCTCCCACATCACATTGTTGTGTATAGTGAGAAAAGCCACAGAGATTTAAAGAATTAAAAAGGTAGAGTTCAGAAAATGTATACAGCTACGCAGAGGTAAAACAGTCAGCCTTACATGCAGCATTCAAGGTTGCATAACTGCTTATCTCTCACATTCAAGTCTAAACTGACCAGCTTCCACATGTAGCAACACTCATTTTACAATGAGTCAGCCACACTTTTAGGAAATAGCACCACCCAAAACTTTTTTGGGCATCAAATTTAAGCATGTAATGAGGTGCTATTAGAATGTTGAGACATATGAAGATACCAGCACTAAAAATAGCAAGTTTTCAGCAAAAATCTCACATGGAAAACACAAAGAAACAATTTTTGTTCAAACAAAGGAAATATCTGTCTGGAGGAGCTTGGTCCAGGTTAAAGAATTACATTGTAAACAGATGGGCTGAAATCTTTTGGTGTTTGTTTTGCTTGACACCAAAGTGGACTGCAGGAATTTCCCAGGATGGATCGGACTGTAACTGGATATCCTTGCCTCACTTCCCCTCATACACTTACTGGTGGTCTGAATATCTTAAACTTTATTCTCCAAATCCAGACAAAACCCATGAACTGAATACTCTGGAGATTAAACAACATAATGAGTGTAAACTGGAACTGATAAATGAATATATGTTGCATGAATCCTCAGGCTGAAAACTCACAATAATCCCAGGCAGAGGTGGCAAAAATACACACATTCTTGATTAAAGTAGAAGTATAGATACTTGTGTAAAAACCAATTCTGGTAAAAGTAGAGGTACTGACTCAACCTGTTTACTCAAGTAAAAGTAATAAAGTACAGGTTGTGAAATGCACTCAAAATAAAAAGTTTCCCTCTGAAGGTCATTTCCAGCGGCTATTTCTGTGCAAAGCTAACTGAACCTCAGGTCATATTAAAATAATGCAAAGACTTCTAAACTTAAAAGAAGATCAGTTGGATTTGTCCGAGCTGTTCCTAAACGCACCAGAAAATGAGCTGATTCAAAGAAAGTCACTTAACACAAGATACCCCAATTTAGGCTTTGCCAGTGGTGTGAACTGGTATGATCACTTCCTGTCTCCTAAGTGGGCAGAGTCATGTCTCCCATAGAGACAGTTAGGAACCACCATCCCTCCGCCTTGTCTGGAACTGTTTAAGGTTGTGTGAATGGATTAAAGCAGATGGATTTTGTGTTGCATGATATTTGTTTGATGTAAGTCTGAACTTTTTATTAATGGTTTCACCTATAAGACCAGTTAAATTTCTGTTGATGTCCGTTTCGAAGCAAGGCTGGAAGAAATCTTGCGAGAATGTGTTGCTGAGACAGAGACAGGTATTGGACAAAGTTAATTTTCTCCTGATTTGTGTGTCTGAAAAATGTCTACTTTAGTGTCAGAATGTTCAGAACATATGTATCTTGTGAAAAGCAGGTCCAATCTGCATCTAGGTGATGATGGAACAAAAGAATTGGTCATAATCTGTGATCACGTTCATTTCTCCCATAAGAATGAATGGACTCAAGACAGCTTCCTGTCTCCTAAAGGGACGGGGCCATTGCGAAAAACCATGTGATACTGATACAGGAAATGAACACTCAGTGACAGTGAGATGTCTCGCTTTCTACTATTAATCATTAATCTCATTCCCAGAATGTCAAATACTATTAAAGTAAATCTGTCCCATCTGAGGTTTTTCCACTGAATTTCTAACACTGATTGGTTCTAGATGTTATTTACTTCCATAAAATACCAACATTTTGAGTGGGAACAGCGTCCTGAGCACAGCCAAAAAGGCAAAAGCATTCAAATTGAAGTAACGAGTCTGTTTTGAAAATGTAAGTAGCAGAAAGTACAAATATTTGTGTTCAAATGTAGAGAGGAAAAGTGACAAGTTGTCAGGAAAATAAATACTTAAGTACAGAAACCAGCAAAATCTACTTAGGTACAGTAACTAAGTATTTGTACTTTGTTACTTTCCACCAATCACAGATCACACCAGAAGAGCTGAAAGTTCAGACGGATGTAAACATGTGTGTGTGTGTGTGTGTGTGTGTGTGTAAGGACACACACAGCAAGTATGCTATAATAAACCAGAGGAAATGGGTGGAGTTTACATTGAGAAATAATCAAAGTCCATCAAAATGGATAAATATAACACTAAAAACTCAGGTCTAAATGACTAAGTAACTCAAAATGCACTGAAAAAAAAAGAAAAAAAAAAGAAAAACAGGCTTTAGAGGAATTCAGTGTCTGCCCACGAATGTGCCCGTCATGCAGTCTGTCTGCAGAGAGCCATAAGAGCTGCTTTGTGCTCTGTGAATAATACAACACACGCTCCATTGGTCCTGCATGCAGCATAATATCAACATTTGAGGGCTGCTTTATTCCAGAGTGACATGTCCAGTGCTGGGGCAACAGTTTATGTTCAACAGAAAAAGACAGAACAATATCACGCAGTCTGTTTTAAAAGGTAGGTTGGTAAAATGACTAGTTTAAAAAACATTAGTTTTGTTTTTGTTTTTTGTTTTTTTCTAACTTAAATGAACACGTACGATTGAAACTTTAAACTAAAGGCAAAAGAAAAGGCACTTTCTGACATATAGGCCAAGAGGTTTTTTTCCACTGTACTTACAGCTCTGACCTATTTCCATATGTGTCTATAGCAACATTACATAACATGTTCTTTCACAGAGGAGTGAAGAAAAGGACCACGTGAAACCCATTTCGCTTCCTCTGAGGGGCCGGACACACCCATGATTCAGACGTTGCCAAACCTTTGCGGAGAATGTATTTGGATTTTATTGACTATGTTTTTTCCACTACAAAAAAGTAAATGTACCGACACACATGCACTCTTTGAATGCATGGGCCAAATGCATAACTCTGGTATAACATTGCATAATAAACTAGCTGAAAGTTATTTCAGTTTAAAACTTTCTCAGGCAGGAAAAGGCGAAAATGTGTTAAGCTCACGCATTTTTGACACAGTGCCCTCATAATGTATTACATTAACCAGCTATTGCTTAAATATGCACATAAAACCCACAAATGGAAATAAGTACATGTGGGCCTGCGGTAACAATATATCAGTGTTTGCAACCGAAGAGTTACTGAAGCTAAATGTTGAAGCTGGTGATTGGGTTGAAGCACATGCATGTAGCACTTTACTGCTGCTCTCCAGTCATTCACTAAAAAAAGACTTGTGTGGGAATAAGAGCAGGTTGTTTTTTTCATTTTTTTCCACTTGCCCAAGTATTTGTGGAGAGCTTAAATTTAATCATGCATGCCTCACGTACATGTTCGGCCTCCTGACACTGAGTTCTCCTACATATAGGACATTATATTAATCATTTACTTCCACTAATTGAACCTGTTCTGTTACTCCACACTATTACTCTGTAAAAACCAAAGGGACCCTTAAAGTTGTGTCATTAATGTTTCTTGTAATCAGATTTCTTCAGAAGCAAATACTTCCACAGAATAAGCCCATGTCTGACTTTAGATAAATGTTGATCTTCAAACGTGACGTCACAAAGTTTACCCTCGTGACTCCACTTATCACTCACACCAACTGCTGCCTGAGAGCAAGATAGTGAGTCAGACACGCTGTGCCTACATTAGCAGCTGCTGGGGGCTCTTAAGTGTTCAAAAGGGGCCGGGGGTAAATTGAAAACTTCCATGTATGACTAAGTTTTATTTTGTAGTTTCCTCTTCGGTGTAACAGCTGATGGGGGGGGCACTGTCCCCATAAAATCATCACAAGAGCACAGAATTGGCAGGAGGTCATTTTATTGACATATGCAACTTAGTAGAACCATCCTCTGAACATATCCACCAACTCTCATCAGAGTTTAGGCTGTAACAAAGCAATAAATATGGTCGATATAAAAATCATGCCAGCATTTGATGCCGTCAGTTAGACATTTACATAAAAATCATAGCAGTCGGGTAAATGAGCTGCCACTTAGAAACTTAAGGCAAGGCGGTCTTCTGCTTGCAGGCTGAGTATAATGCTCCTGAGCCGATCACATGACCTGCAAGACAGAAAACTGATCAGAAACACACACCTGAACAGAAACACCTCAAAGCAACAGGACAGTCAGGTGATTTGTGTACCTTTGTTTCTTCAAGAGACTTCTGGATGTTGTTCAGGATGTCGCCATAGACAAAGTTGAACAGCTGCTCCTTTGACTTGGTTCCATCTAGCTGCACTGTATTCGCACACACACATTTAATCAGTGAGTGTAACTTTCATCGTTTCATGGGAAATGCAAAAACACAGCAAAAAAACAACAAACAACATGCACACAGACTTACCGACATCAACATCTGATGCCTCCATGATGTTCTTGTGCTTGAGGTACATGGGCCAGACGTGGCCATCAAACAGGCCAGGCGGGTCGGGCACCGTGTAGTTCCTGGAGCTGCAGAGACACAACACCGATTACACTTTAAACACTAAGACAGCAGACTGGACCACAAACGCTAGTGAAGAATAATCTCTGATCACTTACCACCTCCTCTTTTTGCATTCTTCGTACGGGATGGAAATAAAGTAGCGTTGGTTCAGCACGTCGATCAAAGGTCTGCACAGGGAGAGACAAGTTAACCTTCGCACACACTCGTCTCATTTATGACAATAAAACTCACACAAACAATAATGCAGTGAGCACACACTCTTACCCGTAGGTGTAAAGCAGGAAGCCCTCCACAATGAGGATGTGATTCCCTTCCTCTTCATCATTATGGTCAGACTTCGGGATGATCTCAGTATCCAGGGTGTTATTGACGCCATGAGACTTCTCAAACTTCACCGGGTTGTCCAGCCATGCGTAGATGGTACTCATCATGGCGTCCATGTCCAGAGCAGTGATGACTAAAGAGCAAAGCGGGGAGGAGGAAGGAAGGAAAAAAAGGAAAGTACATAGAAAATTGCAAAGAGTAAGTAAGACACATGTTCAGTGTTCAAGTTTGTCTATATCGCATGCAGTTTACAAATGAAACTGTACATCAGCACACAGAACACACACACACACACACATACACACAAACCCTTTCATAAAATCCCAGGCTTACCATCGTACTGCTTAAAGCCATCTTCACCAACTTCAATCTGATCTTGGGGCTGAAACATACATTGATAAGATGTACCCAGGTACATTCCACTAGTGCTACACTCTGCTACATGGAAGGCTCTGATAGTGGATTTACACACTAAAACAAACAGTATCAAAGCGTTTACACCCCACCAACTTGTGCTACTCAGAGCAATCCCATTGGTTTAGCTACAGCATCTTCAAAAATTCAAAAGGAGCTGTGTGTGTGTGTGTGTGTGTGTGAGACTCACCTTGAAGAAGTCATCCTGGTGTACCACGCAACAGTTGGGCAGGTTCTTGATCAGTCTGTTGGTGAGGGTGGTTTTCCCTCCATTGGTAACACTGCATGAACAAAGAGGTACATGGCAATGAGGAGTCACAGAGGGAGGGATGCTGCAACCCGCACAGAGAGCTGATAAGATCAATACTTAACGATAACTGCCTGTTATTGGAACATATATTCATACAGCTGGCACATATTCAACACTTTCCAAGTCATGTGGTCTTGAATAAAAAGACTTTGAACATAAAAAACAAAACAAAAATCAGTTGTAAACAACAAGGTTTAGTCATATCAGTTACTTGCACATTTGCACTTTTAATGGGTCATAAGCATTCATATTTCAGATACGTCATAATGGCATCGTCAGGTTATCGGAGCAGATGGCGGGCTTCCTTTTCTCTAACGTTAACGTTATTACATGCTTGTAACCGTTAGCTTTGCTGTGTTTATTTACAACCAGAGAGGGTTTAGTGTTATAGAATCTGTAGTGTGAGCGCTGACATATTTGGTTTTGTACATTTTTCAGCAGCAAAGCAACAAAGAGGAAGCAATAATTCAGCGGATGTCACGACCGCCCTCTCCACGTGTGCCGGGCTTTTAGGGCCTAGCGGCTCGGTTAGCCGGCTGTTAGCTTAGCTCCCATTCATCCGTCAGTACTCACCCGCCGATGCCGATGATGTACTTCATGTTTTCAGATGTCAAAGCTCGTTAAAAAAAGCGGTCGCTGAGGGTTCAAAACGTCAATAAGCTGCTTCGGGAACGCAGTGATCGGACGGGAAGAAAGCTTAAAAAGAGAAGGTTGCAGCAGGTAACGTCAACTACTTAATTCCTCCATGGCGCTTGAGTTGAGTGAGTAAGGGAAGAGCACGAGCTGCCTGTCACTCGGACACGGTCTTCCACCGAGAGAGAACGGTCTGCCCGCTGGAGCTCTACACATACTGCTGTGAGCGACGTGATTGGCTATTTAAAGACCTCGAGCGGCACGAAAAGAACTCAAACAACCAATCAGGAGCGAGCGTCACCGCAGCTCCAGAACGCTTCCTCCCTCCCCCCGCTTAGCCGCCTTCTAACCTCAACCTATGATGTAATCCGGAAAAAAATGGAAAATATTGTACTATTGTGCGTACTTTACTCCAATTTATGCTATTCTACAGTTCCGCTTAACGTTTTTTTAGGGTAAAAAGTCATGGATACTTTGATGAACATGTTTATAAAATATGATGTGTTTTTATAGTTTAAAGTGTAATTAGCAGTAATGAGCTACAACTCTATTAAGCAGAACAATAAAATGTTGATTGTTATGCCTTTAAACTAACAATCTAATACAAAATAACACTCACAGTGGCCATTTTCTGCATAATTATTATTATTTTTTTTCTTTTGGCCTTTTAATTTCTTTCTTTCTTTTTTGTACAGATATGAACTCTGGTTTATTAACATCCTGAATGCAAAATCTTTCTTTCTTTCTTTCTTTCTTTCTTTCTTCTGACTTTTTTTTCTATTTCACTTCTGGCGATGAATCCTAATACTTGTTTCACCACTATTCTTTGCTATGTTTTTTTTTTATGGTCCCAACATTTGTAAGACTGTGAATGCATCTCTTCAATCACACGCTCCCATTTACAGACGCTGGTCATAAAGTATTTTCATTCTGCTCCTGTTGTTAGCTTGCACATTAGATTTTTATTGCAAAAAAAAATGCATAAATTTTATAGAAATGATCAATTTCTGTAGTTTCAATCACATCGCATTTTATGAAGTAGTTGTTAAGTTATTAACCTGGATTTAAAAAACTGTTTACACAATGCAAAAATAATTTAAGGCTGTGAAAGAAACTGCTTTCTCAAAGCTACTCTCACAGCTAAAGATCTTTACCTTTACTTTGGGTCCTTCTTTTGAATGGTGCCACTTAAAACTTGAGTAAATCTTTGAAAAATGAATTGATGCCATAAAACAGAAAGTCCAGAAAAGACCAGATCTTATAAAAATTAAACATAACACATAAAATTGTAAAATAGAGAAAGTGGATTTATTTTTATTTTTTTTGGAAATGTTTATTTTCATGTGATTACTGACAGCATTTAGTTTATCTAATCTGTAAAAAGACAGGGCCTCTTTCTGCAGAGACCTCGAGGCACATGTTAACTACAGGACAACTTTACAGATAACCTGTCAGATTTTTTTTCCTCTTCTTAGTTTTCTGTACTAACCTCATTGAATTCAGTAGTGTTATCAGTTTACACACAGTATACACAACAGGGCCGCCTTTACAGTCTTAGAAAACAGTTCATACTAGTGTCTGCATCAGAGAGGCACAATAAACAAAGGACAACATGTCTTAAAACACTCACACTCACATTGCTGTGGTGTTTATCTCACCAGCCTGCAGCTGACCTCTGTCTGTTTTGTTTAGAAACTTCCCAACCGTCTCCCTGACAGAATTTTTTGAGGTTACACCAAAATATTACTTACGTTTGGGTTTACACCCTCAATAACCTCAGCTATGAAGAGGAAGTCGCCTGGTGTGGAATTTAGTTCACTTTCTATTCATAGTTTGACTCAGTTTAATTCTGCCAATTCTGAGCCCGAAACTTAATTTCCTGAAATCTGAAACCACAAGATACTCAAAAGCTTTTCAATTCATGAATTGAATCTGGTAAAAAGTTTCAAGCAGGTCAAGCTGAAATAAATAAACTTCTTCACTTGTACTGGTGCTTGATAGTACATTGATATCAGCTCTTTGCGAGTCAGATGGAAATTTTCTATCATACTTCCTTCAGCCTCTCATTTGACCCTCATGTGATGAACTGACAGTATCACCTTTAAAATGCGACTGAGTGATTCTTGGTACTCACAGCGTCACACAGGGGCCGGTTTTGTTCATTTGTGATGTGATGACTTGTTCTACATGCACATGATGTCTCTGTTGATGTGTGAAACTCTTCAAAAAGCCACAGAAAATAATTCCCTCTGATTTGATCGACCTTTCGGGTATCAGATTAGATTTTTACCTTGCATGCATAAGATTAAATATGTTTTTTTGCCTTTGAACAAAGTAGTTTTCTATGCAGTTTTAATAACTTTACCAAGTCTAATGGTGCCACCAGCTGATGAAATATTTAACTTATCAAATGACAGTTTTACTGTTATGCTACGGTAACTGTGTTAGAGGTTTGTGATACAATCCACTCCGGTATCAAGTCAGTTTTTGCCATATCACATGTGCTATGTGTAAACTAATAATACTAAAGTGTGAAAATACACAAAGACTTTACAAGTAAAAGTCATATATTCAAAAATATCAAGTATCATCACCAAAATGTATTTTCACATGATGCTTATTATGCAGGCCTTCCACTGGGTTATATATAATCATCATGAAAGCATATATTACATCTGGATGAGTTGGAGTCATGTTTAATAACATGTAGGCTGCTGAACATTTTGATCTGTCGCAGTTAATCATAATATACAACCAAATTATATGTTTGAAATATGATATGTGGGTCTGAAAAATAGCTGCTAATTACAGAGTAAAAAACACATTAATTCCCTCTGAAATATGGTGAAGTGCCGCGGCTACAGAATGACATAAATAGCTATTATACATACATGGTACATTAGAATGAGAAATTTAACGCAGAGTGTAAAACGCAGTTGTTAACAAGATACTGAACATCGTTTTTCATGCAAAGTTAAGCTTAAAGGGCTTCACATCCTCACGCATCAGGCTCTTTCATGGCTAAACTTTGAGGATGGACTATTAAGCAGTCTCCTTGTCTTTTTCTGTTACATATGTTCTATGGCAAAGCCAAAAAGTTTATACTCAATGATCCCATACATCAATAACAGACAGTTACATCACTGGACAGGTCAGGCATGGTCATGTCGTAGTTCCTGCCTGCACCTAGAACATGTGCAATGCAGAAAACAGGTTTGTACAGAGCTGCTACTCAGTGGCATAAGTTGCCATGTTCCCTGAAAAAAGAACTTTAATAATTATTAAGTGAAAGAAAGCTCTGCATATCGCAATTGGATTGTCTCGCGGGACATGACAGCTGATATTTTGTTTTTTTGGCTTTAGTTGTTGGTGTTTACTATTTTCAAAAAACTTTTTTGTTGATGCCTTTGAATAATTTCACTAAGTTGATGGTGTATTTAGGGATGGGGTGACATGGGGTACTGGGTTGGTTTGGGGATTTGGATTATTGATGATTCAACTATCTGTTGTCTCTTGAATGTGATTTGTGTTTGTCTTATTTTGGGACCGCAGGATAGTTGCTGTCCCTAAAGCAAAGAATGGGGATCCTATTAAACAAATAAATAAATAAGCCTTAACATTAATTTGTAATTAGTATGACACTGTCATAACCACGACACAACACCTGTTATAAACATGAAGGAACCTTTATGAATGTTGTCATCAAGTGCCATTTGTTCAATGAACCCTAACCCCAATAACATTTTTCATAATTGATCAAAGAACCGATTTTAGACAAAAGTATCATAAAGTCTTCTTCATGTTTATGACAGATGTCATAACATGGTTATGACAGTGTTATGTCAGTCTAATGCACATCCTTTCAAAAAAAGCAGCATTCACCTATTTTGTATTGTTGACTGTTCGATCTAATAATTCATTCATTCTCCATAACCGTTTATCCTCTGCAGGGTCGCGAACATGCAAACTCCACACAGAGAGGTCCTGCCTCAGCCGGGTATCGAACCCAAGACCTTCTTGCTGTGAGATAACAGTGCTAACCACCAAGACATGTTGTGGCCCATATGTACATATTTTTTTATTTTGTTTTATTTTTGTCCAGAAAGATTTGGAGCACTCATTCATGTGTCTCGTAGCGTTAAAGTAGTATTTTCTTTTCCATACAGC
>JAPQLA010000001.1:29362000-29372788 GCA_029822935.1 Naso vlamingii | reverse complement strand
CATAATTCAGATAGATAGAGATGAGGTTGAAAATTGACAGAGTTGCCCTTTTAAATACTAATGCTGCCAGGAACACATTTCAAACAAGTTAGGGAACAGACAACAAAAGACTTTGAAAGCTGCTCCAAAAACACCTTTTGGAACATTCCACCATTAAACAGGGTCATTGGTAACAGGTGGTGGTGTCATGAATGTGTAGGAAAGGCTCAGTCATTCACAAACAAGGATGGAAAGAGATTCACTACTCTGTGAAACACAATGTACTAATTGCATTGATTGTATTGTAGAGGATATTGAACATGGGCTCTGGAACACTAAGTAAAATAAAACCATTGTGGGTCAGCACAGTTTGTTTGCAGATGACTGCATTTTATTTTTATTTAAAGTTTACACAACATCCCAGCGTTTTTGTTATCGGGGTTGTACACAGGGTCACCATCACCACATTGAATTCTGTTTGCTTTGCCTAAGTTATTAATAATGAATGGGGAGGTACTAATATTGTTATGTTATTTGGGGATATTGGTCTAAGAATTTGCAGTTTTTTTCTAAATCAGGGCCTTTTTTAAAAGGTAAAGATAAAGTTCAGCCATCTTCCTGCCCAAATAATTTTTATACAGTCCCTTACTACATTGGATTAGTGGTTAATTAATTTACTTCACACTGAGCAGTCTTTGATGCCATGTTTTAGGAATAATTTGTATGTGTCTGTATGTCTGTGTGCATTTTTTTACATGTTACAGGAACAGTCTGTTTGGAGGAAGCTCGATTAAAATGATTGATGCAGATCTGAGTCGCCTGTACACGGCAACGTCCCTCATGCAGATTGATGACAACATCATGAGGTACGTGGAGAGACTCATATATGCAAGAGTCACAGTTCTTGGTGATACTTTTTTGTTTTAGAGCTACTTGTCTGTATTTTTACCTGCTGTTTGCAGCAGTGCTCATCCATTTGTTGGGATGAGTTTCCTAAATAATGTGGGATAACCTAATGACACTTCCTTTTTTTGGATTTCAACAGAAAATTTCACGGCCACAGCTCACTCAAAGAGTACTATGAGAAGGAGAGTTGTGTACACTATATTCACAATGTAAGATCCGCCTTTGCATACACTTCACATCCACTCATATGATTCCCCTTTTGGTCTGTTTGTGTATTTGTTCGATCTATGGATTTTTATCTTGCAGGTAAAGGTGCCACTGCTGCTCGTGAACTCTGCAGACGATCCGCTGGTTCATGACTCACTGCTCAACATCCCTCGCACATTAGCAGGTAACTAACAGCATGTGTCATCATGACAGCAGCAGCAGTGTTAAACCCCGGTGATCAAAAATCCTTCAAGCTATTTTAACCATGTTCAGCCTAGCAACAATTAAGTACACTTTTGAGATTCTTAGATCTTTTATTGACCATTTAAAGCTGGGGTAGGCAGTTTATTTTTGGTGTCTTTAGGCCAAAATTCCATAATATTCCATATTTTATAAAAATCCAAGATCTCTGCACCTCTTTTTGGCTCTGTATTCAGACCGTGACAGGCCTTTTCTGCCGATCACGGGTCATTTCAGAGAGTGTGTGTTCCTGCAGGCTGCTCTATGCTGCGCCTCTTAGCGGAAAGTGACGTCACTACAAGCTGACTGGCTGTTGAAACAAGTGACATACCTTATACTCAATAACTGGTCTCTGGCAACTTGACAAGCTGAGCTGCAGGCGACACCATCAGCCGGCTGGAGTCAAGCTGAGACGGACCAGTTTACACCGCTGCAACTTTCCCTGCAAGATTCTCTTCACAAATCTTTGGAGCAAACTGGACTTAAAACAAAATAATATGTAAGCCGGAGCAAAAACAGGGAGGAGAGGGCACAGCAGAGTTGCCTCCTCAGAAGTCCCATGCTACAGCTAGCTTGAGTTCCATATGTGGCCCACCTCAGCTTTAATTGTTCATTTCAGTGTTTATTTTTGTATATTTCCTATGATACTACCAACATTTAGATAGTAAGGTCAAACACTGAGTGAGGTGGTGGGCTTGTTGTTGTCATTCTGTGACTGCAGCAGATGTCAAAAATCCCAGAGTTAAGCCCGACCACAAAGGACACACCTACATATGTGTCTGTCTGGGTTTAATGATTGGTTTGATTTAAACAGAAACTGTAGCTCTGTCTTCATAAAATGATTATGTCTGATTTTTTTATAACATTGACAAATTGAAAATACTTAATAGTCAAGTAAAGATAGCAGATTCGGAATATAAAACAAAAAGATCAGACAGATCGCGGTACATATTTACATTTGATGCTCTTTAATGTAACAGACTCGTTCTGTTTAACCAGTGGCTGCAGTTGACTCCCCAGATTTAGTTTTCAAAAACATGGTTGCAATTCCAAAATGCCTTTGAATGAGTTTGTTGTGCACCCTGACCAGTACAGGCTGGGTGTGGCTCAGAGGTCTGGCCTGTGAGTAATGTCTTATGATGTGTTTCAGCTGCAGTGACACTGACTGACACAAATACCTGAGTGTCCCCTTATGTATTTAAAGTGAGTTTAAATCCTTCATCAGTTTCCAACTTGAAGAATTTATTTTAAAATGGATCCAATGTCTTTGGACCTCATCTTACTACGAGAGGCAACCTGCTCTTTGACTCCTTCAACATGAGAGAGTGTCTATCAAACTCTCCCTCTCCTCATTAGCCTGTGCTATATTTAAACTTAGTGAGTGCTTACTTTGGAAAAGGAAAATCCTTTTTGTAAGAGTGAGTGGGTGGATGAGTCCTGACTGGAAGTACATGAGACTCTGTTCTGTGTGACTCTCTAGAGGGAAACACTGTTAAGAGGATCAGCTGCCCCTTTGGCCTATAATGTGACTCGATGAGTCAGACTCGAGACTTAACAGAAATACACTCACTGTGTTGGAGCTGTAATTAGCTTCAATCAAAAATGTGTGATAAGTAGGGCTGCAACTAACAATTATTTGCATTATCGATTATTCTGCAGCTTACTTCTGAGATTAATTGATTAATCACTTATTCTATGAAATGTCAAAAAAGTGTAAAAAATGCTGATCTCAATTTCTCAGAGCCCAATGCAACGTCTTCAGATTGCTTCTTTTGTCAAGACAACGTCCCTTCACTGTTGTCATGAATGACACAAAAAGCAGCAAATCCTCTCGTTTAAGAGGCCAAACCAGCAATTCTTTGAAGAGAGTTTAACAACTATGCTTGGAACAATAATTTGTCACTCACACGTCACAGTAAGCGTGGTGCCCATGTGTTGAAACGTCTTTTTTTAGTACAAGCCATTCTAATGGCCGCTCTCTTCCCACCTGTCACCCAGCGCCCCGCTGAGCAGGTGGCTCCAGGTCTAGACGAGTACTCCTTTGTTCCAGTGCAGCTCAGTAGCTGTCATGAATAGTGCACAGTGTTATAAGCCCTGTGGGATCTTAATCACTAGTCAGCCGCATCAGGCTCACCCACTGACCCAGATAAGAGTCAGAGAATAAAGAGATCCAGGCCAATCCTTTTCAAGAGACCACTCTGCCTGCTCGCCCACAGCTGCAGCGCTCTGCAGAGGTTCATACGCCAATCCAAAGAGATTAAGTGTTTGTCTGCAGTGTAGGGATGATTTATTGAAGTTAGTGTGTCAGTGATTTCAGTTTGAATTGATTTACTACCTCTTGCCATATTTATTGACTATGGAAAAACACAGATGTACAGGCCTCAGTCTTCAGAAGAGATTTTTAAAATCTGATGTGCAGCTGTAGCACGCAGTCCAGTCTCATCAGTTGTTCAAGGAGAAATGTGGTTTTCTGCACATTAAGCCTTATAATAAGTATATTTACAATCATATACGATGTTCCGCAGCATTATTACGACAAACAGTGCAGTCCTGAGAGCTGGAGCTCTTTGCTGATGTTGCTGCTGGCTGAGAATGGAGGAGCATATGCACTCAGCTGATCCATCGAAAAATACAATGAACGCTTGTTTTAAAAGACGTGAAGCTCACCAAATGTTTAGTGGTGTCCTCTCATGTACCGGCACTAAAACACTGTTAAATGTTAAACAATGGCTTATAACCCGGAAAGAGTTCTTTCAGCTCCATCAGGAAACAAACAGACAGCTGATTCTGGTCATACGCCGTTGTTTAACTTCGTGTTTTGGTGTCAGAACATCAGCAAACATAACTGAACATTTGTCTTTTAAAACGAGCTTTTACTGTGTCTTTCAACAGACTAACTGAGTACCCATGCACCTCTGTTGTTCTCGGCTAATGGAGGCGTCAGCATAATAATGCTTTAGAACATTGTATATGATCATAAAAATCCTTACTAAAAGGCTTAATTTGCAAAAAAACGAACATCTCCTTTAATGATTACATGGCCAAAAGTATGAGGACATATAGCTTTATGATTTTGAGCATTCCATTAAAAAACCATGAGCACTGAAGTCGGGGTGGGCAGTTTACTTTTGGTGTCATTGCGCAAAAATTCCTTAATAACCTTTCAGCATATTGTAATTTAGGTGGTCTGAATTAACACTCTGTATTCAGACTGTGGCGAGACTTTTGGCCAATCAGATAACGTGTGTTCCTATTGGCTGCTGTACACTGCACTTCTTAGTGACGTTATTAAAAGCTGATTGGCTGTTGGAACAAGTTACATGCCTTATGCTCCAGAACTCCCCTCTGGCCACTTGACAAGCTGAGTTGCAGGTGACACCGTCTGCCAGCTTGAGTCAAGCTGAGACAGACGAGTTTGCTCCGCTGCAACTTTTCCTGCAGCTGTTTTCGTCTCGTCATGAATC
Source organism: Naso vlamingii (assembly GCA_029822935.1). Classification (NCBI taxonomy): domain Eukaryota; kingdom Metazoa; phylum Chordata; class Actinopteri; order Acanthuriformes; family Acanthuridae; genus Naso; species Naso vlamingii. The sequence continues at coordinate 29,367,992 of JAPQLA010000001.1, read as the reverse complement.
TTTGGTGTAACTGGACTTGAAAGAGAGAGCGACAACAGATGAAATAAAACGCGAGCCGAAGCAAAAAGGAGAGGGTGCAGCAGAATTGCTTCTCAAGAGTCTCATTCTACAGCTAGCTTGATTCCCAGACGTCGCCCAATATTCAGCAACAGAAGTGGTAGGGAGGTGGTAAATTAAATAAATAAAATGGTCTGATGGAACTCAGGTTAAAGCTCTGTACAGGCCAGTCCAGTTCTTCCACAACAAGCTTTAAAAAAACATTTCTTTGTGGGCCTTGTTGCACGAACAACTGCATAGGTGGGCGTGTCCAGACTGTTTTGGCCACATTGTGTCAGCTCTGAGAGACCTGTCAGTCAAGGCAAACCTGTCACACGTCACGTCCTTTAATTTTCACAATCATCTCCAAGCTGCACATTGGAAGAACCATATTAACCATATAGACTAGAGTGTAACTTAGGAGAGAAGTATTCTTTTTGTTCCAAAAATTTAGGTCCCAGTTTTTCTGTTTATCTTTAGAGAAACTGCGTCTTCAGCAACGTATTGATTGGCTCCAACTTTGAACTTTGGCAGCTGCCACTTAAACATACACGTGACAGGTGCTGTATCTGTTTGAACATGCAAACACACCCTTGCTATCTGTAACCGGCGTACAATAATGCCCATATCAGGAGATGTGTCCTGTGTTGGTTTTAAGATACTGATGAGGGCACAGCCACAGTACAGACAGACGCCTAATGACTCTGTGTTATGTCATTCTTTAGCAAAGATGCCGAATGTGATCTTTTCGCTGACGCTCCACGGAGGCCACCTGGGCTTCTTCGAGGGCGCAGTGCTGTTCCCTCAGCCCCTCACCTGGATGGACAAAGTGATTGTGGAATATGCCAACGTCATGTGCCAGTGGGAGAAACAGAAACCGCCATGCCAAAGTGCACACATGAGTGAGAGCTCCTGCACAGAGGGAAAAGTGTAAACTTCTGACCTCTGTATGTCTCTCACTCTTCCTTTCCCCTCTCACCCTGTCCGACCCCCACTGCCCCAGCACTGAGGAGACACCTGTACTAAACCTTAAACTGCTCTCTCTTCTCTGCCTTCTCCTCTGGTGCTACTCACACTTCCCGTTCACACACACGTCTCCACGCCTTCACCACAGTTTCCCTTTGTAATCACCATCACCTTACAACTTGTGGAGGAACAAAAACAACTAACTGCCTTTGTGCTCTTTTCTGTCAAGAGGACTTTGAATTCAGAGCAGGCACATTTTGTTTTGCCACATGTACACAACAGTGATCCTAAACTAACGGAGGTGTTGACCAAATATTGCGAGAGACGATGTCAAGCTGACATAAAAAAGAAAGCAAGAGCACCACTTAAAAGTAGTCCCGTGAAAACTAAGAGCACACAAGAGGCCTCCTTTTACTGTAAACAAGGACTGTGCTGCAGTCGGTGTCTAATTATGGCACCTTTAAGAAACTCACTGCTAATCACCGCCAAGGCCACATAGCCTCGTCTGCTGTCTTAACCAACACAGCGTCTTTGTAGTGTGTGTATGTAACTCACAGGTGTAGTGTGTATGTCTGTGTGCGCCTGTGTCGACCGAGAGTTAAAGACCCGTGATGGAGCATGTGATCTTTGTGTTTGGTAGATGTGATCCAGATTCTCTGTTCATGGTCTATTGGACCTCACAATGTCTGTTTTTTTGGGGGGGGTGAACTGTATCTCTGTTGGTTGTAGAAAAATGTACAACAGGAAAATTAAGTATTTTACGGGATTTTACACATTATTTCCAGCTTGTGACATCCTCCTGGCACTTATATGTGGCACTTGAATTAACCAGACATGAGCGGGGATCCATGCACATTCCCACGGATGCATTCTATCACTTTGATTCAGTGCACTTTACAACCTGTATGACACAATCTGTTTATTTACCTTTTTATCCCCCCTCATTATTTGTTGCGCAGGTATGGAGGTTATCAATGGTTTTTATCGCCCCCTTTGACCAAGAGGAAGAACTGGAGGGAGCGAGGATGATAACGTAAAGTTAGATGACTCGAGTGTTACTTTGTTGTCTTTTGTCCGTGTGTTTGAGCCCTCGTACTCTGTCGCTGCCTTTGATCAGCTGCAGGTCCTGCACAGACACAGACCCGCTGCAAGCTAGCTTCTGATTGGTTTGAATGCTTAACCCTGTAAACATCTCATTCAGTGCAAACATCTCATTACATATTCCAGCAGATGATTCTTAGGTGTGAGATTCTGAAAATGCTGCAAACTGATTGGCCCACGTGGTGCCATTTTAAAGGGAAAGTTCAGCAGAGTGAAGCAGGTTTTGTCTTCTGAATTTGAGCTGTGAGGTGTGATGAGTATGAGGGAAGAGGATACCAACTCCAAACCAGATGTTTCTTTCACTTGAGTGTTTGTTGAGTGCTGGTGATTGTTCTTGTGTAATCAGATGGACGAGTGCGTTCAAGAAAAAAAGACAGCATTTAATGCAAGGGAATATTTTTGTTTTATAGACACATTGATTTGTGTATTTTCTTGACTGGTCTGTGTGTCATCTGCTGAAATCCATCTCAAACGTGACTCGAAGAAATCTTTTTGCAATAATGGGACCTGTGGACTTTTTAAATCCTGAATCTAATTGAGAACTTGTTGCGAATCTTGTTTTAAGGGCTTAGGAAGCCTCTTCTAGTCCAGCCAAGTAACCTGAAGTCTAAGACCTGCTACTGAACACTGTGATGAAAACAGATGGATGGTTGAAACGATGAAGGGATCTGTGCTTCTCTTCGTTTAAGACTAAGTTTTTTGTGGTTAAAATCTTGGGTATGATTGTAGTTGCATGTTTATTGAAGCTGCAGGGAGTTTGGCATTTTAGAAAAATTCAATTAGCAACACTTTCAATAGTAGAAGTACACAAAAAAGTAAATTATTAAGTTATAAGAATAATTTTATGGATGCTAAAATATATTTCAGTTTTTTTTACACTCAAAGATGCCACTGACTCTGCAAACAAGACAAGTAACAACAGCTTCATTTTTGATCTTGAAAAAATAGTAATTTAGCGTAAGTGAATTTTTTTCCCCAAATGAAAAGTTCTATAAAAGCGATTCCAGTCACTACGGCAATAAAAGAAGTTATATCTTGGCTTAGGGATAAATTCACAGCAACAGTTTATTAAAATCAGTAGATTTTTTTGACATACTTGGATTAAATTTAACCTCCTTTGTCGGAGATTATTTTGCACAAATACTGTGAAATCTGGGTATTAATCTCTCCAGTGCTGGCTTGGTGAAAATTGAAAAATAGGGATTCAGCGATCCAGCTGTATCCTTCTCTTCTCAGGATATTTGCCGATTCCAAGTCCCTGTCCGATATCAGTGCCCTTATTTTTCCATATCTCCCTGCATATAGGTCAGTGCAATCATTTTTTATGGTCTGTGACATAAAATAAGACTGTGACAGCAAGTCAGCAGCCCTACATGACTGAATTAATCAAACTGAAAGTATGAAGCTAAATGCCTCAATGACATTGACAGAGAAACTGTGTTACATGTAGGCCAGTGGGATCAAGGTCACCTGATCCATTTAATAGAAGCCGTGTTCCGTTAACTTTCTGTCCATACTGCAGCTCCCCTTACAAACCGCATACATATAGAACGCAAACAGTTGGGACATACTCTGTCATAAAATTGCTCCTTAAACTTTGGCCCTCTTGTTCAAACATCTGTCGCATTAAAGTTAATGTACTAATTTTACACGACTCACAAAAAACAAAAAATGTGGTACTTAAACCTGAAAACGCTGTCATGGCATCATCTGAAATAACTTCCACTGTGCAGAGGATTGTGGGTCAGAACAGCCCAAAAAAGCAGAGTTGGCTTTTATACTGCAAAATGTGGCCGTATGTAGTAGAACATCTGGGGATTTTCAGCGGACTAAATCTTTTTCTTTTAAACTTAAAGGGCAACTCTGCAGATTTTCAACCTTATCTCCGTCTACCCAAATTAGGGATATAATGTGAAACTCAACAATATTTTTTTTCAATGTTCTTTGTGTCTCTGGGACGCAGCTTCAAAATCTCTTGTTCTTCCTGGAACCAGTGACATCACTGGTTCCAGGAAGAACTACAAAGTGTTTACCCCTCGCACTCTGGACGAGCCAGCGCCATGTTTGTTCTGAGAAGATTTTCTGGCTCTGGTGGACCAAATACCCCTCATTATTGAAAACTACACAATATTAAATAAATGAAATGTTTGGATGTGACGGTTAACAACCTTTGACACACGGCAAGTCCTGTAGGCACAGCAAGAACGGCTGTGTGAGCAGGACAACTCAGAAAACTCAGCTTTCTCTGCCAATTTAACACTAACTGAGGAATTTATTGCTTCAATTGACAGCAGTTACCATCAACATTGATTGGACATCCGCATGAAAACTGGTGGATTTTCCCTTTAGTAGTTTGGCAGTAGGCGAGTATTTGGGTCAGTGCATCCCTAATTGGAACGAGAGATTATGTGTGTTTGAGCCACCATCTTCTCTCTTTGCCTCTTGAACTTTTCATCCCGCATCATTCAAACCACAAATCAATGTCGCCATCTGTTGTCAGGAAGACCAAACTACAACTGCCAGTCATTCCTGGCAACTGACGTCCTCTCACTCACCTGCAGAGAGATTAAATGGTTCATGGTTCATTCTGTCCACAGCTCTCATGTCAGTCAAATCAGGCTTGGTTTGGATTTGTTCTGGCTCGTAGGAAAATCAGATTAGTCTTGACGACACCAGCACAAACCCAATTTCTGCATTAAGAGCCATTTGTGTTCTTTTTGAGATTTTTTTGCCTCCCCCCCGACTTTGCACAAAAATGCAGGTTTGGATGTATTATTGGGATGTATTTTTTCTAGTTGTTTATTTTGAATATTTAATTGTTTGTACTTTGTATTGTTTATATGACTTTTTGTGTTTTTGCTTGTGGAAATGCATCAGAGTGTGAGTGCTGATGAGTAAAGTACGTGTAAAAAGTGTCATATCACCACCTCTGATTGACAAAAACCAAAACGTCTTTAACATTGAAAAAGAAATATTTAAAAAGAGTGTATATTCAAATATTTGAGGGACGCTAATGAAAAATAAAGGCAATAACCAACCAGGAGGGATTTCCTCATCACGTTAAAGATAATGTGACAGGAAGTAGTGTTGACATATATTAGACCAAATATATATACATTGAGATGATTTTCTCATGGAGTGTGGGATCTGAAATGTGTTTTTCCTGTGTTGATATGAAAATGTGCTCCGCTGTATTTATCCTAACCCCAGTGCTTCAAGCATCTTGTTTTTCCAAGGTTGTGGGCTCAGGTTTAATAGCTTGAAAATGGAAGAATCTATAAATTTAAATATCGTTGAATCCAGAAATACATCTTGGATTGGGATGAACATTGCTCAGTGTTTTTGTTCTTCTAAAAAAGGTTTTAAATTGAATTCTCATCAGCCCAAACAAGAGGATGAGAGCCCACAGTATGTTAACCTCCAGTAATCTTATGCAGCTTTAATTCTGTGTTAGTACTTTAATTGTAAAAGACGGTGAAGGGATGAGGCGCGGAGCCGAAGGGGCCCACATAGTCACACACCATGAACTCTGATACTGAACACTGGGTGTTTTTGTTGAGGAAAGCCAGTGGTTTGTGTGATCTAATTACGTGAGGAAATATGGTTATTGTGTTCCAAAATAAATTATTTTCTCAAAAGAAAAAATGTTCCTTATCTCTTTACTTGCCAGTTTGGTTATTTAAATATCTCTTGAGCACAAATGTAGAAGAAGAATCTGTTAAGCTGTTTATCGAACACGGTGACGAACCTGCTGAGTTCATGGATGGGATTTATGATACATGTGAGCCCCCTTGTGGCATCTATGTTATAAACTCCTAATCATAAACTCCCAAACAGCCTTAACATGTTGACAATATGTACCTTTAGATTGGCTGTCTGCCTTGCTTTT
>JAPQLA010000001.1:29319378-29335845 GCA_029822935.1 Naso vlamingii | reverse complement strand
GTTATGCTTTGAAAATAACAAAAATATTATTTCTTAGTGTGGTGAATGTGCAAATCACCACAGCTTACTTGCAAGGGAAAAGACGTGTGTTCTTGTCTTGCGTTGCGATTTTGGATGAATCAGCTATATTTCAGAAAAGTACAGTCTTCCTTTGATGCTGGCTGCATCCAACATAAATCAGAAAAATTCCAGTCAAATTGTTCTGTTTTTGCACTTTTTCACAGTTACAGACTCTCTCCACCTCCCTACACTTGGAAATGCAGCGCAATTTTACTTGCCAGAAAAGAAGAATAAACAAAGTTTTTTAAAGTTTCCTGTTGATATCACAATAATGTGGGTGTCATGAATTCTTTAGGTCACAGTTATTGTGCAGTGAAATCTGATAATGTGACAAGTCTGTCTCTGATTTTCTGATTACGCAGCTGTTTGAGCTTTCCCATTGCAAATATCCTCATTTTACCGGATATAAAAATACGCTGTTGTTCAACCTCTAACTGAGACATTCATACATTTTTTGGGGTTAACACAACCTTATTTAACTGGGGTCTTGATTTTCTTTATTAATTCTATTTGAGGTTAGAGATGCTAACAGAGCATTAAGTATAAAAATTTTGCTCCTTCCAATAAGGTTTTTACATAAACAGTGTAGAAGTTTTGGGGCTGGTTGCATAAACATGGTTTAAGACTAGTTTTAGCTTCAGACTAGTCTTAAATTGTCAAGTTAGGCTTGTCTAATTAAGACTGCCTGTTGCATAAATCTTAAGACCAACTTGATGTGAGACAGAAAAATTAGCTGCCTCTTCCCCTGGCTAAGCCTGAGATGAGAGCTTTGTTGCCATGACAACAAACTGTTAGAACACCAGTTAGGAGACACAAAGACACAGCGATATTTACTGTATTTCTAACAAAAAGGACATAAAAAACATTTTTCATTGGAAATAGGACACGGCCCTCCATGGATCAAATATTTGGATGTTAGAAAGAGCTCTGAGAGTCTTCAGGGACAGAAACAATCGGCTAGAGAGGTAAAACAATCGAGCTGATGGAGAGGTTTCGGTTTCCTCAAGAAACTATCGTTCTGCTAGCTGAACAAATTGAGGTGGTTGATTAAAGCTATAGTAAAACCCTTTTTTCAACATTATAGTTCTCTAACAGGTAAAGCTTTTCTGCTGCAGTCAAATGCTGTGATCTACTGCTGCCACTCTCTGTTGAGTGTCTCATTTTACCCATGATGCATAGCGCAACAGACTATCAGTCTTACTTCAGTCACTCACAGCAGAAACGGTTAATAGATAAGAAGACCTCTCACTGACAGTTCATTTCCTGTATCAGGGTCACATGGTTTTTCCCCACGGCCCCGCCCCTGTAGGAGACAGGAAGCAGCCTTTAGTCCATTCATTCTAATGGAAGAAATGAACGTGAGCTCAGATTGTGACCAGTTCTTTCGCCTCATTGTCACCAAGATACATATTGGACCCATTTTTCACAAAACACATATCTTCTGAACATCCTGATACAAAAATGTCATTTTTCAGACACACAAATCAGGAGAAAATTAACTTTGTTCGACACCTGTCTCTGTCTAAGCAACACACTCTCACAAGATCTGTGAACCGGTGCTTCCCGCCTTGCTTCACAACGGACATGAACGGACATTTAAATGGTCTCATAGGTGAAACCATGAATTAAAAGTTAAATTTACATCAAACAAATATTATGTGATGCAAAATCCATCTGCTTTAATCCTTTCACACGACGTTGTAACACTTCTAGATGAGATGGAGATGGTGGTTCCCAGTTGTCTCAATGGGAGACGTGACTCTGCCTACTTAGGAGACCAGAAGTGTATGTGCCATTTAACACCACTGGCACAGCCTGGTGAGGGGGATCTTGTGCTAATAATTAACTATCTTTGCTCATAGACAGGCTTTATGCGACAGGCTTAATTAAGTGTCTATAGTAATTCTGACTATAGTTAGATTTCAAGACTGGGTCTAATTTTATGCAACTGGTCCCTCGTCCATTTCTATTTTCTCTGTTGAACTAATGGAAGACACAAGGGATGCTTAGTTATAACACCTTTTATGTTATTTCCTTGCTTGATATTTAATTTAAAGGGACAGAATTTTTCTGTCTGGTTGAACAACCCCTGGATTCATCGTGTCTCCCATCCTCTGAAACCAGATCTCAGCCGCTCAGTTTGAATGTGTTGTCTGTGTGTTCTGGTTTTAGGCACCTGAAGGACGTCATCCTGCTCACAGCCATCGTTCAAGTGCTCAGCAGCATCTCCTCATATTTTTGGTATCTGTGGCTGCTGGTGAGAACTTCAGTAAAGTTCTGTATCTGGTTTCCTCGATGAATCCTCTGAGTTGTCTCATAATTTGATCTTGTCCTGTGTGTGTGTGTGTGTGTCAGGCCCCAGCTCGTGCCCTCCACCTGCTGTGGGTGAACTTTCTGGGTCCCTGGTTTATGGCCGAAAACCCGTCAGCCCCGGAGGAAGTGAATGAGAAGAAGCAGAGAAGACAAGAGCGCAGACAGATGAAGAGATTCTGATGCTACAGAGCAGACGCAGCAGTATTTTTATACACAGAATCTAATATACAGATAGCGAGGAACTCATAAGTTATTTAGAAGGAAATTTTGTTATTAAGTTAAACTTGATCCAAATCTGATACTGTGGGATCTTGTTCTCCATGTTTGTTTTCTTTCTGCTTTCTCCTGTAATCAGATTTTCTCCCTAAATTATGAAATGAAGTCTTTCCTATTTAGATAATGTCTTATTTAGATTTTGTCCAAATTTCATTAGCGCTCATGCAGAGATTTAAGAGTTTTGCTGTTGCACAATCCCGTCACACTGCCCCCTGCAGATTTCCATCCAGTATTCTCCAAACAGCCCTGAGATACAAAGATGAAATGAGTCAAGCCATATCCAGCAGAGCTTCTTCTGTCAGTGCCACTTTTGTCATTTCATGTCTTTTACGTTTATTTAATTTTATTTTTCAGAAATGTAACAGGGTTCATTACAGAGCTGAGATATTTTGTCTGTAAGCCTTTAAGTCTTATTCAATCAGCTGGATCAGTTGTTTCAAAGGAAAAAAAAAAGGAATCTTTTGCAATAAAAATTCTCCAGTTTGTGGAGCTGATCGTTGTATTTGTTTGAGGAAGCTTTATTTTTTTCCCCTCAGTCTTTTGTTTAAGTGATGAGCAGTTATTTTCAGTTGTTCCAGGAGGCTGAAGTTTGCTTTTGGTTCTCAAATGACATAATTTGAGCAGAAGAAACAACTGTTTATAAAACTGCCTGGGTCCACCTGAAAGCTTCTCTACATACTGTAGGTGGTTAGAACCTCAAAATGTGCAATGTTAGCCTCCTCAATTGTAAGTTTAGTGTTTAGCCAATGTTTAAGTCATAAAGGCCATGACTGGAGGTATCCTTTTCTCTGAGAGCAGCAGGAACAAGTTGTTGTAACATTGTACTCCAGTCACTTTTCCAGAATTCTTCATACAGTCTGCATTGTCAACATGCATCTCTGCAGAAACTCACCGAAACAGCTGAGACACTTCTGTCTTTAATAAGCTTATTTGACTAAAACACAGGCAGCAATTCTCACCAAGAAAGCAAATGATCATGACACTGACCTAACGATTACATCAGGCAGCGTTACATGAATGATGAGTTTTCACATGAATCCATAATTTATTGGATTTGCACTTTTTCATATAATCAAAAGCTGGGACTGATCAATTTATTAGTTTGCTGATATTACCGACTGATTTTGGCTTATGGCAGATATATTGGTATCTGCGTACATGTTCTGTGATATGCACCGATATGAAAACTACTTTTTTAGGCCAGAAAAAGTGCTTGGACTGGAGCAAACATGTCCAAAGTGTGGCCCGGGGCCATTTACAGCATGAGGGCAGATTTTTTGCAGCCCTCGGCTTCTGTCCTAAAATATATTACTTATGGCCCGCCAGCACTGTCAAACAGAATCAATGCATTGTGCAGTTTCAAAATGCAATTTCTCTTTTTACCTCATGGTGGCAGTACCACTGTGTTACTTTGCCTGGCTGTGTGACCCATGCTGTAATCCCTACCAGCTAATTTCTTCCATGGAGACTGTAGACAAAAAGAGGAAAGTTAATGCTGAGGGCTGCAGCATTCAGGAGAGATGGAAAATAAAATAATTTTTCACTAAAACTGAAAATAATTGCGTTCGCCTTAATTTGCCAAGAGACTGTTGCCATGTATAGGGAATTCAGTGTAAAGAGACATTACCACATGAAACATGTTAATGCATGTGGCCAGCTGTCGGGACCTCACAGCCACACATCAACGGTTCTTCATGCGGGCCTGTGAGTCGAGTGAAAATACAACCAAAGCAAACTACGAAGTGGCCATGCTAATTGCTAAACATGGCAAACCTTTTACCTTTTCTGGTTAAAAAAATGTCCGTTGGCCCCTGGGCATTTTCACATTATCAAATCTGGCCCTCTCTGAAAAAAGTTTGGACACCCCTGGACTGCTGAATGAGGTTCATCCAGCAGAAGGCAGTCTGTAAAGCGTTTACTGTTTAGGTATCCTGCCTCCATTACATATCTTTCTGACAGTATTTGATAACCACATTCAGGCCCCATAATATCAGTCAATATATCAGGTATCAGAATTTTCTTGCTACTTAACACCAATATTGGCATCTGCCCACAAAATCCCTATCACTCGGGCCCTAATAATGATGGAAAATGAAAAGCTAAGACAAAAAAACAAATTGCAAAAATTCCAGAGCTGCAATAAAAACAAAAATAACATCAACAACATCCTCATGGTTGTATAAATACTGTGCTGTACTGTGAGGGTGTTGCTCCTCCCTCTAAAAATTAAAAACAGGACACACTGCAAACAGCTGAGCTCAAAGTGAGCATTTTATTGTAAATATTCCACCAACATTTTCTTTACTTTTCATCAGGATCACTGCAGAAATGCATGAAATTTCCCATTATTCCGCTTTGAATGTGTTTTCAACAGTTTTGAAAAAATGTGTGAACATTTGAAAGATGTGCTGCAAATATTTGGTGTCTTGCAGTTGGTTGAGTATGACTGATTGAAGTGTTCATGCCTTTTGGAAAATGCAGTCATTGAATGCATTTTGTGTGAAAGCAGTGAAAAATGATTCGCAGCCTGATCCACACAGACGTCTGTTTTGCTGACTGTGTAAAATGTTTTGACAGTGTGACATGAGTTTGAATCTACAGTATGCACGTTAGCATTAAAAACAGAAAGAAAAAGCTGTAAAATGATCTTCTGGAAAGTTTCTTATATATGGATCTAAATGAACATTTTGCTTTTAGAACTTTGACAACTATTTTTACTTTTGTCATTCCTCCATATTCAAGTATAACTAATGATACAAAATGTCGACCAGCCAGCTCTTTGGTTTGGCATTCTAAAAGTCCACTCAACCAAAAAGAAATGAATTTTTTCTGAGAAGAGATTTGAGTTGTTTATGCGTCAACTGCAGGGAAAAAGAGAACCTGCTGACATCCACTTTTCCCATCATTACTGCTACTTTAAATTTATGCTAAATTTATGAAGAGCATGAGGATTAATTATGTTGTCAGGATGGTAAAATTTAGAGTTTTGTTGGTGAAAAGCTGTATGAGACTTAATTCAAAGAGCAACTTAAAACTGGAATTGACAGTTTATTTTTGGTGTCATCGTGCAAAAAATTCCTTTAAACCTTTCAGCAGTGTTGGGGAGTAACTAGTTACATGTAACGGAGTTAATTACAAAATAAATGTAACTGTAATCAGTTACAGTTACTGAGAAAAAATGTGTCATTAAATTACATTACTAATGAAAATGTTAATGATTACAAAGGGGGTTACATCTGAATATTTTCTGTAAAAAGCTCAGGCTATATGTTGAGTAATATTTATTTTGTTGCTTTGCATGTTTTTGATGTGCACAATGTCTTCTTTGGTCATTTCCACTCAAGGCCGTTTAGTAAAGTTTGATGCCGTTCTGATACTTTTGTTTGGTTCTCTTGTTTGAATTTGCAGTGCCGCCCCACATCTGCCATTTAAATCAATCCACATTACCGCTCAAAGCTACCATGCCACCATGTCTACGGATAAAAACATGTTCTAGTGCTGGAAAATACAAAAAAACATTTTATTCAGAAATGAGAAAAGAGCTCAAACATAACATGCATAAGTAATTGAAACAGTTACATCACTTGTTACATTTTATATTGGGCAACTAATCTGCAGCCTATTACATTTTCTAAAGTAACCTTCCCATCCCGGCCTTTCAGCATATTGTAATGTTAGATGGTCTAAGAGAACATTAGACTTCTGCACCTCTCCATGGCTCTGTACTCAGGTTTTAGAAAATGAAGACTGTGACGGACACTTATCAACCAATCACCATTCATTTATGAGAGTGTGTGTTCCAATTGGCTGCGCTATGCTGCCCTTCATAGCAACAGGTGAAGTTGCTACGAGCTGATTGGCTGTGATGTGCTTTATGTTCTAAAGGCCTTTACAGACCGGGTGCGTTTATTTCATGCAAATATTATGCACGTCAATAATATATATTAACTTCTGATTGGTCATGAGTACTTTCACACAGAACACGAAAAAGCAACCCTTTTATTTGTGGAAAGTAGCCGCCACCCATCTGTCTGTACCCATGCTTCGTGCCTGCTACTGTCAGGGCGACAGCATCCATCCTCGACAGTGAGAGGTTTCTGTCACAAATCCATGTTTCTGCTGGTGTGAATAGTTTTGATCAGAAATATTAATCAGTGTGCATTTTCGTGTCGTTTGTTCGTTACGCGCCCAGTGTGTGAAGGCCTTAAAACTGACCTCTGGTGACTTGACAAGCTGAGTTGCAGGCGACACTGTCAGCCAGCTTGAGTTGAGCTGAGACGGACCAGTTTACGCTGCTGCAACTTCCCCTGCAACCGTTGCTGCTACATGCCACAGCTGGCTTGATTTCCAGACTTTACCTACCAACCTAACAAGTATTATATCATTGTTTTTTCATGTTTTAACCATTTAGGGCTGCAACTAACATTTGACAGTAATGTGTTGATTATTATTTTTTGATTCATCAGTTGCTTGATGTGTGGTGAGAAAACTTCAGAGGCTCAGGGTGTTTTCGGATCGTTTTGTCCGACTGACAGTCCAAAATCCGTTTGTTGATATTGTTAATTCATTTTCTGTTGATTTATCGAGTGAGTACTGTTGACGGTAAGCTCGTGTGTTTTGAGAGGGTGTTCTCAATCCAGTCATTTAATCCTTTGATTTACTGTGTCTGAAACAAAACGTTAAACCTAGAGATTCATCGTTTTCACTGGACAGAGATGTGCTTTGATTTAAGTTTACAAAAACAACTTCCATTGTTTCCCTTCTGCTTCTAGGAAACGAGCGCCACAGCCTCCTGGATGATGTGGCAGCTTCAGGCTTCACAGGACAGCAAGCAGGCTGCTTGGCTGTTATTTTAAACACAGTATGAGATTAAGACAAATTAATTAGGTGGAACATCACATTAAAGACTTATACAAGACCCGTCTTTTCTAAATGAATTGAAACTGCTTGCATATTTAAAATCAGAGATTATAGATTGGAGTCAATAAATCAGAGTTTAGATGACAGTTTAATCTCCAAACTTGGTGCACGGCTACATCCAGCATTTGTGTTTCCATCCACTAAGATGAGTCTTGTCCCCAGGGGAAAATGTTTGTTCTCAGGTCTACTAGGTGACTTTATACTGTCTATCCAGTGTTGACAAAGCGTTTTCAATGATTATGTTCATGTTCACACTCCAAAGAGAGTGAGTGGGCTGGCTAAGCCCAGATCTGCTCCCAATATAATTACAGAATTCCCATTATTGTTACATCTATGCTTACCCAACTCAACAAGCTCTGACCTGCAGCCTTCAGGTCTAAAGGGGAATCACAGTGATGGTGTGAATCCTGTTTCAAGGAGACAAAGTTTGCCTCAATCTGAACCTAATGCATGCAGGAATTCCAACATCTCCTTTTACCTCATTTTATACTTTTCCTAAAAAGTCTAAATCCCCACAAGCGTTTTCTAAATAACTGCTTTTACTTTGCCTGTGTCCTGCCCTCCTTCATTCCAGCCCTGTGGTCCTATACTGTCTCTATTATAGGGTTATAAACAAAGTAACCAAAATTAGAGCAGCACGGCATCCAGTTGTCAGGGCCAATCCCAGATGTGGGCTTTGAGAGGGACCATGTTGCAATGTAATTTAGCATTGGGGACACTCACTTGCACGTTAGTTACCCCACCCCCTTAAAACTCACATATGTGCTTTGCATTTTCTGGAGGAAGATGTGCAGAAACGAGGAGTTTATACGTGTGTATCTCAACCAGTTGTCTGCTGTGAAAATCATCATTGAAACATGAAGATACCTCGTGGCTTGAAAAGTAACCTTTGCAACTTTTCTCTTTTCTTATTGACCAGAACTTGTCTTTGCTGTTCCCTTGAGGTGCAACACAAAATAGAAAAGTATCTCCCAAAATAAAGTGCTGCACAGAGTTGCTGTCTTGGCTGCTGATTTAAGATGCAGAGAAAAGAAAGGAGTGGGAGTGAAAGAGAGGTTCTTGTTTACACGGCAGTAAAAAAGGTTCATCCTGACGGGATGAAATGAAGGAGTTGAGGCTGCATTCCATTTTCCAGGCTTTGTGTGCAGCTTTAAATGCTATAACCTAAAAAACTCTAACAGATTAAAACCCCTTTAACTGTGCTAGACTCTAAATAAATGCTTACAAGTTGACAAAAACCATTCAACCGGAGAAAAAAGCAGGGAAGGAATCACTTGAAGTGGAGCCTTTTGTCTCATTGGCTCCAGCAGAATGCAGCCTTCACATTTTAGATCCTTTTACACACACACAGCGCCAGACAAAACAGGAAATTGGGGGGCATCTGGGCAACAGGCGAGCCTTTGACCCTTGAACTACAGCCCTCCCTGTCTTTGAAGTCATGAGGGAGAATCACAAGCAATTATATACGATGCAGAGTGTGTTCCCTTGAACATTAAGCCTCCACTGTGTAAACAGAATCAGAGCTCTTGGAGTGTGTTTGGTGGAGCTGTGGGTGTAGTCTGCTTCAAGTTTATAATCTCTGCTCTGTTTCCACCATGTTTTGACTCAAACTAAACTGACCCTAACACTTCTCTCAGTTTGGGCTGTGGGGAAGGAGTGGCTAGTATGAACTATTTTCATTTTTCAATATTTGATTCTCAATGCCTTTTTTTGCTTGCAGCAAAAATCATCAGCATTTCAAGCATCATCCTTTAGCTTAAAGACGACACCGGCCAGAGAGCGTTCACAGCTCCCACCATCACCTTAAAAGGAAGCTGTCAAGAATTCCTGCTGCATTTGACTTCTCTCTCTGTGTGTGTGTGTGTGTGCTTGTGAAACATCTAGAGCATCACACTTGGTGGCAAACACTCCTCCCTCCTCAAAGATTGTCACCTCTGTTTAGCGTCTTGCTCCGTCCCCCTGCCAGCCTGTTGTCTGGTCCTGTTTGTCACCAACTACAAACTGAAGACAGATATGACAAATAAATAAAAACCATGTGGTTGTAAAGTTGCATCTGTTAATGTGCAACATGGGCTAATTTATTAAAAAAAATTAGAATGATTCAAATTTGGTGAAATGTGTGCTTTAGCCAGCTTCTTTTTCCTACCTTAGACTAGCAGGGTTGAGGCTAAATTAGCCACTAAAACGCACTTAAATGTCCCACCAAAATACATTCAAGAGTGAATTAAACAGAGAAGAGAAAACTCCTGCACACTGTCCTCTCACTTGCAATAAACTTTATTGGCGATAAAATGTTTGCATGGTATGTATGAGCCTTCACAGTCCAAAGTAAGGGAATAAAATTTAATCCCTGAGCCATATAAAAATAACTGAGCCACAAAGGGTCAGAAAAGCAAAGCCAATAAAAGCTATTGTTGGATGTCAAACCTCTCTCTCTCTCAGTGTGTTTACTTACATACACTCTATTATCAAATTTTTGGAGTATTGGGATATGTTTTGCACATGTAAACTCAACATGGTTTCAGAAATCTGGGTAAGAATGTGTCTCACTTTTGTGGAACCTGGTGGTGCGCTGCAATAGAGACCAGGATACTGTGGCATGAAAACACCTTATTCAGGTTTCTGAATCTGCAGGCCGATGATCTGAAACCTGGATACTATGACCATGTTTACAGGGAGATGATTAAACAGGTTTTAATGTTCTATATAAATTATATATATACATATATATATATATATATATATGAAGGATAAGACCTTAAACCAGGATACTAATACACATGAACACACACTCAAATGTTTCCTGTCTTTCCATCTTTTATCAAATAATTATCTGAAACTCTTGATCTGAACCTGGACTGAAAGGAAAATCATGACCATCGTGACTGAAGCATCAAGCATCCTGAGGATCTCAAGGTTTGTTTTAGTCATCTAACTGAGTTCAGCCTTGTTAGCTCGTCTATATTAGGTTACTCACCGTTGTCTGCCAAATCCTGGCTGGGAAGGTCATGAACTCCAAGGCATACAAGTTGTTTTGTTTATTTAAAATTTGCTGGCTTAAGCAACCCCATGCAGTTGCCATCTCATGATGAAATCGCTGTCCGAGAAAATGAGCCTCACATTATTCTCAATTTAGAGAAACATCATCTACATGAAGTGCTTTATTTGACGTTACGTGTTTTGAGGTGATTCAAGGACATGTGTAAGTGTTGAGTTAATAATAAATGTTCTGCTGTGGAGCTCAATTGATCAGAAATAGTTCACAATGCAAGCCGGAATGTGTTACACTCTCTTACAGTGTATAAATGAGGTTACAGTAGATATTTTGCAGCATAGTAGTCAGCAAAAGTTTGTTTTATTCGGTTTAAACTTTAATTTTGAAGGAAACAAAAGTGTTTATCACTGAATTCATAAATAAGACATCATGAAATACTAAAAGTTTGTAAAAGACATTGTTGCAAAATCAAAATCAGTTCAAATTTTAAATTAAACAACAGAGAGCCGAACACTTAACTGTCTCCGTCTTGTTTGACAAACAAAGACTTTGTGGGTTGTGTTAGAAAAATAAAATGCTTATTGGGCTTTTGTGAAATATGAGCAAAATTCGTAAACATTTCAAAACAAAAGTGCTGTCTTGAAAAACATGATATACAAAAAACACTCTTAACATGAAAATCTGGATTGAACAACATACTTTATTATTATTTTATTTTCTGATTAACTCATGTTTTGACATGATGTGTCTCTGAAGATTTAAACTTATGATATGCCACATTTCCACATGTCCACATTAAAATGTCTAATTATGACTAGGCTATATCTTTGTTGTACAGTTTGTTGAATTGTGTACTTATGTTATCCTAGATATTTCCAACAATGTTCAAACTAAGAGTAATGCATGTTTTATTCAAGTTAATGGTGTGTTTTATTTTGTCTTTCAGTGTTCAAATTATGTGGGGCACTGAGGGGTACAGTACCCCTTAATCAAGACTTGCTGTCCCCCAGAAGAGGTCAGCGCAACAGGCAGAGGGGCACTCAAAGCATTTCATATCCTTCCTACATGAATTTTAAATATTAAAATATGTTTACCACATTCATGCCTGTAAGAATCTAGTAATACAATTTCAGACACCCCTAAATTGGACCACTCCATTTCTGCCCAGTGCAATTACTGTCCTTGTAGTTTTACACTGTGTGTGAGGAGATCCGTGTGATCAGGAGCAACAACGAGACAGTAGGCCTGAAATAATAGTAATAACAATAACTTCATTTAAAATCACCTTTCAAAACCAGAGTTACAAGGTGCCTTACAAGCAAAAAACAACAGATAAAAACAGAAAAAACCAAGTACACTTGGTAAAAACAAACAAACAAACAGATGTTGATATTAAAATGTTCCAAAATCACATTAAAATGCAATACATCAAGTAAACAAGAAAAGTAATTGTACATAAATAAAAATAAATAAGACGAGCAGACCTGTTAAAAGAAGGCCCCACGATAAAAGAAAGTTTTCAGCAACGATTTTATAGTGGAGATGGAATTTGCCAATCTGACGTCCTCGGGCAGGGAATTCCAAATTTTAAGGGCCTGAACAACAAAAGCCCGATCGCCTTAAGACACAAGTCTTGATTCAGGAACAGTCAGAAAGTTCTTGCCAGAGGATCTGAGACTCTGGTCAGGTGCATAGAAAGTTGAAAGATCAGGAATATAAGATGGTGCCCGTCTATGTGAGGCTTTAAAAACTAGCAATATAAGGTATCACTAACATGGTCAAATACACAATTTTGCGCTAGAATTATAATCATGGAAAAATAATCTTGTTCTGAAAAAAGTATTAGTAATGGAATGGAGAGAAACAGGCTGATTTGTGCTAAAGCCGGCCGGTCTGAGCCTTTAGCTAGGCTGTTAGGCTAGCTGCTCATGTTGGTTGTAACTGTGATGACAAATGTACGTGTACAGTTGTAATGTTACAAATGCCAATGCGTAAATATCGATCTCTCCTGAGCAATTAACTTGAAAAATGTCCAAAATTTTGCCCCCAGCCCCCTCTCAAGGGTCCAAGATCCAGTACCTGTACAGTACCCCATGATTGTCATTGTGTAATTCGCACACTGTTGTCATCCATCTTCTGGGGTAACACTGGTCAGAGAGCAAAGACAGAAGCTGGCAAACATGACTAAATGTAACATGAAAACAAAACATTTGTGCCTGTGTCAGCCAGAGAGATTATTTTTGGCTGTGGAATAATGATTTAAAGCCTTTTATAAGCCATTTTTTTAGATAAAAAAGATAAACTCATCTGTTAGAGCTGCCACTTTAAAATACGCTTACTGAGTTCTTCCCTTCGCTCCCATGGAATGGAAGTGAATGGAATGTGAATATTCGCACTGATTCAGAAGCTCCTTGGTTTAATTTCTTTGCTGGCAAAAACTTCTTTTTCTCCAACATTCAATATTTTGTCACTTTCAATCATGATTTTTAGCCACATTGCCTAAAAAAGTGTCATAGAATATTAGCGTACTGATAAAGAAGCAAACAATGGTGTGCAGGTTGCCTTGGTTACGGTGTCTGACATGAACCTCAACATCTTGTCATGTCTGTCAGTGATCATTGAATGTATTGTACTATTTTTCCCATTAGCTCACTTAATGAATGATGATTTTTTTATTGAGGTTTTCTTTTCACCAAGGTGAAGCTAAAAAAATGGTGGCTTTGCACTGGCAGGCCTCATAGTCTCTGCAGAAGTAACAGTTGTTACTTGCTTTTTCTGACATTCTCAGGATGGAACAGTCGGTTGCAAGATCACACGGTGCAAAACGAAAGAACTTCAGTGTAGTTGATGCTGCAGAACATGTAAAAGCTCTACTATAATGTATTATTTGTCTGCAAGTCCTGTGGGTGGATGGGTGGGGGTGGGGTTGATTGTCTGTCTTATGTCTTCCATGTTGTTGTTTGTATAAATGCATGCTGTAAATCAACAAAAATGTGTTTTTAAAAAAAATCTCAACATCCCTGTTTGGAATTTGCTCTGAACCCTTGTCATTTGCCTTCTTGCTTTTTTCTCATTTGTTCTCTCTAATGCATAAAATACCCAGAAATACATTAAAAAAAAGCACATGATGCGTTAACAACCTTGCAGCTTGTATAAGTGCAGTGATACGATGCATCCGCTAAGCTGTAAACTTCAGAAACCGTACTCTTCTGAGGCACTTACCCTCAATCAGTATCAGTGACAGATTCTAAGTTGCAATAACAATGAAAACAGGCCACATCAATTCTGCCTCCATTCATTTTTGTTGTTTGGTTGTTTTGTGCTCTCATCTAAAATAAATAAATAAAAGGGTCCTCTGTGAATGACCACAGCCATTAGCTGGAGCGGTGGCGCCACTGTCCGCATGCCTCTGGCTGAACCAGCACCAGTGAGGGACAAACCCCAACACACTGGGCTCCCGTCCTTTTCCTTTGTTTTCATCCCATTTCCTTCCACGTTTTCTTAGATACTGTTCCCCCTGATGGAAGTCTAAACAAAATACAATACTGTGAAAGCAAACAAATGCACAAATATCATGTCCTACAGCTTTGTCCCTCACCAAAACCAGACTCTGAGGATCCCAAGACAATGTTTGGTATATGATTTCAGTACTTGCCCAAGGAGTTGCAACACTGATGGACTGGAAATGTTCATGTATGAATGTGATTTATGACTCTAGATCAGCAAAAGATATGATTACTGTTGATTGAAAGAAACAGGAAGGTATAATAAGAGGATAATAGATAGGTTCTTTGCGTGTTTGCCTCGGAGAAACTTGAAAACAGGAATAGTTAGTTAGGAAACATCTGTGTCAGTATGAGTTCAACAGAGTATACTTGAAGCTGCATGGCCATTTTTCTGTTTACTTTAACATTAGACCTACATCTGAACTAAAATCCTGCTGTCCCAAACTTTGCCAAAATTGCTTTTTGTCAAAATTGTTTCATAATGTGTTCTTAAATTCACTCTTATGCCCTGAAAGCAAATGTGTTTTCTAGCAACTGAGTTTCCAGTGAAAAGGTTGATAAGGAAGGATATTCTTTAACCTCAAATGTCCTTTGAATGTAACAGGATCTCAAATCAAGAGGAATTTATGCTGCAGCCCCTGTTAGGGGAAATATGATGCATCCAATGATAATGATAATGTCCTACTGTTTTCATGGTCTGCACCACAAACCATGTACGAGGGATGATTCATAAGGTTTAGAGGTTCCTGGGGTCAAAGGAGATGAGTTATACAGCTCTCATTCCATGCATGTGCAGTTCAACTATTTGAGTGGTAATGCAGAAAGTTTACGGCTAATGACTTTTGTGGTATTTCTGTTTCGGATAAGAGAAAACTGCAAGTCAGCACTGTCTGAGAAAATGCACGAAGGCCGATGTAGTCCATTTTCTTTGTCCTGACTTGCAACTTTCAACCACCCAAAAAAAGAAATACTACAGGAGTTGCCGTCTTTAAACTTTCAGCATAATGACTTAAAAAGTTGAACTGCACGAGAATGTTACAAGAGCTGTTTAACTCTCCTCCTTCTACCTTAGGCCACGAACTTATCAATCCATTCCAGTTACGTTGTTCTCTATGTAAGTTTAGACCAGAACCACTACTGCATGACATCACCTCCTCTCTTTCTCTTTTATTTATCTGATAAATAGTCAGAATGCCCCAAAATAGTGAACAAGTGAGTCTTCATTAGTACACATCAACACAACATTCTGAAATATTTCTCTGAAGTTAAGCTGACAGTTGGTGATGCAGCATCCATCAACCTGCATAGTTGTTAACTTGACTAATGTCTGCATTAACATTAATGAAGTTTTACACACTTGTTTTGAGCGTCGTGTTGCTGCCATCACCCTTTGCCACCATTCCAAACCCATCCATCTCCGCCCACCTTAGACCTATAATGGAAGTCCAGATTAATGGTTAATTTCCAGGAAACCCCCGTGTTCTGTCATAAAGTGCTTTCCATTAATTAGTGACTCTTCTCAGAATGGAAGTGGAGAGGAGAATAGTGATTAATGAGCCAACAAGTGCAGCCAGCGGCTCGCCTATAGCTCCAGTGGTGAGCGTGAGAGTCAAACCCACAGAGAGAGAGAAAGAAAATAAATATGTGGCCCTTGAAAAAAAAAATTAAAAGGGCAGCTGAGTGCAGTTTCAAAGGAATGGTGGCGCATTAGAGCTGAACTGTGAGTGAGAGGGCAGACTGGGGCCTGATTACGCCCTCTCTGGTGCCAGAAGTCCAGCAGACGGGGATGGGTGTGTGCTGGACTAAAAATTGTTAAGGAAGCCAGTTCAGACCATGTCTTGATTTCTTTCGCTTTAAGAGAAAGGTTCATACAGAAAGTTAGATGAGAAGATCAATAGGCCTACATGTGTATGCTAAATATAAAGCTAACGTGACAGCAAACAGTTGGTTTGTATTAGCAAAAATACTGGAAGCAGTTAGTCTGGCTCTGTTTCATGATGATGATGATGATGATTATTATTATTATTATCATTTATTCATTTATTATTTTTTTTATGTGTAAGCAAATAATGTGCAACTTGTTAATTACTGAGCCTTTGTGGTGTTGGTTTTGCCCACAGATTCTTACAATAGCCAGGGTAGCTGTTTACCCCTGTACAGTCTTTGTGCCAAGCTAAGCGAAGCTATCCTGCTGCTAGTTGTAATGGTTTTCACATTTAGGGAAACATGGTAATCTGCTTTCTTTGATATGACTGTCATATTTGTTCGTAAAATGTGAAGCTATAGCTACCAACTAGTTAGATTAGCATAGCATCAGCGCTGGAATTTGTATACTTGTTGCAAAATCTGATTAGCACTGCTCAAAGCTTGCTAATAATGAAGTATTTGTTTGATTCA
>JAPQLA010000001.1:29248205-29266200 GCA_029822935.1 Naso vlamingii | reverse complement strand
ACAAAATAAACAAAGACTGGAGAAAAGTCCACGACATGAATGTAAATGTGTTGCAGAACTTTGTTGTTGTTGTTGTTAATTATGTGATGACCTCTCAGGTTTATGTTCTCACGCTCAAGTCTCACGTCGGAGACTTAAAAAGAAATATTAAGCTCATGAACTTTGACAAAACAACAACACACCGGACGGAGGAACTGGCCCTGAAACACAGGTGTATTAGCTGATTCCTCCAGCTGTGACGTACAACTCACTGTTGACCACACAGACAGACAGACAGATGGACAAAACGGCAGACAGACAGACAGTTAAGAGGTCTGGTTCCAAAGAATGAGTGGACAGTTCAGTCCTAATGGACAAACTGACTTTGTTCAGTGTGTTTTTCAGCACAGAAGGTTTTTGCTGCCATCTTTTGGCACACATGTAACAAGTCATGTTTTGTTTTGTTTTTTCTTTTATTAAGTTTCATTCAGGAAGGAATAGACGGAAGTTAAGGAAGTACTCTGATCATGAACTGAAGTCCAGAGGCCATACTGCCTTGTAGAAATTCTCTGTTACAAGAGAAAGTAATGCATTACAATAAAACACAAACACAAGAGAATGATGAAGATTCTCTGTTATTCCTGCTAAAGAACTGACACATGAAATATTCCTTTAACAAACTATCATGATTTTTTCTGACGTCCCTCTGATTTTTTGTGAAAGATGGGATGCTTTTACCTCTAAAAGGAAAGTCTGAGAAGTAAAAATCATGAACAAAAGATTAAATAAAATAAGTGCTGCGTCGCATCAGTTGCAATGTAGATGAACAAAAAATAATGAAATAAAACAGATGCTCTTAAGGAAAGGCTGGGAATGATGCAGGTTTTTCAAGTGTAAACTGTTTAGATCCACGCCACAATAAAGGATTTTTAATATATTTTTTTGAAACTTCAGAGTTCCCGGGACTTCTTTTTTCTTGGACTGCCACGACATGGAACTTTCTTAAGTAAGAGTAAATAAAAGATCTTTTTTTTTTGCCAGTAAAAATCATTCTTTGCTTGAACTGCTTACAGCTCACGTTCAGACTGAAACCGTCACTTTATATGAGGAGTAGAAACTGCTTCAGTTCAAATGGTACAAGATGGACTGTATTTCTAAAACACTTTTCTAGTCTTTCAAATACTCAAAGTGCTTTTACAACAAAAGTCAGCATTCACACACACAGTCACACCCTAACAACACGGTGGCTTCTCTACAAAGAGCTGGATCAGGAACACAAACACACACGTTAATACACCAATGACACAGCCATCAGGAGAAATCGAGGGTTCAGTGTCTTGCCCAAGGACACTTTAACATGCAGACTGGAGGAGCCGGGGATCAAACCACTGACCTCCTGATTGGTAGATGATCCGCTCTGAGCTACACTTAGAAAGTCACAAAGTAAAGCAGTTGGAAATAACAGTATTCAGTGATACCCCAAACCGGTCTGTTCAGTTTCTGTGATGGCAAAAAATCTCACTGTGCAATAAGACTGGTGACAGGTCACATGATCTATGTTTTTTTTTCCCGTCATGAGATGACTTGCTTCAGTTATCACTCATAATCATGTTCCATCTCTTCATCTCAAAAAGACCAAACATCACTGCAGAATAGAAAAAGAGGAGGAATAAATTAAAATGTGCTCTTCAAATGTGAGTATCTCATTTCCATTTTGTTCAGGACTCTCATTCCCAAACAACATTAGGCAGATCACACAGATCTCTTTGTTTATGCCCCTAATTATGATAAGTTGCAGCTTTTTTAAAGGCTCATGGAATCTGTTAACAACTCCAGCAACAACAGAGTTCCTCTCACTCATTCAGTGCAATAGTGGCCCAGGGACATTATTTGCATGTTGTCAAGGGGTGTGTGAAAAGGGCTTCGAGAATGAGGAATTATATCAGCCACAAAGTAGAGCAATGATCTGTGACTGAATGCTGGATCTTCTATGCATATGCTACTTGAGACTGAGGGTTTTGCTGTCATATAAATGCTAATGGAGGACTGGTATACAGGGATATAATATGCAATTATAATATAAACAGGGATTTTACTTGATCTAATCCCCTTTAGTGTTTTATTAAGTATGATGTGCAGTGGACAAAAACATACAAATCCCACATGTATGTGTGATTTTGGACATAATTTCTTCAACATAGCATGTAATCCGTACACTACGTGGTGTTTCATCTTCTTCAGAGAAAACAACACAACAGTGTTTGTGGTCAGAGAGAGAAATACAGTTTTGATGATAGATCGAATTGTTTTTAATAAAAACTGTCATTTAAGTCAAACTGCACCCTCTGTCTCTGCTAAGGGGAATGGGATATTTATGGGGAGCAAAAGCTTGTAACACAGCAATGCTACCACTGGGTGGTGCAGTTTAACAGTTCTATTTAGGAGGACATTAAAAATTCCACATGTTAACAGACAGGAAAAACAAGACAAGGCTTTTGTGCCCTTATTATTACAGTTTTTTTTAGATTGCTTACACACTAAAATGAAAAGTAATACGAAGATTTTCAAACTTGACACACAGGGAGCAAAATGTCAGTCCAGATTTGCACAACTGTACGCACATTCCTAACCTCACACTTTTGGCAAAACACTGAACACACTTCTCTGCATCAGACACACCATCCTAAACTGACACTTTGTGTGTGTTGCTAAACACAGACACTGAAACACCACATTCAGTTAGCAATCACCTGAACTCAAAATGCACATGAGAAGACACGTAGCTAATCAGATCATACAGAAATCAGAGCTTCATCACCATAAATGGGATTCAGGTTTGCTCTTTGGTGTGCACAACGAAGGAGGACAGAATTGGAGGAGGACTTAGAGGAAGAGGTGTTTGAGTGTTTAAGTAAGAGGACAAAGAGCAAGGGGAGAACTTGGAGAAAGAAGAAGAGGAAGAAGTAGGAGGAGAGATAGGCAACGTGGAAAGAGGAAGAGGAGCAAGAGGACAAGGAGTGGACAATACCCAGTGTTTGTCCAGAGAGGACATCACTTGTAATGTCGATGAGGTGCTTTGGCATGATCACACATCAGAGACAGGACAGACAGTAACTGTGATACAGTGCAGGCTTTCTGTATGTCATCTTTAGTTCATTACTGAGAATAAAGAGATTTTGTTTCCTTATTTGCATTTGTGTTCATATTCACAGCGTGCTACAAATAAAAAATGTCACAGGCAGTAGTACAAATAGTGTTTTTATACTACTGACAGGCAGGAGAAAAGAAGAGAAGGCTTCTTGTGCCTTTTCTATTAACAGGACAACTAAAGGATTGAACAGAAAATGGGGAAGAGAGAGGGAACGACATGAAGCAAAGGCCCACAGGGTGGAATCGAACCCATCGTTGCTGCAGTGAGGACACAGCCTCTACATGTGGCACCTGCTCTACCAGCTGAGCTATCAGTTTATATTTTGATTGATATTTTTTGTTTTTTTATGAGCTAGTTGTGAAAAAAGTTGGTAGTTGGAAAACAAACTCATGAGGAATGGAGATAGAGAAATGAGTATTTAGCAGATTGTGCTTGTTTGGTTATTGTGCATCTATTCACTCTTCATCGTCTTCTTGGATTGTATTTACCCACTTCTGACCTACAAGTGTCACTGTTCACTTTCTTTATTTCTGTTTCTGCTGTTTTCTTGTTTCCACATACATCACAGAGGCTTTAGTGTTTTAACTTCAAATTAAAAGCTGGATCTCCTCTCATCTAGCGACACCCTTACAAGAGAAAATGACGGTGATGGCTCTGCTTTGTGCTTAATAGTAACTCGCTAAAGTAAATTTGGAATGATTAGTGAGAGAAATGTTAATGGACAAGTGCAAATTCATCTATTGTTCCTCACATACTATACCCTGTTTGTAAAGAGGCTTTGGAGAGCTGTGTTTCCTGTCGAACATATTATGATGAAAAATCACAGAGAGGAAATGTCCATTGACTTTCTCACTATAATGAAATCTGTGTGCACTGAACCAGACTCATCAGTGAACATGTCAGTGAGTCATTTGTACAAAAGATTTTGTTGGATATGCATAACATATCCGCACACATAAAAAACAAATGTTTGAGCTCTATGAGTTGTAATGCTCATCAGGTTGATGTGTTCAGCTGAATCAACATCCCAAAGCAATTCAGTTCAAGTGCTTGACTCGCGCATGTGTTGTTAAATGATACCAAATGACACATGGCTCATATGTGGCACAAAGCTCTGTGTGATACTTGCCTTTGCACCCCTTCCCAAACTGAATGACCTCAACTCAATATCCTGTCTGCTATCAATGAGATTATGCAGGCATGCTAACAACAGGAAATTTGCTCTCACAGGGATTGACCAACAGCCATTTATAGTGAGTCATGACTCAGAGGTAAGTCATGACAGCGGTGCCTCAGACCGCACTGCAAGACGAGCTTTTTTTTACAATCAGGAACACTTGGTTATCTGCTGGAGTGTCGTTTCGTGTGATGAGTCACAGCTCGAGTGAAGATTAAGTAAAAATTTCTCCGCAGCCACAAAGCTTGTTGTCGCTGTGACTATAAAAGGGACAAGAACAGGCCTACCTGTGCTGTGAGTCACTTGTTTTTGTTTGACCCACTCACATAGTATCAGGGAGAAGTCGCGTCAGCAGAGTCACACAGTGCTGATGAGCAACAAACATATGACACTGCTGTACCAGTCTGCTACAGAACACACTGACCCATTTCCTCCTGAGGGTTGTAGCCCCCCCAGAGGGTCGACCACGCAGCTGCCACTGAGAAGACAAAGGTTATACGCTTGTTTTCTTAATTTTCTGGGAATATTCAGCGTTTTAGGAAGCTAGAGTACTCAAAAATAGCACACAGCAATATTTCATTGGCAGATCTCATCAGTTTTTGGCTGCAAATATTATATAATAACACTTTTAGGCCCTAACCCTAACAAAGACGACAGTGGGGACAGTATGTGGACGGTGGCAAAAAAAAAAAAAAAACATACAGCAACTATAATTAAATAAATCAACAGACACATAAAGAATCAAGCAAAAATAAAACATCATATTAAATAAAAAAATAGAAAATATAACTCTTTTTACAACATGTCAACTTAACTGCCCAAGTCTGAGCTGGCTTTTTATGGAGTATCCAACAACCATATGTGTTTAAACAGCAGCTATATGATATACTATTCTTTTCACTGGACTGTATGTACAGCACCAAACCAAACTGACCGCAATGTGTACACTGTCAGAGTACATAACAATTTCATCTGTATATAGATTTTGCATGTTTGCTTGTTGGCTGGTAAAATGTGTCAGTGTATAAATATACAAATGTGGGCAGAGATCGTCCTCGTGTCAGAATGTTGAGCAAACCTGAGAGGCAGAGATGACACTTGACTTTACAGTAATTTGGATAGTTAGCTAGTTAGCTTGGATGGTCAGTTGTGTCAAAAACAGCCTCTGATTTGAGTGTTTATGCAAATCCAGTGACTAAAATACAGACTGGTATGTATCATCAACAAAACTGTTGCCCATCACAGAAATTCAAAGTACAAGCTCTGAATTGGCCCGCAGTGCCCATGTGCCTTAATCCATACCCAGGGACACATGCAGACTTTTTTCTCTTTGATGAGTTGCCCTATCCATCTGAAATTGCACATGGGCACTGAGAATTGTCGTAGGCAAAGACTGACAAAGCTTTTTGTCTCATTTACTCACTGCCTGTGTCAGTTTTGATGAAACATTTTTCCGCTGTAGCAAAACAGTGTACACCGTTTTCAGATTGAATCTCCGAAACTTCACCTCTATGCAAGTGTTGCTGCTATCAGCAGAGCTGCAGAAGAATCTACCGTAACCAAAGATAGTCAGTTAATGCAAGATCCCCGACTCTACACTGCACCAGTGGTGTGAAATGGTACATACACTTCCTGTCTCCTAAGTGGGTGGAGTCACGTCTCTCATGGAAACAGTTAGGAGCCACCATCCCTCCGCCTCATCTAGAAGTGTTATCAGCGTCATGCAAATGGATTAAAGCAGGTGGATTTTGTGTCATATGATATTTGTTTGATGTAAATTTTAAGTTTTAATTCATGGTTTCACCTATAAGACCATTTAAATGTCCTTTTATTTCCATTGTGAAGCAAGGTGGGACACACTGGTTCCCAAATGTTGTGAGAATGTGTTGCTGAGACAGAGACAGGTCTCAAACAAAGTTAATTTTCTCCTGATCTGTGCATCTGAAAAATGACATTTTTGTGTCAGAATGTTCGGAAGAAATTTGTTTTGTGAAAAATGGGTCCAGTATGTATCTTGGTGACAATGAGGCGAAAAAATTGGCCATAATCTGTGATCAAGTTCATTTCCCCCATTAAAGACAAGCTGAAATGCCTGTTTCCAGAGCATCAACTGCCATATTGTGACGTATTTGCTATTCAAACAATTAAACCACCAATGAACGAGCTGTAGGGGCGGGACATAAGCTGGAGGAATCTAACTGGAGTGTTGCTGGCAAGTGTTGTTACTCCTTGGCAACCATTGCCAGGACTTTGTTTGTTGATAGTTAACTGCTAAATTTTAACACCAAGCTAGCTTTAGTTTATTTAATATTTACAGGTTTATAGGTGGATTGGCATGATATAATTGGTTGTATTAAAAAAAAGATTCACCCAATAATAGCCCGAGTCAACGATGACATCAGGGCCCCAGGAGGTGTTTTTTACATGAAAGATGGAAGTGGCAGACTTCAATGTAAAAATAAAAAATAATTCATTTTTTGTATTTTTTGTCATATATTTTTGAATTTGACTACAATAAGAGCAGGGATATGGTCCAAAGGGTTGAAAATGCACTTTTGACTTCAGCTCAACTTTAAGAATGAATGGACTAAGAACTGCTTCTGGTCTCCTAAAGGGGCAAGCCATGTGACACTGATACAGGAAATGAACGGTCAGTGAGATGTTTCACTATCTTCTATTAACCATCTCTTCTGTAACGTTACAGTGTGTGCCCTTTTAAAACAATCCTGTTTGGAACAGACTGATTATCTGACCACGGTATTGCCGCTTGCAGCACGGGTAGCCTAACAGTTTTCATAGGTTTTTAAAAGAGTGAAAGAGTTAAAAAAAATAGAGCTGTATTTCTATCATTCAAGCTTTCCAGCGGTGACTTTCTGTCACCCACTCATGCTCTCAGCTCGTGTTTTGATAAAGCGAAACTATGAACGTTATAAAAAGCCAAGGAGGGATGCTTTTTCCTCTTCTCTGTCATGTCAGGGTTGTGCAGCCTTGCAGAACAGTTGCTTCATAACAGTGAACAGTATGGATGCAATCCCACTTCGACCACAGAGTGGGTCACAAAGGCAGAGTGGCACTCACTGACTCGACGGGCAGAGCAAGTAAACATAAAAATGGCAATATTTTTTATTAATATTAAACTTGTCCCATGTCCAAAGTGCACCAAAAGCACACATGCACATCCTCGAGTCATCAGCAACACACTTGCCAAGTTTAAAATCAATCTGGTGAACGGTTTTCGCCAGTGTGTGAAATACCCCATGGCAACTGGGCAACTGGGGCTCCAGTGTTATGCTGAAGTCTTACACATAGTAGCTAGTCAGACAATGGACCAGTCTGAACCTACGCTGCAGCAGCTAAACCATTCCTCCCCTACATTTTGGTTGCCCTGGTTAAGCTTTTTAGAGATAAATCTGAAGTTGGTTAGCAAGGAGCTTTGTTTTCTTGTTGCCATGTTTAGTCCATGAGTGAAGCAGAGAAAAATCTACTGCTTTGCAGACAGGTGGAATGTGGAGAGAGCAAACTTTTGCAAAAGTACCAATCAATGGAACACGGCCTTACCAGAAACAAACGAGTAACCAAGGAAATACCACAGCAATGTCTTCATGTTTCTAAATAAAAATTTTGTTATTTAAATTAAATAATGCATTCTGGACAACACACACTTTTTAAAGACATTTTTACTGACAAATGCAAGCAAAAAATCCTTTAAAAAAATCTTTTTCTTAAGACCCCCAGAATTTTGTAGCCGAGGCTTTAAGGGGTCAGACCTGTCATTTAAGAGGTCTCAGACCCCTGAAGACACCCTGAATATCACACATTGGTTTTCACACTTTGTGAAGGACAGACAGAAAGACAAACAGTGACTCCTTGCTTTTATGGAGGGAGGAATAATACTAAAAAACAACAACAAAACCCAAGTTATTAATGTTTTCTGATGCTCTTAAAGGTGCACATCAGAAAAATAGCCCTACATGTTCAGTTTGATCAGCTGACAAACTGACAAAAGGCTGATTTTCATTAATATAAGAAAAGCAACAAAGGGCCTATATCTATTTGTAGTTTAGTGAGCAATACCAACATTTTTTGAGTATATATTATTATAAATACTCTATAATATGTGACAGATACAGATATATGTGAGAATGCTATCTTCTTCAGTCCAGCACAATGAAACTGTATACCCAAAGTGTCATGTATATGTGGTATATAATTTTAACAAAGTCTACTTTTATGTGCGGTTTGCATTCATGCAGGCAGCGTTTGAGGATTTGGCTGAGTGACAAGCAATTACACTGAGAGGAAAAATAGCCGTCTTCCTGTTATGCATAGCACAGTGAGTTGTGCAACAGCCTCAAGTTTCAAAAGCTTTGTCACAGAGGACTTATGAAGCGAGAATTGTTTCCTCTGCTTAAGTGGATTATCTGAGGTAAACAATGGTGCCATATAAATAAACATTTACAGGAATAAATCTGTACACAAAAGTGTAAGGACGGTGTTTGTCAAAGAGGCGCCAACAGAGGTAGAAGAGAGGGAAGCGAAGAAAAGGTGTCCTCTACAGAGCACTGAAGTGAGAAAGGAGGGGCTGGTTGCAAGTGGAAGGGTGTGTTCATGTGTGTCTGCGAGTGTGGGTGCGTGTGTGTAGGAGGGTTATGATGTTGAGCCTCCGGTACGCCATGTGCTCGAGTCGTTGGAGAAACTGTCAGGAGCTGTTGAGCGATTGATGGCTTTCTCAGTCATGTTATTGCCAGGAGATGAGTAAAAAACACTTTATATGGTTCTCTACAGTTTGCCTATGTGAGCTTCTTACTCATAAACTTACCTGTGAAGTGACATCAACTTGCATTGAACAGGTATAGATCAAATACATGCAGGCAGTCACACCTAAACTGTACACTTCTGATGAAAATCAAGCTTGGCTTCATTAAGTTATACACCGATTTTTAAATCAAGAGAGGACGTTGTGACAACCCCACACACATCTGTGGCTCTATAACCACGAACGTCAGACCTTTTCCCACAAAAATATTATTTTTTACCATATTTCAAATACTATATACTTCTACATTACAGCATCTCCAAGAGAAATGTCATGATTACTCTACTACTCTCTATTTTACACTCAAAATGAATAATCACATCGTTTATTGTTGCAGATGAAACTACCAAATGGAGTATAAGGTTATTTAAGCAGCTACGCACTAAAATGCTTAATATTAATACATCAACCATAATAATGCAATAATATAATATAGAACTAATAATGTTGTATAACGAGTATTTTTACTCTTGATTCATTTAGATTTTGCTAATAATATATGTTTGTTCAATTTAAACTTTTGAACAGATTGCTTAACCTGTATATGTATAAAATAGTGTAGCCCACAGAAAGTGTACACTTTTGAGTTTTGTGTCAATGATATAGCGTTAAATTTTAAAATCTCAAGCAACAAAAGAGTGTTATAATATAGATACTAAAGATAAACACCGATATTAGAGTGAAATATGATGTTGAAGCTTCTTCAAGGGAACTTTAAGTTGGATTTTAGCTTAAAATTAAGTAGATACACTTGATAAAATTGAGTAAATATTTTACTATGTTGAAGATACAGTATATTTTTTTGATCTTTGGCATGATGTGGTCATTGGTGATGTAGTTTTCTGTTTATGTTGACAAAACACTGGTCAGCTGTGTCCTTATCACATCTATCCAGAGACCCACCGTGTCTTTTCTTTCTGACCCTTTTAGTCCTTTGGGACACCAGCTGACACTACACACACACACACACACACACACAAACAAGCACACACACTCTGGAGTCCCCTGAGGTCGCAGCCAGCACAATGTCATTATCATCCATCGGATTGTACGTGGCCACTGCCCATTCAGTCTTGCTGACGTGCCTTTTGTGCTCAGCAATTCTTCTCACAGAAGACCCCCCCCATTTCCCCTCAGTCCCCCCGTCCAACCCGTCCTACCCCCCGTCTACTGCGGCCCATCTGTAACCCCATCCCCCATCCTGCACCCCATATCCACCCCATCTCATCCTGCTCTTCTCCAAAACAAACCAGCTGTCTTGGCCGGTCGTGTCCCCGGAGGCGTAAACAGGTGCCGAGAGGGCTGCAGGGCCGCAGGGCCCGAGCATGTGACACATGGCAGCAGGCTTCTCCAACCTTCTCCTTCAAGCTGCCAACACACCACAGACAGACAGAGTGGTGCGTTGCACAACTGTGCACTTATTTGTTAGCACAGACAAGGAGCTGATGATGGCTGATAGCACAAAAACCCTGCAGATGAAACTTTCTCCCTGAGTCAGAAATGCAAACGCTTGAGGTAGTCCTGCTTAAAGAAAACACTTCATTTAAAACAGCTTAATGTAGTTTATACTTAAATACTTCATTGTGCAGTGTGAATCCATTTGTTTGGCATCTTTTGAGTGTAAGCATGAGGGCAGAACCTTGACAAGCCTTCAGCAGATATAAAAATATACACCGCTGTGCAACCAAAATAGATAAAAGGAAGGGCTCTGTCCTGCAGAGCCGAAAGCCAGCTGTATTTTTAGCACAAACTACACACTGTGCACAGAGAGGGGGACGGCTGGGACGGAGGTCAACGCGCCTGTACACACATACCAAAATGTTAACCACAGGTCAATGCTACTATTCGTGCATGAGTGTGAACTGTGAGTGGAGGCACTGATTAAAGGTTTGCGCTGAAGTTACGACACGGGGAAGGGAAAACTGAAAGTAGTTCTCTGGGTTTCATATCATCCCTCAATCAGAAACTTTTGTGTCACCTATTTTACTCGAATCTGAGTTTGTAAGTGGAAAGCCAGCAAGTGCACCATGTTCTTTCACAACATTTACAACTTTGTCTACGACTTGCAAATAAGGCAGCCAAGTTTGGAAAGTGCTTTTGAACGCAATAAAGTCTTTCTTTTGAAGCCTGAAGAACAAAGGCTGCCTCATACCCTAAACTGCCCCACTCGCTCTCTCTGGTGAGCTCAGCTGTGCTTACACACTCTGTTGTACATCTGGCACTTTGACTTCTTGACACTGCATGAGTGTGTGTGTGTGTGTGAGGGAGGGGGATGCACGTGTGAATACATTTGTGAGTGGATGCATAAGTTGTGGTTTTTAGGGGCGGAGCCACACTGCAAACTAAAGTGCCACCTTGTTGAGTAGGCGGCCTGCGTTCGTACCTTTAACAAGCTCAGGCAAGTTGATGCTCAGCTTGTACGAGTGTGAATCACTTTCATCACCTTCCATCATTATAGCAGCTCCAAAGTTATTTATCATGTGGAGACAAGCCAGGGACAACTATTGTAAAGATTTGTGTTATGGATGCTGAATGTAAAATTAACACTCACAGTAATGCATCCCTCTGGAGAGAAATTACATGACTGCCTGTTGGATAATAAACAATGTGTGTATTTTCAAAAATAAAAGGCAAACTGAGTGTATTTTCCTCTAAAAGTTAAAACTTTATTGCCATGTGGAGGGAAATGACGAGTTAGGAACATCATGGCCCTCTTTGGACTATAATTATGTTATATAGATAAACTGAAACAGATGAATGATGTCATTTGCTGAGTTTTTAAGACGATGTAGAGAGAATAAATAGAAAAAAATAAAGCATTTGTGGAAAAGTCATACCTCAGTTTAAGCAGAGCTTGCATGTAATTTCTGACAACATCCATATATCTCTTATGATCCACACAATAAGTTCAACTCTTAGAGAATAAGAATTGAAATTCATTTTACTTTTTTAGTGCACTCACGTGCAAACAGTTTTTGCTCGGGGTTACATAACTAAATCAGAGGATCTCTGCATGTGTGTGATTGTGACAGCACATGCAGTTTTTCCAGCAGGGTAATAGCAGGCTAAAGGCAGGGATTGTGCAACATCAGCGCAGCAGCACGTTCGGCCAGCTGCTCAGACTGGCCTTTCACAGGTCTGCTGTGCAGTCTGAAGTCTGAATAGAGTTTCTCAGCAGCAGCTCCTGCATTTGCATTTGATGCAGACTTCCAGCAGACTTCAACCGGCGGACGCAGCACCGCGGATGACTCCTCTCTGAACTCAACAAAACTTTGCTAGACAAAGGTTACAGCATCCGGTGGAAAACACCAACAAAGTACTTTCACTTCGTTGTTTTTACCTTGTTCGAGTTAAAAACGTAGCTTAGGTGGAACTCGGGTTGAGTGTATTTAAAGTCTCTCTGGTTTGAGCAAGTGCGAGCGGAACTAATTTTCATGGCGGAGCGTTACTAAATCCTCAGCGCAACAGACTACCGGGTGCACAGTTTACTGCTGAGCTCGAGCCAGAGAGCCCGAGTGCGCTTAAAGTGGAGGGTTTAACTCCGAGATGTATGTGTGTTGCGTTTAAGAAACAATATCAGTCTATTTTTAGCTAAATAACGCTTCCATCTCCACTGTTTGGACCGTCAGGAGCAGTTGTTCCCCTGTTTTGTCCTATTCGACGGACTTCTCGTCAGTGGAAGGACTTTAACAGAACTCAAGATGTCAATTTTGCCTTTCACTCCCCCCATTGTCAAAAGACTTTTGGGTTGGAAGAAGGGAGAGCAGAACGGCCAGGAGGAGAAATGGTGTGAGAAGGCGGTGAAAAGTCTGGTGAAGAAGCTGAAGAAGACGGGACAACTGGATGAACTGGAGAAAGCCATCACCACCCAGAATATCAACACAAAATGCATCACCATACCGAGGTAACTAACGTAACTGTGGAGGGCTCGAGCGCTGAAATCTGCATCCGAGCTAACGTTAACGTCGGCTGAGGTCGCTGATTTTACAGACGTTTGATGAACGACTGCTTTTCTACGGAAAACTCAAACGTATTGTAATGTTAGTGTTAATGAAACATGCTCCCATTACACATGCAGCGTTATGGCATCCGTTATTACACTTGACAGAGAAGTTGTCATGTCCACATCCCGCCACTCGTCAACATGTCAAACTCAGCTTTCCTTTTCGTTAATCATGCAGTGATACGGCTGCTAACATAATGCCCGTCGAGCTAACAGCGGTCCATAAGGAAAGCTAGCAAACCATCGCTCCAACATCTCGTCAGTTCACGTTAACGTTAGCTGCCGTGCCATCGTGAACACTTCACTCTGCCGAGCCGAGTCACTGAAACACTTTTTAGCGGCTCATTGTGAGCAGACTGACTTTGTACTGAAGTCGTTTTGTTGAACAGGGTTGTTGTGTCCATTGAGTAGCCAGCGGCGTACATGCAATGCAAAAGCACAAATGGAGCTCAAGTTATATAACTTGGCCTTAATCTGGGACGCTTTCTAGCGCGGCGGGTTAGTGTTTGTGCGTAGGCGAATCTGTCGAGCTGTGTCTCCTTTAAATGCCTCCATGCAGCCATTTGTTTATTACTTGCAACAAATAATCAACACTTTCAAATAACTGCAGCTAGTTCGCTGTCAAAAGCAGTCTCTGCTGTCCCTTTGTTGACGGGCTGTGACAGGTTAGAGCCTGAGGTGCTGTTTGTAAACACAGACATGCATGTCCTCCAAATGTCTCACTTATTACACGGTCCCTAAAAGCGTGTGAGGGGATGATGGGCATTCTCCAAGATGTAAATCCTGGATATTCCCCATATACACCACCATATTAGTGAAGATGAAGCTGTATTGATAGTAAATCTGTCAGTAAATCGACTAAAAATTAATCTGCAGTTGTTGTCGGCAGTTTGAGCAAAAATAACGTAATCTGGTTATTGGTTACAGCTTTTCAAATGTGCTGTTTTAATGCTTCCTTTGCCTCATGTGGTAGTAAACTGATAATTATAATGTTGTCTTCAACTGTTGGGCAAATTAAATTCGACATCTGATTTTTTTGTTTTACATGGTTTGAAGACATACCCCCCCCAACCCACACACACACAAAATAAATACATAATACACAGTGCAGGAAGAAGCACAAAGCCCAAAGGGCTTGTTTGAAGCCTCCACCTTAATAAAATATAACCAAAAGGGAGGGGGATAAAACACACTATAGGAATAAATTACACAAACATAGACACTAAAGAAGAAAAAATTAATTAGAAAAACAAAATAAATGGTAATAGCAACAAACAACAACCAGCATACAAACAACAGTGGGAAAAAAGATATTTCGTGGGTAAGTGTTAATCAATAACAAAAAAAGAGAACATTTAGATATACACACTGATTTACTGTAAAACAATTAAAATATGGATACGTGACAGATACTTGGACTGTGGGACATTGTTCTAGACTTTTTTAGCAATTTTCTGACATGCAAACAGAATAATAATCAATTCATACTTTTTAGTTGTAGCCCTAAATAAGGGTAGTCGGAACAACAAAAAGACTTGTCACTATAATGCAAAAGGATTCAACAGCTCCACAATCTACAGCCACAAAAACACAATGAAGTCACATCAGTGCCTAACCTTTCTGTGAGTTTCAATAAAAACAGAGCATTACTTATGACCTTTATGAAAATAGGAGTTGTTGACCACATAAGTTTCAGTCAAGTGTAACTTTCCTGGACAAAGTGTATGTTGCAAGTAAAAAATAGCGCCCTCAAAATTTTCCTTGTGTCCACAAATTCTCACTTGGATGTGTGGGCGATTTAGATTTAATAGCATACTGTGTGTCTGATGAGAATTGAACCTCCTGCAGGGCACTCCCACATTCTTGATTGCCACAAGTGTGCATAGCTTGCACAGGTCCGGGCCAGCGTTCAGAGTGAAGCCTACCCGGAAAGTTGAATAACGTATGCCGTGATCCAGGTTTCATATTTCCCACAACTAATGCAGAGGGGAAGAGGCAGAGTGCATTAAGATGACCCCAGATCAGAGCTGGCTGTCAGTGTGGCCTAACAGTGTCCCTGGAGAGCTGCTGTTTCTATTAATTCCCCCTCCGTTCTGGCTGGCTGACAGCAGCTGCCTGCGTGTTCAGGCCTGTCCGCAGGGAGGTCAGCTCCTCTCTCTTGTTGACAGTTTGCAGTGATGCTGAGTGCTGAAGAACGCTGGTGCTGTGCATTGATTAACAGTTGCAACTGGTGATGGAACAAGAG
Source organism: Naso vlamingii (assembly GCA_029822935.1). Lineage (NCBI taxonomy): Eukaryota > Metazoa > Chordata > Actinopteri > Acanthuriformes > Acanthuridae > Naso > Naso vlamingii. Next base: position 29,250,829 of record JAPQLA010000001.1, on the reverse strand, counting down.
ATCAGGTATGGGGTAATTTAAGACAGGATTGTTGGTACTGAAAAGGAGGAAGATGTGTTTTACTCATCACAGAGGATTCAGATATGATATCTCAGAGGGCCAGAAACTGTTTTGTAATCTCCAGGCTAACGTTTTGCAGTTGTGTCAGATAAAGTTAATGTTTATTGATGTTGTCCAAACCCACTCCTTCCAGTTAAGTCAAACCCACCTCATATTTGTTCAGATAAGTAGCTGGTAAACATGAGATGCTCAGGACCTTTAAGAAAGCAAGCTGTCCCTTTTTAAAGGGCTATGACATTTAAAATAGCGCAATAGTTTCTGGTTTGAAGCCATGATATCACATCTGGGTCAGTTTGGTGGGGACACATTTATTTTTGAGTTTGGCTTGTGCGTGGTCGGTTAATGTGGGCAGTGTGTGCGAATGTCCCCATATATTTACACTGGAGATAAAGACCATGTTCCTTGCAATAAGATTCGTCACAGTCACTATGATTTACATTTCCATTTGAAGCTGGAAACAAAAGGTCTCTTATAGTTTTATCATGTTCAGCCTATCATTTGGATTGGGCTTTTGCTTTGCTTGCATTTAATGTCACTGTGGTTTTGTTTTTACCTTTTTTGAGGGGTAATAAGCAAAGTGAATGCCAAGTTTAAGTCTAAGTCACTCAACTTGAGCAGTTGTGGCACTGTAGTGGTGATCTTCCCTCCCTGTCTCTTTTTCTCCCTGCGTCTCCTTTGAAAATCTCATCTTTCAATGAGCTGTAAATGTGGGTTAGTCACAAACATTGGTGTGTAAAGTGCGTCAAGCCATTAAAGTCAGTTTCCGATGGTTTAGGGGTGGATGTGAAGCGTGGTAGTTGTGCTGTTTGAACGTGAAAGAATGACTCACAGATGACTTTCGTTCGGTTGTTTAGGGGACTCTCAATTTATTTATAAACAGAAGTCAAGTCAGTTTTAGTTTTACATGTGGGTTGCTAAATATTTCAGTTGGTTATGTGGTAGCTGCAACCATTTCTAAGTACTCTTACATTGATGTGACAAAGCTCCTGACTCTTGTCTTTCTGTGGAGCGAAGCAGGAAACAGCCAAAGAGTCAGGAGGAGAGGGATGACGTCAAGTTGGTTGGATGTTTCAAAAAAATATCAAACTTTGACAAAGAAGGCTTCTATCCACTTCCTGTTTACAACCAGTAGTGCATGTCAGTGTCTTTTAGCGATGGCCACGTTTGTTCCTAAACCTTAACCGACACAGCGAAGGTCTCCTAACCTTAAGGAAGTAGTTGTTTTAACCCAAACCACAGTGTTTCCCTAAAATTAACCAATGACTTCTTTAAACCATGATCTTACTCTAACCAAGACATTTTCGTAACCAATCATGCACAGACCATAACCATAATGATGTCAGATCAGGACAAGGTTTTATTTTTACAAAACTGATTTGTAATTGTTTTCGAGAGCACGAACATTTTGATGGATTCAGATGAGAAAACTCACTCTGACAGACATTTACAAACAGCATGTTTTGATTAAGTTAGAGGAGGTTTGTTGTTGTCAAGCATTGATAAACTTCCTATTGCACTGATGGTGCAACGATGGCGAAATGCAAGTTTCTATTCAAGTGGGCCACTTCCTTAACTTACAATATTGGGTCTATTTTTTGAATCATATTACATACAGTTCTGATACATTCTGCATGGGTTTCTGTTCTTGAAGGAGAAGTTTGTTTTTTTTGCACATTAAGCCTTATAATAAGGATATTTACGATCATTTACGATGTTGGACTACAGTATTATTATGATGAACGGTGCAGTCATGAGAGCTGGAGCTCCTTGCTGACATCACCACTAGTTGGAAACAATGGAGGTTTAGGTGCATTTCAAGTGCTTCGACAATCCGTTGAAAAAGGTTGTTTTAAAACATGAGACAATCACCAAATGTTTAGTGGTGTCCTCTAATGTTCCGACACTAAAACGTGAAGTTAAACAGCGGCTAATAACATGGAAACGGTTGTTTGTTTGTTTCCTCAAGCAGCTGAAATGAGCCGTTTCTCGGTTAAAAGCTGTTCAACTTTGTGTTTTAGTGTCATTACATGAGAGGGCACCCCTTAACATTCTGTGATTGTCTCATCTTTTATTTACAGTGATGTAAAACAAATAAAAGTAGAAACCTTCATATAGAAAAAGCTGAAACCAACAAGTATTTGGCATTTTTGTTTAGTAAATTACTTAGATTATAGTTTCTAAAAGTTGTCCTGTATTAATTTTCTGACAGCAGTCAACAATTTGGCACTTATGCTGTGCCGATAAATCATAGGCAGCTAGTAAGCAGCCTTACCCCTGGACGTCACACTGAAGGAAAATGTGTGTTAAGACATAAAGAGAAACTTTCAGAAACTACACAAGCTGCACTGCCTCTGTACCATTGTGTGGAAATCAGTTGGACACTGAAATAAGGTGGAGACAACAGGTTGACAGTCTCTCATTAGTCAAGTCAAGTCAGTTTTATTTATATAGCGCCATATCACAACAAATGTTATCTCATGACACTTGACAAATAGAGCAGGTCTAGACCAGACTCTATGTATTTACAGAGACCCAACAGAACCCCCAGGAGCAAGCACTTGGCA
>JAPQLA010000001.1:29171589-29183132 GCA_029822935.1 Naso vlamingii | reverse complement strand
TGATGGACGGTGCAGTCAGGAGAGCTGGAGCTCCTTGCTGATGTCACGGCTAGCTGAAAACAACGGAGGGTTGGGTGCATTTCAAGTGCTTCGACAATCCGTCGAAAAAAGGTTGTTTTAAAAGACAAACAATCGCCAAATGTTGAGTGGTGTCCTCTAATGTTCTGACACTAAAACACAAAGTTAAACAACGGCATATAACCCGGAAAAGGCTGTTTGTTTGTTTCCCGAAGCAGCTGAAACAACTGTCTCTGGGTTAAAAGCTGTTGTTCATCTTCATGTTTTAGTGTCTGCACAAAAGAGGACACCATTAAACATGCCATTTTTTTTCGACGGATTGTAGAAGCACTTGAAATGCCCCAAAGCCTTTGTTGTTTTTAACTAGCACTGACATCAGCAATGAGCTCCGGCTCTCGTGACTGCACCGTTCGTCAAAATAACGCTGTTGAACATCGGCTCAGTGTGCAGAAAAACAAACTTCTCCTTTAAAGAACGATACCAGTGTTAATACATGTCATTGTCCTTTGTCATCATCATGTGACAACGTTAGTTATAAAGAACGTCTGTGTCAAACTCCTTCATGCTAACATTCGAGCTAGCAAGGCAGAACTTGTAAGGAACTATTTTTCCAGGCGTAATAACTTTGGTCTCCACGGCTCCCAGCTCCCCTCTCTCCGTCTCACTCAGCGTTTTTTGACCAAATGTACACAGGTGTTGTCTTTAGAAGGGTGACTTACCCATACCTGGCAACTTTCACGTGTCCTATAGTGTTTCTATACCCTGTTTGAATATGAATGGCAGTGAATGAGCTTTACAAATGCAGTCTGACATCTACTAAAGTAAACTTATGGTCACATTTGAACAACATTTGCAGGAGATAGGAGTGATCTCTGCTAATGGAGACAAGTCAAAAATGGCTTTTCTTGAATGTGTTTGAGTTTCAGTTTGTAATAATCACTTCAAACCACATTTACTCTCAACTGTTGGACTTTTTTTGTCCCTTTTAGTACTGCAACACAATGAATGAACAGCGGATGAATGGACTGCTGCCGGACCCTCTACAGATTTTTCCGCGAGGTATGGATTGACGTGTCACAGTTTGTCATGGATTGGAAATTATGAAAGGCTCAGTACATCTCTGTAAATATGAAAGTGTTGTCAACTGGTCACAAACGCAATTTAAATATATATAATGTAATTTCAGCTGAAATTTGGGTGGATCACTTGTACTGTGTTCAAACAATAAGACAATGGAGCATTTGGTGGTTGGAAGTAACAACGCAGCCTCTGGACAACATTAAAATTCATTGGCTCATTCTGTTATTGTGTTGACAGTCATTCATAAATCTACATTTTCTTTTTGCTCCAAGGACTCTGAAACTGGAAGCTTGTGTTCAGGCTAAGCCTTGCCAAAATCTCTGGCATTGTGCTGTTTCTACTTGAATTGGTTTCTCTGTGTTTTTTTCTAATATGTTCATATAGTTTTCTCACCACTCAAAGTCATACATAATCGCTAACAGGCCCCAAGGGCGAAATGATGAAACATTTTATTGTCTCTCTCTCTCTGTTTTACTCTGTATCTGGCTCCTTTTCTTTCTCTTTTCTCTCTCTCTGTGATTCTGTTTTCCTTCCTACCTCCCACCAGCTGTCTCAAGAGCCCAACATCTCAATCACTCTCTTGTCTACAACTAATTTCAAAATAACTCTCATTTCATTTCATCGTTTTTTTCCGTTATAAGGAACTGATTCCTTTTCAGCACATTTGTAAATGGCCCAGTGATGTGTTCTACAATCTAGTCAATTACTGTTTCAGCCGGCAAGACTCCAGGGATCCGGAACATACATGGCCTGAAGGTACCTATCTCAATAATTGTTTCAGCTGCCTTACACAGAGAGCGAGAGGAGGGGAGGGAGGGGAGGGAGGGGAGGGAGGGCAGTTTAGGCGAATGGATTGGTAACGCTGTGTTCCACTTATTGAAATGTCAATTTAAGTCAAGGCTCCCCTTTTTTTTTTTCACTCATTTTCTTGCTCCTCTCGTCTATGTGTATGCATGGGGATGGCTGGCTGTGGGTGCTGCTGTTCCCTTCTCTATATCATTTCTCCATCTTATTTTTTTATGCTGGGATAGTCATTCAAGAGTGAGGTGTTACGCTGATCCCCTTGCAGAGTGTTATGATCCCCTCATTCCATGTGATAGGAAGAACATCAGCGTTCGTTAGAGCTTAAAAACTAAGTCAATAAGAAGATGTAATTGTTCAACCATGAAATTGTCATTACAAGCCCCCCTCTGCCATTTACAAATGGCCTTCCACAGACCGTCCCATTTTATGTCAGGCATATGTTGCTATTGAAGCTCATTGCTAATTAGCATGGGTTAAATGACTTGACACCTCCACCATCTCTCCAGATGATCCATATTATATCCAGCTCCATTTCAATAATAATACTACTCCCCCACCCCCCACTTCCCAAATAATAAGGGTTTTATTTAATGTATCCTCCAAGGAGCTTTGGTTAAAACATACTGAATTGTCAGTTTTTGCCTCTTCTTTTTTTACGAGGTCAAAGGTCTGTTTCGAGAAGATGATGTTTTCCAAAACTCCTTTGGTAACGTTTCCCGTCTTTTCTCTTGTTTTAATGTAAAAGTAATTGGCTGAGGGGAAGTCTGTGCACTGTTTAAATTAGGTCTTCCTGGGCACTAATTAAAGAGAGAATCCCCGCGCCTTAGTGGACCCAACACAGCGGCCTTTTGACCTCAATTAAATGAGTTATTTTTAGTATCCTCTTCACAAAGCATTGTCTCGTATGTTGTGTACGATATCTGGGTTGAGCAGGTCTTTGGAGTAAACATGGATGCAGACAATTAGATGTTAAGAACAATGTCCCCAGTGAGGCATGACATTTTTAATGTCTTCTTTTTCTTTTGCCCAAATTTGTATGATCTGTCTCATTTCCTCTGATGTGAAGACATGTTGTTGTGCTTGCAAATGCGTTTTTGGCTTTCCCCTCCTCTGTTTTTCCTTCTCTGTCTGTCATCCTTTCCCCTTCCATGCGGACACATCTTTCTTTCTTCTTTGCCTGCCTTCTTTCTCTCCTATGAAAGCCAATTAACCTTCAGGCTGAACTGAGAGCTTGTGTTTTGTTCTTGTTCATCAGGGGGTCTGACCGTATGTCTGTCTGTCTGCCTGTGTTTTGGCCTTGACCAGTAAGCGTGTGTCTGTGTGCATGTGTTTGTGTGCTTTCACGTTTCTGTGTTTGCACACTTTTAGGTTAATACAAGACCTAACCCAGCCAATGACTGCACTCATGCCATCCCAGACTCCATGGCCAACAACAGGTGAGCTTGCAGGGGCACGAGGAGAATGTTTCACTACCCGGAGTAAACGTCAGTTTGATGGTTGATAGATGAGTGGAAGGATGTGATACTGACGTCACTGCAACTGTGCCGTGTTCTTTGCCCTAGCTTAAAAAAATCATCCGCTGAGCTGAAGAGGATCCTGACAAATGGACAGGTGAGCCTGTATTTTACAGAAGAATTTGACCGCCATTCTCTCATGTCTCTGCTCTCACACCAAGTTTCCTCTGACAGGAGCACACTCTCGCTCGTGGTTGACTTCTTTATTGATTTTCTGTGATGCCATTTGCAGGCATGTTATACAGAGAGTGTGTCCCTCTCTCTTTTTAGAAATACACACATTCTCTCTGTAACTCTCTCTCTTTCACACACACACACACACACACACTCAGTGGTTATCGTGTCAGGAAGACAATTAAGCCAGCGGCCTCTCAGGTTTCTGTAACACAGTGAACTAATAGAGCTGTTCTCTCCATTCTCCTCCTCCTTTCATCCATCTCCTCTCATTCTCTTCACCTCCTCACTCTCACCATGTTATCTAATCAACTGGGAGGGGTGGGGTGGGGGTGGGGGGGATCACAACATATATGTTGTGATGCCTGCTGCTTTCTGTCTGAACAACAACAGACAACAGTCCCGGCTGCTCCGCACTGATATTTTATCAGCCACAGTAGAAACCGTCTCATTGACGAGGCTCCTTTATTCTGCAGCCTGCACTGACGGGGAAATTATCAACTAGAAAATAATTCACAGTGTATTGTAAATTCTGGGCATTTTAATGCAAATATGATAGACATTTTATGCCTTAAACTCTTTTTGTTTGTTTGTTTGTTTTTAGGTTTTATATGTTTAAATGACAGAAATTTCAGGACATTACATGATCAGTTCATCAAAAGACTTATGTCAAATGGATAGGGGTGTGAATCTTTCAGTATTTCAAGATTCGATTCAATTTCCATTCTTTGGGGTCACGATTCAATTCAAAATCAGTTTTTAAATTGAAAATAATTTCCGATTAAAATAATTTCCTACTGAATGGTATCTAGGGTGTTTAATTTCAGAATCTACCATAGCTTGTTTTGCAGGACAGAGTGGTAAATTACGGCATGAAAGCAGAGTGAAGTGTGAATAAAATTATGGAGCTTTTTTTTTTTTTTTTTTTACATATTAGACTGTAAAATTACTAAAATGTAAACACACAAAGACAAACCTTTGACAAAAAGTAATATTTATTTATGCTAAATTGATACAAATGAAAACTTTTGTAAAAATCTTTTTTTTAACAGTTTTTCCAATTCTCAGTAACTTCAGTAACAAGTTCAAGTTGTGTCAAGTTGACCAGTAAGCATCAAATATCTTCATCATTTATATTTATTTATCAGCCGTCTGATTAAAAAAACAAAAATTGTAATTAAAAATCGATTTCTAGAATGTGTGAATCAGTTTTGAATTGTAGAAAATGAGAACCTAGATTCCTATGTGAATATTTTTTTTTTTACCACCCCAACAAATTAATACTGTAAATAAAAAAACTTTTGAATTTTAGAATAAAGGTTTTGTATCCAAGTTTTTTAAAATTATGTTTTTTTTTATATAAAAAGGCAGACAGTGGATTTGAAATGTATTAAATATTTTAAATATTAAATAATTATATTTAGATATACTTTTTATTTTTAGTAACAGAATCAACAGAAGAGATTAAAGAAAAAAAACACTAAAGCTTCTTACTGTTGAAATACAGTAATGAACTTGAGGACTCAGATGTTTTCCTCAGTGATGACATTGTGTGGATTATTATTTGGATCAGTGACAGACAGTTTGAGTGTCATGCCATCTCTTTCAGTGTTGACAACTACTACTGCTATTTTATGTGTTCACATTGGCTCTAACTAAATTAGAACTACAAGATGATCTAAGCGCTCTGTTTACAGTAATTTTATTGAACTGTTAGATGGTAATTTTAAAATTGGGTGAGAGGAGGAAACATTATCTCATGTTTGCTCGGGCTGCATTATTTTACCCGCCTTGGACACTTTTTTTTTTTTTTTTTTTTTTTTTTTTAAAATCAAAACAGAGTGGAACAATAACGGCAAACAAATTGTCATTAAACTCCACATCAGTCACTCCCCCACTCACCCAAGCACAATGTCCTTTTATAAATTGGACAGTAAATGTTGTATTGATCCCCTCTTCTCCCCCTCCTGTCCCTTTATTTTCTCTCCTTATGTTGCTGAACTTGGAGTGACCTGAATGCTCGTCTTGTTTATAGCCTCCAGTGACATTGTTGCAACACCCCCCCGTTCTGTCTCTCTCTCACCTGTGTAGCTACATGGATCATCCACTGGTTGCATGTCCTCTCATGTTGTAACATTTAAGTACCATTACTGTATACCTGAGTGTGTTTGTGGCTCTTCAGATAAATGCCCAAGATATCCACTATCAAGAGCAGCTCGGCCACGGAAACGGAGGCACAGTCTACAAGTAAGTGTTTGCTGGCTGTCACTTTGAGGTAGCAACATTACAAGGCCACAGTTATATAATGGATAGTGACACTGTAGAGATACTTTTATACAGTGCAAGTATAAAGGGAGAATGTCTCAAGATGTGGCAAGTTTGAGACTGATGTGTTATGTAATTCTTGACTTCTCTTATTTTTCATGCTCATCGTATGCGACAAACACGTCACTCGACAGTGTTCTGTTAAAGACCCTGTGAAACGGAAGTCAGAATGTGATTTGGTTCCACTAATAGGAGTGCTTCTGGCAAAAACGGGCCTCTGGGCAGGAACTTGTCCAAATATTGATTGACGTTCACAGTAGCCAATAGGGCTGAATGTGCGCTATGCCCCGCCCTCCACCCCTGCTGACGGTACTGCTGTGTGTGAATACACAGAGCAGTACAACCAGAGTACAACAAGACTTTATACAGACACAACGTTGTCATGTTTTCCAACGTTTCTAGGACTTCCACAACTGATATGATGCAGAAATGAGGAGAATATCAGCTGTAGTTAATGATAGAAACCCCCCTTCCTCCTAATGATACCAGCTAAGCTAACGCTAACTGGGGCCGTGTGTTTATTCATGGAGCTGTGCGACACATTAACAGACCTCCGTTTATTTTATGAACGCAGGTACGATGTCATTAAGCTTTCTAACATGTCGAGGCCCTCCACAACTGATATAGTTCAGCAAACATGGTTATGGTGGCCGTCGTTAATTCCAGAAAGTGGTGAGCGCTCCCCCCCCCCCCCGAATGAGCTTTCCTGTGATGGAGCTGATGTGTGCAACAAAAAAACTGAGAGATTTTCATAGCACAAAACAATTAAAAACGCCTCTGAGTGCAGGATGAGCCATCACAAAATTTAAAATGTTTTCCAAACAGAGGAAAGACCAGATTTTGATGTAAAAATACTCACGTGATTTTTTTCAGCAAATATGTAGTATATAACACAAGATACATGAACAGTTAACAGAAACTGGGGACGTGTATTTTTCATTTCACGGGGACTTTAAAGGTACTCCACCACCGCACTCCCTGATCTCTCCATGTATCTCTCAGTGTTTGGTGTGACTTATTTCAGGCTGCTTTGTGTCTGCACCTGCATTTATCTATTCTGGTTTGAAGGCTGCAAACATATATGATATTGATTTGGGGCTATAAGGTATGACAGCAATTGACTCAATCTGTCTATAGTTCAGACGACAGAGCAGCTCCGTCCTCTCTGGCTGGACAAATGTATTACTGCCCTGCCACAATATGACAAGGCTGGCATTTGTGTCGCTCCTTCTATCCTTCTTTTCCTCGCCTTGTGTTTCCTCCTTCTCATCAATCCTTAGCTATTGAGCTGTTTTATTGAGATTGAAGTATTGATCACTGCTCAGGCTAACCTTGACTTGACAGAGTGGTCTGCCTCACACAGTCTCTAGCAAACCCAGTAAATTTCCTATCTAGCAAATCCACAAGATTGTCCTCTTTTTTATTTTTTTGCGTCTTTCTATCCAACCACCTTTTACTGTTTTATGACCTTGAGATAGTTTCATTAACAGCCAATCTCTCACAGTTGTAGGAGAATAAGATTGCGGACAAGTTTGGCACTAGAAATGGTTACACTGCACTGGGGAAGACCAATATTGCAAGCCAAACAACTTCTCAGTCAATTTAGCCCAATGAAAAAAATCCATATGCTTTGGTGCTGAAATTTTTATGGTTGAAAGGAGATGAGGGGAATAAAGTAGATTAAAAAAACAGCCTGGTTGTTTATGCTGTCGTACATTGTTTTATTTCATGTCTAGTTAAGTTCAAATATATCTCATTTATTCAGGAAGCAGCTTGATGACGAAGATTTTTAAGCATGTGCATGAACGCTAGCTATGTCCCAAATGTATTTAATGCACTTAATCTAAGACTTTATAATGTGGAATGTGTATGTAATAAGAAGGTAAATGCGACAAAATACAAAATTTGAGTTTGCTATCAGCAGAATTTTTGACTTCTCGTAGATAACACTTAGTTGGCAGCGTCACAGTGAAAGAAAGCTTGTTGATCAGCGAAACACTTGCATTGCATGTTTTTGTCCTTTGTTTACTGCTGTTTTGTTTTGATGATCTTGGTGTTGGAGAATTAATTAAATAAAAACAGATTAAAATTTCATTTAGCTACTCTCTTAGAAGCGCATACTTTGAAGTTAAATTTATTCCCTTTGTCCAAATTTTAAATCAAATGAAGTCTGAGCTGATTAAAAATTGAATTTCAAGTCTGTCTCATATTAAATGACAGTGTTTGGACCATTAAAACATGATCATTTTTAAATCGGCAGGTAGACTGTATAGTTAGTGATATATTAGATTTATAATCGCCACAAGCAACAGTTCCTCTGAGAAAGAGAACAGACATCTGTCCAGCTTAGGAGCTACTTTATTTGCTTCCTCATCCTGTCGGAAATGTCCAAATTGAGGTCAACTGTTGGGAAAAACATCAGGAAAAACTTTTTCAGAGGCTTCAAGGATGCCTATAAGAAATTGTCCAAGCCCCTCATAAGTCCATGCCCTCCAACTGGGCTTTTGCTTCCCAAACTATCACAGCTGCATCCGTCCCTAACTGCTGAGTCAGCAGTAGCATGGAGAGCACCAGACGTTGTTCTGAGCAGCCTCTTCCTCTTCTAAAGAACTGAAGAAGGTCGACTCTGACTGTGTACTCAGTCTCCAACATGGCACTTCACTGGTTCAGTGAAAGCCTAAATCAATCTGAATAGAGTCCTTAACCAGAAAACCTGTTTTGCCAAAGTCTATTCAGCAGTATCACCTTCATTTGAGCCAATCACACAGCAGTGTCTCATGAATTACTTATATCGCTAATTACGTAATAACTGTAAGGCCTGTTTTATACTCGAAAGACAAGCGTCTGTGGACAGCGTCTTAAGACAAAAATGACGTCGTCTGACAGGGTCTTGCACCTGTCAAAACTTTTAACGTTGCGAACGTCGTTTTGATTTCTCTCACATTTTTATTGGTTGGCTGGACCGAGCGTTTTGGCATTGCCACAGAGATTAAATGGCACTGCACTCGCTAAAAAAAAATAGGCTTGTAAAATGGATGGCTTTGAGGAGCGACTGGTGCTACACAGCGTTGTGATGACCCAGATCATCCGTAGCACTACAGCTGGTCTGTGTGAAACTCCAGTGGGATTACTGTGGGTGTTTTGGTGTTGAATATGGGAGGTCATCAAAACGATATTTAGACGCCCTAAAAAACTGAAAGTGCTGCTCCTTGTCCATCTCTCTCATTTGATTAACCAACACACATTCCACTTGCTCCTCTCTACTCGTTTTTTTGGGCGCACAAACCACAGCCTTTTCCTTCGTCGTCTCCTTCTCCTCCAGTAAAATTAAATATAAAATCTCCTCTTCGTCTCCCAAATTCAGTGGCTCAGAGAAACTTGCCATTTTACCGCTGGATTGGGCTGTGGGCCTACAGAAAAGCGCTCAGTTGGTTACCATGGGGACCACAGTTTGCGCCACAGATGGTGTGTGACACTTAAGCATAAAAACATAAACTTGAGCATAAACGCTTCTGTGTCATGTAACACTTTTCTTAAGATACCAGCGGACACTCGTTTTTTGAGTAAAAAACAGCCTTAAGTGTTGACCTTTGACATAAGGTTTGCATTAGCTTGCACACAATCATACAACCATCGACGGGCAGTCTTCACATAGCACATGTCAGCACACCTGACACACCTGCCTTAATGTAGGAGGCCTGTTTGACTGCATGTTGTGGAACCCGAGAGTTAGCAGACGTGCAGATGTTGAGAAGGTGCTTAAAAACAACTTAAACATCCACCTTTGCCATCAAATACAAATATTATCATAGTCTTTTCACATACGAAACAGAAAGACATATTTAATGAGACTGTCTGGGCTTTCTGTCTCTGTATAACTTTTGATGGGAGCAAGAGGGATTGACATTGGTGTTAATTGTGTTTGTGGCCTTGACATCAGCTCCCTGAAATGTTCATCAGTAACTGTTAATTGCTTCCCTGTTTCTTTGATTTTAATCATTTTGTCACAGCCAGAAAATGCTCCAGATAAATAATACAGCTCCTCCCTCTGCATCAACTAACATTCAATTTGGCTGAATATTTTACTGCAGTGGTTTTAAACAGTTTATTAAAACTTGTATTCAAACCCTGTTCTATTGAATATAAGTATCTCTTCACATGATTTCACACTAAAAGCAAAAACGTAATTTAAAACAAAAACACTGATGGAGTCTAATACAGTCTAGTCTAACAGTTCCAGACTTATTTAAATATATTCATCACATACAGTGTTTACATCAATATGTTTGTCTGCTGTGTTTAGTGTGGAATTCCTTTGAATAAGGCACAAAACAGGTCGATTCTTTATGGTCAGGAAACAGAGTCTTGCCCCCCTGTGAGGTTTTCCTGCAAGCTTCTTATCGGTTAGTGCATTTTCGGTTCAGTACAGGTATTGTACTGTTGGATACTGTTACAGGGACCTCCTCATTCTCATTTCAACATTAGCATAGGAAACCTAAAGGTTAGCTGCTAACGAGTGATTAAAAGTGAAATGAGTGTTTTTTTTTACAGCGTGGGTTAAATGTTTGGACAGGACGCTGGTTTGTGGACGGCTTTCTTTCTTGCTTAGAAACCAATTCTCTGTCCTCTTCAGCCTCTACCCTTTGGTCCAGCTTATATTAGGCTTATCACAAGTGGATAGCACTACCACTCCCCACCCTTTAACCTTTTCGCCCATTTATGACCCAGAGCCATTTAGACTCAATTGGATGTTACCAGCACCTCCGCTCTCCATAGCCACGCGCTGACCCAGCCATCCATCACTGTCGGCCTTTGTTTTTTATTACACACTCTCTCAGAAGTCCATCTTGTCCACCAATCTAACTGACTCTTTGGCTAATAAATACAATAACAAGGACACACAGGCCATTTTCGTGACTCATGGATCCAGAAGCACAATTAAAACAAGCACATTTGCCAGGTTTGGATGATGGTGATGTCAGCGTAGACACACACAGCTGTTCCTTTAGTCTCACAGCCATTTTTTCCATTGATTTTGTTTTTTCACCTCATTAATGAGACTGTATATTGATGGGCCAAACCTCTGTGGTTGATTGGTGCGGTAGTATCTTAAATCTAGATGTTTTCAGATTATGTTTAGAACTAGTGGAATGAGACTGCAGTTGACACCTGGCGTCACAGTGCAGGTATTTGAGTGAACTTGCCTGCATGTTTTTAGATTTATCTTTTTGTCTGAGTGACTGAACAACTTCTGAACAAAGAAAATATACATTTGTGCACTGAGGGGGCTGGTGATGAAGATTAAGATGGCTGTTTGATTCTTTGCCTAAATCTTGTGTAGTGGTTTAGAATACGTAAGTCCTCTTCATAATAGAGATGATTTGAACTAAATATGCATAACTATAAAGCTGTAAACTAGCCACTCGTGGTGCAGCCTAATACAACATCTTCACAGTAAGTCTTACTTTTCTGAAGGTTATAAAGTTCAGTTGACTACAAACTAATCACTAGTGACTAATTAATTTGGCTTCTCTAATGTCGTTTTCATTCAGTATTAATATTAACTAAGTTCACAAAGAATGACATTCAGTGTTTCTGCGGGGCTCGGAACATGAGTGCTGAAAGTAT
>JAPQLA010000001.1:29093948-29104797 GCA_029822935.1 Naso vlamingii | reverse complement strand
CCCCTGACTGGAGAGTCAGCGTCACCAGCTGTTTATTTAAATCGGCTCCTGATATTCAGTACTGGGTGAAAATGCACATTATCTCCCACATTCTTTCACCACTTACATGACATGTCTGGTGAAACACACACTACATTTGAATGAAAGTCTAGCTAATGAAGACACAAAGTGGAAACTTTGTATAAAAAGACTTAAAGGGAAAATCCACCAGTTTTCCTGTGGGTGTCCAGTCAATGTTGATGGTAACTGCATTCAATTGAAGCAATAAATTCCTCAGTTTGTGTTGCATTGACAGAGAAAGCTGAGTTTTCTGAGTTTGTCTTGCTCACACAGACGTTCTTGCAGTGCCTACATGTACCATGATGCATTGCATCACAAAAAAACAGAACTTGCATCTCCACGGTTGTTATCTGTCACATCGGAACATTTCTTTTATTTAATATTGTGTAGTTTTCAATAACGAGGGGTTTTTAGTCCTCCAGAGCCAGAAAATCCTCTCCAAACAAACATGGCACTGGCTCGCCTGCAGTGTGAGGGGAAAGGCGAGGAGTAACAGTTTGTAGTTACAAGAGATTTTGAAGTATTGTTGGGTTTTACATGGGGATGGGACAAGTATCGTTTTTATCATTAATCGCAATAAAAACACTCAATAATTTAATCATGGTGAATTCCAATTAATCGTCACAATCATGAATGACAGTGTCTGCTGTGATATTCATGCTGGTGAGAAGTGAAGGGTCTGTGCTGTAATGCAAGCTGGACTTCATAGAACAGAGTAGACTCACTGATACAGTATTTTTTTTTGTTTGTTTACTCTTTATTCATGCAGGGATACCTTATAAATAATCATTATCTTATTTATTTTGTTTTTATATTTTAATCAAGATGTGTCCCCTATGGACATGCATCAATAAAGATTGTAAGGTAAAGTAATTAAAGGATGTTTTATCACCATTCTCTTTTTTCAGTTTCTTAATATCTCCTTAATATATATCTATATATATTTTTTGTTTGTATGTTTGTGTTTTGTTTTGTTTTGTTTTTTAGTTTAGTTTTGTTTTTTGTTTTTTTTAAAGATTTTTAAAAATGATCAAGATAACATCGTGTATCACAATTATACATTCACATTATATCCCTGATTCGGATAGATAGAGATCAGGTTGAAAACTGGCGGAGTTGCCCTTTACTATATCCATTTGAAATGTTTCTCAGATTAACTTCAGAGGTCATTTATACACCGAAGACGAACTGAGCATCACTTGTATTAAAATCATAGCAGACGTCTCTATGAACGACAGGAACAATTACAACAACCAGACTTGGTCTTAGTGCACATGTGGACGTGTGAGTATTTTTTTAAGACAAATTCGACAAAAAAAAAAGGTGAACCTATCCTCTAGCAGCAACATCAGGAAAACAACCAAACTCACACCTGTAAAGTGAACAACAATGTGTGAGTGTGTTGTTTGTGTTTGTGTGCATGTTCTCACTGATGGACTCGTTCCTCCCCAGAAGCTCACGACGCCCTTCACCATTTTTCCTGCAAGATGCTCACCCCTCGTCAGTGTACCGGCGCCTGCACCTTCAAACCCCCGCTGCTGCCTCCGTAATGCCCGGCACGACCCTGCACCTGACCTCAGCACAGCCAAAAAAACCACACACACACACATACACACACACACACACACACATCAGCTCTACTGTGTTCACCTTCACCTGTAACCTGAGGATCACCAACCTGCTGTACAGACACACTTCTGATTTTAGCACTTGAGTCAACACGTCGAGACTTGGAGAAGATCTTTGGCAGCGACTTCTCCCCCAAAAAACTGAACTTTTAAGTAAAAGAGATCAGGATTTACTAAAACATGGAGTTCATTTTATGTTGTGAATGAAAGGATTGTTAATCTGATGCTGCAGAGCTCAAAGCGAGGAGTCTGTCTGAATCAAAGTCACGATCCTGAAAAGAAAAAAACAACAATATATACAGAAACTAATATATATCACGTGACAATGTGCAATGGCTTGTATAATTGTGATATTAAGTTCAAAATGTATCTCATTATTTAGCTTCTGTTGCTTGTTTGAAGATCTTTGAGTTTTTACATATATTTGTTATTTATCTGTGTTTGCTTTAATTTATTATTTAGATTATTTATAACACCGTATATGTTGTTAAGCACTTTAAATGGGCAACATTTCTGAATTTGACCATGCCAGATACCAAATTCTTTTAACAAAACTGTATAAAATAGAACAAAAGGTTATGATGATGAGCACTTACTTCAACAGCCATCCAGGTTTGACATCAGACACACAAAAAAATTTCTTTCACTCAGTTTGAAGTGATGATAAAAAAAACCAGTCCTGAGCCATTTGTAGATGTACAGTTTAGACTATTTTCACACAAATCCAATCCCATCATTTTCTCCACTGCAGGGTTTTTTCTATCATTCCATGCATCTGTGAGTCACAACAGATAAAACCAAAACTTTTTTCCTATAATCCAATGATCTGATTTTCTAAGATGACACTGTATGACGTATGCGTGAGCTGCATTTCTTTTTCTCTCTGGTTGAATATGGTTTGTAAAAAACACAAGGAGCCGTTTTAAAAGATCACATCCAGGTTTCTGACACAATCCATCCTTCAGTTTCCCATTTCTGTACTGTATAAACCATGTCAATATAAATAAAAAATGTGAAAGCCACTTCCTGCTTCATGTCCTCACCTTTGTGTCTTTAACTGGAGCCAGTGTGCCCCCTTCTGGCCTCCACGCAGAACAACAACTCATGAGATGGATCATGTTTCCTCTTACTGTGTTTGAGGTCAACATGATCTCCTTCATCAGCCGGCGACATCAGTGCATGACATGTCCATTCAACTTATAATGTTTGACGTTGAGTCAGGGGAGCAGGCTGATCTAATAGTGAAATCTAACTCCTCTGATGGGAGGACTAATAGATATTGATTACGCGGCTCTCGCTCCCTGGATGCTTCGTACTGAGACAGATACTCGCATAATGCCACCGACACAGTGAATGTTAATTTTCTGTGAATGTAATTGCCCTCCGTGGCAAAGATAATTCTTTTTGAATACTAACAAGGCCTGCAAACCTGAACACAACTGAACTGCTGTGGGAGTGATTGACAGCTTTACTGTATTTTCATTTAACTTTAAAAACCCCAATTAACGCTGACATGTAGTGACAGGTGTGGATGGATTATGTGACAAAAGGGCCCTGGGCGTAGATATGTAAAAGGACCCCCCCATCACACACACACACACACGCACACACACGCACACTCCTTATATAAAGGAAGACCCACCCGCCTTAATGTGTAACATGCAAATGAAGTTTTGCAACTCACTGAGTTCCTTTTGCATCTATTTTATGATTCTTTTGCATCTTTGCGGTCGTTTTGGCTCCATCATCATGTGTAAGTCTTTGTGCATCTCTGTGGTGATTTTACTTCATTTTTTAATCTTCCAGTATCTTTTTGGCCTTGATGAGCATCTCTTTGTGGTCATGTTGGACCTCTTTTTAGTTGCCCTGTGTTTCTCTATTGGAGTCTTGCATTTCTTTGTCGTGCTGTGTCTCTTTGTAGCCATTCTGCATCACTTTCTAGTCGTTTTGTGACTCTTTGTCATTGTTTTGTATCTCTTTGTGGTTGTTTTTGCCTCATTTTGGTCGTTTTATGCTTTCTTGCAGTTGGTTTACTTCTCTTTGTAGATCCAGAGACGCCATGACAACCATTCAGTAATCCATCCATGAAGACAAGTGGAAGAATGTCTTCTTTACAAGTTGATGTTTTGTTTTCTAAACCCTACTAACCTCTAACTGACTCTGCTGAGTTTAAAGCAATATTTCACAGCAAAACTTTTTTTTGTGTATCAATTACTCACCCTTAAATGTTTTTACCTGAGGAGTATATTTTTGTCCCTCCAGCGTTATTCCACGGTAAACAGAGTTTTTCAGCATTCCCTTTAGCTGATCTTGCTGGCAATCTATGGAGACAGAGTTTCAAAACACCAAAACCATCTAAAATCGTCCATCCAAACATTTCAAAAGCTTTGTGTGGAATAATCCAAAGTCTTCTTTATCATGTTGTAGGCTCAATACTTCCAAAACACTTTTATTTCGGCTAAAAGAACCTTCTAAATCCAACATACAAGGCTCCCTGTCACGTGCGCAGCCAAGTGTGCATTAGATATCAGATGTGTTGGATTTAGTAGCTTTTTAACCAAAATTTTAAATAAGAGTTAAGACACAAATTCAAACTGCGGTCTGTGTTTCCACATTGCTGTGTGGTGCATATATGTGATATATTATGATAAATTATATTTGTATATGAGATCGCATAAAATACACAACTTACATATAATCACAGCTTAATGATATTAATGCTGTTTTACTTTATAATTTCATATATTTAAGACAAACAAAGGCAGTTGACAAAATATATTGAATAGAATTTAATAGAACAAACTTTTTTAAATCATTTTTAAAAACAACAAACAGAAATATATGAATCAGGAGGAAGTCAGATTTGGGCTTTAGAATAAAAAACCTCTTGGATACTTTCAGGGATCAGCCGCTGTATGAATTTATTTACCACAAACA
Organism: Naso vlamingii; assembly: GCA_029822935.1. Taxonomy (NCBI): domain Eukaryota; kingdom Metazoa; phylum Chordata; class Actinopteri; order Acanthuriformes; family Acanthuridae; genus Naso; species Naso vlamingii. The sequence continues at coordinate 29,100,172 of JAPQLA010000001.1, read as the reverse complement.
ACTGATTTTCTGTTTCATGATGTCTGATAGATTCATCTGACAGTTGCTGTAATAATTGATAAAACACATTCCATATTCCTCTGGTTTTCCATGTGACCAGTTTAAACTGCTGCTCATAAAAAAATGCCACATTGTGAACATTAAGTGCAAATTAACATGAAATCAATACACTGTGATATCAAACATTTGAAAAGAAGAATCGTGTTTTGTCTTCTCATTGAACATATTGTCTCACTGTATTTGCAGTCTGTACCATTGATGCATTATTGGCTTGTATAAACATATGTGGTCAATGAACACCTGTCCCATCAACAATACAGCAGATGGCAGCAATACATAATGATATAATAAAACCTCTGTGATTCTCTCTGTGTGAAACAAGCAGAACAACTGGTTTGTCAACAGATTTCCTTGTTTTGGACCACAGGGGAAAAAGCTTTTTTCTGATAATGGATTCAGGCCTGAAGCCGAATGTGTTTGTTCTAATAGTGATTTTATTTTTGTTATGAAAGTATAAAACCATCACACTGAGCAAAGACGTCACTGCTGAGGAACGCATGGGCTGTTCAGGCTGAGAATTAACTGAATATGATTTTGGGTTCATTTTCATTTGAAGTTAAATGGCGCCACCTGCTGACTTTACCTGCACTAACTTCATCCCCCACCCTGAGGTTTCTGCTGTGGCAGTCTGTCTGCTTCAGACACGACTGTGCGTCAGCTGACTGAGTAGTGAAGGCAGTGGCATTAAATTAGTTCAAATATACTGAATTAAGTTGCTTTACAGTGACACATTTTTTCAAGGTGTCATAGCTGTGCAGTCGTCAGTCCCTTAACAAATCCACAACTATTCAAACCTTCAACAACTGAAAAAGAAGCCATCACATTTTCATAACCATCTGGAGCTTTCAGATTGTACATATTAACTTAAAGCCAATATTTCATTGAAAACTGTTTTTTGTGCATCAATTACTCACCCTCAGATGTCTTGAATTAGAGAGCATATGTGTTTTTCTTCCAGTGTTCCTCCACAGTAAACTGATTTTTTTCTAAAAAGGTGAGCCGCTCACTTGTGGCGTATAGGCTCAGTACTTCCAAAACACTTTTATTTCCTCTAAAAAGCTTCTAAATCCAACACATCCGGTATCTAATGCACGTGTGGCCAAACACGTGACAGGGAGCATTACTGGATGTGTCGGATTTAGAAGCTTCTTAGCCAAAACAAAAGTGTTTTGGAAGTATTGAGCCTACGACACGATAACGAAGACTTGGACTAGACCACAGCAACAGACCACCAGCAAAGCAGCTAAAGTGAGTGGCTCACATTTTTAGAAAAAAGTGGTTCATTGTGGAGGAACACTGGAAGGAAAAAACATTAAAAACAGAAAATATTGAAGAACCTTTAAAGCAATATTTCACAGCAAAACTTTTTTTGTGTATCAAAATTCAACCTTAGATGTCTTGAATTGGAGAATATGTCTATTTCAGTTCCCTTCATGGATGTCTACATGCTGTTTCAAAGCATTCTCCACACTGTAGGAGCAAAAACACGTGGAGAAATATTCAAGCCTTTTACTTATTTTTTTTTATTTTTTATTTTTTGTTTGCCAAAAAGCTGTCAAATTGACATTTACTGAAAGTGTTGAAGTTGGCACGTATAATACCCATCATTTTAGTTTTCCAATTTTCAAATGTAATGCTCAAATTTCCAGAAATGACCTCACATCCTCAGTTCTCGGCAGTGCCTTTGTTCTGTATTCTGCTATATTTCTTTAACCAGCTCCCTCCCGTGCAACAGCAACATTTTATGAAAACTTCTCTAAAACTTTATGTGTGATTTTAAAGATCAAACTAATATAAACACTGGTAATTCAAGTCCAGTTTATACTTCTCATATGACCTCTTGGAGAATCAAAGTTGGTTTTAAAATTAGTCATGATTCTTATCTTTACTTTGAAGCATGTTATTCTCATAAATGTTTTGATACCTAATGCACCACCCTATTGCTTTAATCACGTTATATTTTTCAGAAAATGCGCTTTCTTGTTAGATGACAGTCACTGCATTTTTAATCATAACCTTCAAATTCCTGACAAGAGTAGATGAATGGTCGAGATACCAACAAATCTCACAGTTATGCATTTAGGTTTGTCAAAGAAATGAGCACAAAATCTAAATACAGATGCATCAGTCATTTGGAATATTCTGCTAACATACATCTGGATTTAATATTTGTTTTTTAAGGCATATTTGTGAGATTTAATACAACTATTGTAGCATAAATGTCACCAGTCTTCTCTCATGGTTTACATTTCAGTTCACATTTCACCCAAATAACTTAAAAAAATATTTTATTGATCTGAAGGCATTCAGTCATGCAGATTTTGGTTTTATTTTTCCAAGTCTTCAGAATTTTTCCATCTGATGTTTCAGCCTCCAAATGTTACAGCGGTTGTACTATAGGCTGCTTAATAATCCTTGAGTTAGATTCATTATTTAAGTGGACATGACATCATTGTTTGATGTCCTTGGTGCCCTGGTGTTTGGCTTTTCTGCCCTCAGAAAATGTGGCCTTGCCCTTAAAATGAAGAAATTCCAGGCCTGGTCCGGTGAACCTCAGTGGTAAGAGCACAGCTTCACATTAAACAGGAAAATGTGAGTCAGAAAGAATGCATTTAATTCAAAACCTCAATAAGATAAAGGCCTTTTAAATTCTACATCCTCGCCGTTCTGGCCCACACTCCTTACCAGTTGGTGGCGGTAATGCGCCAATCGGTCGTTCAAAAGAAAAATACGCTCGTGCTTCACGCCTTGCAGCTCGTGCACTGCTGGGGTACGTGTTGTGGAGAGAAGTCTTGGCCGTCCGTTGTTGGGTCTCTAAACGGGGAGAAGGCTTCAGCACCTGCGTGGAGGAAGGATTTCACAGCATGGCGTTAAACCTCACCATCAACACAAGCAACCCGCCTTTAGGTGAGCTGCAGCCTGCGATCCTTCAATGAATACCTCACCAGTGAGTGAGTGCTTGCACTGAGTGACAGCCAGCTAGCTAGCCGCTAGCACCGTTACGTGTCATCCCACCACCACATGGGACAAACTCACCCTGTACATTTTCCCTTTGATGTATTTATTTAATCCTGAACATATAGCTGTGACAAGAAGAACCATAGGCAGTGGACCAGTTAGTAGAATTTTATCGTCAATGCGGCAGAGATAAGGCATTTTAAAAGTTAGCTAGCTGCATCTATTGATAGTTAAGTGCTTTAATTTTTTAATGGAAACAAGATGGTAAAGTTAACAAAAAGCTAAGGGGCTTCACTTGCACATAAACAACTCCTTAGTCTGACCTCCAAGTGACTTTACGTACAATCTAACGTTACAGCTATGTCGGTATGTCCACATGAGTTGAAATTGGGCATGTTTTGACTTGGCTAACCGGCTAGCCAACTGACGTTAGCTTCCGGGAATATGTAAGTTAGCATTGACTGTGACAAGCTAACGCGGACTAGCCTGCCGTCGTGGCAGTCTGAACCCAAACACAACGTTTGTGCAGTTCGTTAAAATGTCATTCTAATGACACCGGCTACCGAATTTCAGATTTCAACATTCACAACGGGAGTGCTATTAATATGCTTCTGTACGTGCAGTTTGTTTGTGTGAATTTGGAAATGACACATGGACAAGATAAACTGCACATTAATGGACATAATGTACATAATGGACCAGTTGACACGCTGACAGGAGCTAACCCGGGTTAGCTTAGCTTAGTGGTTTTAAATATAATATTAAATGTATTCAATTGTACATATTAGCTAACATATTTTATTATGTGACATTGTATCTTCTCTTGAAGTCTGGACAAAGCTTTCCAGAGGTTATTTTATGTTCTGTGTGAAGATAAGCTAGTCCATCAACTAGCTTTGTCAGCGGCTAAACAGCGCCTCGGCGTTTGAAGTGAATACAGCAGGCTGATGCAAGCAAGCTGAAACGTGGAAGTTGGATGGGGAGGGAATATTTTTAGGACTCTGTGTCATTTGCTTTGCTCAGGCGTTTTTCCTGGAATGTGGGAGGTCGGGTTGTCTTGTAATTAGTTGGATTCTTGTCCACAAATCTAGTTTTTCCTTGCAAAGATGAACCTACTAGAAAGTGAAACCGTCTCCGCAGGTCTCCTATCAAATCCTTTACAGTAGACTCTTCACGATGTATCAGCACTCAGGCACAGGCAAAGTGCTGAGAGCATGAGGAAAAAAAATCTGATCTGATTAGAAATGTCCCTTCCAAACATGAGCTGACACCAGCTGATCATCGTAACATCATGTAGTGTCTGAACTAAATGAATAGTCCATTGTATTCATCTTTCTATCAGGGCTGTGACAAACAGTTTAAAGCTTTGTTTCTAATAATTGATTCTGAGTCAACACATGGTTGCTCCGGCTGTCTGTGTTTTGCGGGACTTGGATTGTTGTGTGAGTTTGATAGGCAGATGCCAACAGACAGCTGGAGAAGTAAACACTCTAGGCTTGGGTCAGTGTCCGGTTTGACCGGTCTGGTCCTGTGTCCGGGCTTGAACTGGTTTATTTTTATACAAATGAGCTCAACCAGCATTTGTTATTATGAGATCCTGGCAACATGTACTGACACCCAACAGCTCAACAACACGTATAAATCTTGTGTTGTATTAACATCAAGCAACAGGACAACATGATTAGCGTACTATGATGTTTGGTTTGGATACGAACAAAAATGAGTGATAGCCAGAACGTGTGCACTACTCAGTTTAGACCTCAAGCTGCTGCTCAGCGCTGTGCATCGTTGTCAAGACTCAGCTTTAAGCTTAACCATTAGTGTTGGGAGGAAGGGATTTTCTGTCATCACCTGTGGCTCATGTAATCCTCATTTCTGCTCTGTATTATTTGTAGAAGTCCCAGAAACGATGAAAAACTTCACAACACCGTGTCTGCGTTCATGACGTAACTCTGTGGTGTAAGTTAACTGTTTAAAGTTTGTTGTGCAGCTCCAAAGTATTCACACACTGCTACAGTTGTTTGGGTCTCAGTGTCTGGACGTCAGTGATGTCGGGAGAATCTCAACACTGATTGGCTGTCGTGACACATTTTGCGTCAACTAGTGGGGAAAGTCCCTTGTACTGGTCTGCTCTGATATTTGGCTTAATATTGAACTGGTTTAGAAATTTTTACGCCGAGCCAACCCTACTGTAACAAACCGTCTAAAGCTTTGTTCATAACAGCTGATTCTGAGTCAACACCTGGTTGTGTAGGCTGTGTTTGTTTTGGTGGACTCGGATTGTTGTGTAGGTTGGATGGGCAGATGCCAACAGACAGCTGGAGAAATAAACACTCACACCGTCCTGCTTTGTCTGGAGCTGTTTACTGGCGAGAGGAGAGCTCAGAGTTTATTCTTTAATCTTTTGGGGTCTAAAATAGGATTTAACCTCTCTTCAACCTTGAAATTACTCAGAGGGCAAACTTGTACCAGTAGACAGAAATATGTCTTTTTTGGCTGGACTGCAGAAGTGGGCAGGCCTTACAAACCTGTTTGTCGCTGAGTGAGTGAGGCGACTGAATTTCAGGATTGGTCAGACAGTCATGACTCTGTCCTCATTGGCTGTTGTCCTTTCAAAATTAATCCACGTGAATGATCATTATGTCATCAGTGAGCGTTTCGCCTACTGTGGAGTGTTTGTGGACAGAGGTCTCACTGACCGAGACAACCGAAATCCAAAAATGTCTCTACAAGCTGTTAAATACACACACAAAGTTGAAAAATACCCCCCCCACACACACACACACACACAAAAAGTGTCTGCAATAGCAATGCACGAATATAGGATTATCTTCAAGATTAAAAGCATGATAACAAAAAATAACATACATGACAACAGTATTTTAAGTTGTTTGGTTGTTGTTGAATTAGGTTTCTTGGTGGTTTAAACATGGATGTGATCTGTGAATATGTGGAGCTGTGTGTGTCGTGAGTCGATTGGAGGAGGCGAAGAACGCACTGTCTCCATCAATACTATTGCAAATGAATATCTTACCCAATTCTAGTTTTTAGTATTGATTAGTATCTGACTATCGATATTTTTGACAACCCTACTGCTCAGCTTGTTAGTTATCCAGGTCATGTTGTTCTGTGCTGAAGAAGCGAAACATCTTTAAGGATCTAAAGCAAATCCAGTTGCCCTTAACCAAAGCCATGTTAACCCAGAC
>JAPQLA010000001.1:29001268-29011416 GCA_029822935.1 Naso vlamingii | reverse complement strand
TGTCCTGTGGTGATAATGCTTATAGTAGGTCCAAGGCTTGGCAGTGTGTACAATAACCTTTGTGATTATGTAATTCAAAATGGTCCCACGCCAAACTTCACCTTGATCCCTTCATGTTTATGTTAAATATCTACTGCAGCTCGTAGGCAGCCGAGTACTTTCCATTTTCTCTGTCTTCTAAAACTAGTTAATGTTGCCTCCCGTTGGGAAGAAGTCTCACTGCTGCTGCATAGTGAAATTCATTCCATTGCTTCAAGTTGCACACTATGCATCACAGCTTCTAATTGATACTTAGGTTAGATCAAAAAAAGTTAACATGATCAATAAAACTCTTAACAATAAATTGATTATCGATTAAATCATGCCCACTCCTACCATCTCCATGTTGTGACTGTGCATATTAACCACACTATAGAGACATTGTCATAGTGGGCGAAAACACAGAGGAACTAGTTGTCTGGGCGTAGTGACACAATGCCTTAGACACAGCGCAGTTATGCTCCAAAAATGACAAACATAATCTTAATTCTCAGCGTGGTGAATGTGCAAGTAACCTGCGATGTCTGCAAGTCAACGTGCAAACCTGCCCACGCTGGGCGGATATTTAATGACCGTTTTCTAACAATGTTCCTGTCTTACATCAGGATTTCGGATGCTTCGGCTAAATTCCCCCAAAAAGTGCAGCGTTGCTTTAATGGCTGTGGGAGTAAATCAAATATTCAAGTGTCTAGTTTAGAAAAATGAAAAATGTCCTTAACAGAAGCTCAGAAAATGTGCGTCTGCAGAGAGACTTCACTGTTCCACCTCGCTGTCATTTCTCAGTACAACTCGTCTTCAGGCTGAATCACTAAAATTTGCATTTTCAGCAAAAAAAAAAAAAAAAAAGTGAAATTATCAGACAATGTCTTTGGTTTTTCAAGTGAGTCCCTCTTTGGAGGCAGCAAATCAATCCTAGACCAAAGTACCCAGTGTACTGGAGCTGACAAGAGCGCCTCCACTTCTGCTCGTTCAGTCAGAAAATGATTTTTGAACGGAGAATCAATTTAAATCAAGTGGTTTTGGAGTCAAATGGTCACCCCAAGAATCAGAATCAGATGTGAGAGTCAAAGCCCAGATGTGCACAGATATTTCCATTTCACCGTCTCTGTTATTAACATTCAGGTGGAATTCTTAGTATTTGCATCACTTTGCTTTTTATCAGGGTGAAAGCGAACACTGCCCACTAAGATGACTCAGCTGGTTCTTGAGATGGCTCATCGGATTTTGTTACTGATGTTACTGAATGTCTCTGACTTCATTAACACACGAGGGTCCGACAGTAATGGAGCAAAGCAGAACAGTTAATTTGTCATCTGGCAGACGCTTTACTCTCTGGTTCCTGCTGAGGTTGCATCCATTTTAAGAGCTGCAACTAACGATTATTTTCATCGGCGATTAATCTGCTGATTATTTTTATGATTAATCGATTAATTGTTTATTCCATGAAATGTCAGAAAAGTGCTAAAAATGCTCATCTCAATTTCCCAGAGCTCAGTTTGACATCTTCAGATTTCTTCTTTTGTTCAACAACAGCCCAAAACACAAAGACTCCTTGTTCATTATTATAAATGACACAGGAAAGCAGCAAATCCTCACATTTAAAACACTAAACCAGCAATTCTTTTTACTTTATATTTGAAAAATTACTGACACAATTAATTTGGTTATCAAAATAGTTGGCGTATATTTTTTTTAAGATCGATTGATCAGGTATCAAGTATTCAGTTAATCTTTGCAACTCTGTCCATTTTAGCCCCTCTGGATGTTTTCGACAAGTGCAGCAATGTTGTGCAGCAATGACACATTTTACTCTAAGCCAGTGTTTACAAGATCAATATAAACAAGGACCGGGTGTCTTATTTAGTGGGCTGGCCGATAAACAGTGTTTTGAATTAGCTTCGGATTTCCACAGAATCCGTCATGTAATGATCAACATGGTTGCATAAAACAGAACACTCAGTCCATATTACAGATCCTGTATACTGTTACTGTAACTGAATATGTTTGAAGAAAAAAACCACCTCTGTCTCTAAGAAAGCAGATTGATGTCATTATTGCAGTTTCATCAGGACTCCTCAGTTGTGTGAAATAAATGTCATGTAGTAAACTTAGAAAACTCTCTATATCAGATTTACACAGAAATATAAGTTATTTACAATTATCTCTGTCTCCTAATATTTGGTCTCACAATTAAGAAATCTTCCTTTTCTGACGCATTTTTGCTCTCACAGTATTTAACATGAAATGTGTTGTGAGCCTTTGTTCAGCCTGCTGTCTCCTCTTCATTGTTCCTCACTTTTGTTGCCGTCCCATCCCCCCCACCCCACACACACTCCCGACAGTTCGTATTGGAGCCATGTTGGCCTACACTCCACTGGATGAGAAGAGTCTGGCGTTGCTGCTCAGTTACCTCCAAGATTTCCTCAAGTAAGGTTGAACTCCACCACACCACAAGACACTGTGTCGTGGCTGACTGATTCTTTAATGTCTCATTACACACACACACACACAGTCTTTTAAAGATCAACTGTGAAATTGATTTTCTGCTCTGGAAAATATTTTTGCTGGATTTAACTTTACACTCAGCGATTATGTGACAGATCTGACGTTTGAGCTTTGATTCTTTTTGATAAATTATCTAAAATCAAAACACAGAACGTCTGTTTGTCTCCACAGAGCACCGCAGAAATACTTTCACTGTCTGCAGAAAATGTTGTTCTGAAGTGATTGAATAGTGACATGCAGTGGTGGACGGACTGTTCATATCCTTAACTTGTAGAAGTACTAAGAACACCCCATAAAAATACGCTGTTCTAAGTAAAAGTTCTGCATTCACAATCCTATTGAAGTCAAAATATTGACGTTTTGTTTACAAAATGTACTTAAAATGTCAAATGTAAAAGTACTTGTTAATTAATTATTATGACCCGGCGTGGATACAACTGCAGTCTACTTAAATATGTGACATCCCTTGCTTCTACAAAATGAATTAGTAAATAAATGAATACAGTCTGTCTTCATCTTGAGCTTTATCATCATTTACTCTGTTTAAAAATATGTTTAGAGTCAGAGACCACATAGTTTGGGTCAAAATTGTCCGACCTTGATGCTGGCTGCTGCTGTTATGGGATAGGAGGGAGACTGAAGACAAGACAGATGGAGAGAAACAATTTCAATGTTTCAAACTGTAGACTGATTAAAAAATGTTTTGAAGAAGCCTAAAAACCAATCATCTGACTGTTTACTAAATGAAACAGCGAGGGCCCGGGCAGATTAACTAAAAACTTTTGTTTATCCAGAAGCCATGAAAATGTAATGAACTAAATAATGTTTAATGTGTTTATATTTCAAACCAAACAACATATGCACTCCTGTAACTTTAATTAGCAAAAATTAATTTAACAAACAAACAAACAAACAAAAAAACAACAACCCTGCAGTGATCACGATAATGACGTCACGCCCGGGGTTATGTCACATAACTGTGGTATTACAGTTATTGTCACAGCCGTAGAGAGCACATCAGCTGCAGAAGACACAGAGGAAACATTTGTTGAACTGTGAAGTACGAGAGTCTGATTATCAGTCCAAAAAAGCTTTGACTAATTATGACACAGATGTGAATTCACTGTTTACAAAACACAGCTAAAGGTCGTCTACATATGGATACGTCATTACCTTTACAACTTACTTGACATTTAATGGGGAAATAACTTACAGCTCGGCCTTGAGCCTTTAATGTGACTCGTCTTTCACTCGGTCACTTCACAGTATTTCTCTGATTTTCTGTAGGTTTTTTTTCCATTTAATGACAGAAAAAGACATTTAAGTATATATTACTCAAATTGTGGCTGTAGGTTGGAAACCTTTTGTCATCAGGTGTTTTTTGTTTTGGCTTTTTAAAATCCTTAAATGCCAACGCTTCTGGACAAACAGACATACTGAACATACTTTGTAGTTTGATAGCAGGCGAGACATGATCCTCTCATCTTTGAGCTGTAACTGGTTTCTGTCTCATTCCACCATGATGATCAATTCTACATTTTCTTCAGGTACCTGGTAAAGAATTCGTCCACCCTCTTCAGTGCCACTGATTATGAGGTCGCACCCCCAGAGTACCACCGCAAGGCAGTGTGAGAGCTCTCAGCACACACAGATCATACCGAGACACGTCAGAACACGTGGACGAAAACAACCACTGCTGCCCTTTGAGTGCAGACGTAGATGAGATTTTTAGCTTGAACTGATACATGTCCTCCCAAACGCTGTCAGGAGCTTTTCACAGTTAAGAGGTAAAAAAAAGTGAATATCTCTCACATTGTCCTTCCCTCACTTCTTTGAAACTCCTTAAAAAATGTTTGATTCTCATCATAATCTGGTGTTTCATTTACAAAATCCCTTCCCAACGATCCCGTCGTTATATTTGTTTGTTGTCTCCTAACGTTGAAATTAACAAGCATGAATCATGATCAAAACACAAAGTGAATGAACAGCAAGTAAAAAAAAGTGATCATGTGCATCAGTTGCTGTGGGTGTAAAGGAATTGTGTAAATGTTCTTTTTTACAACTGCCTTCATAGAAAAAATTTGACAAAGGTTTCGAGAGTCTGGAAAGTTTTGGAGTATTTTGAAAAATGCCTGAACGGTGCTTGAATTTTACTCTTTAAAAGCTGAAAACATGACAGAAAAAAACGTGTTTGTGTTTCCACAAGCAGCTCTGTGGTGTGTTTGTGCACTCCGTCTGATGAGATATCTGTTACTTTTGCATGTATGTATTTATTTGTGCTTCTGCATCATGAGGTGCAGTCCATGTTTTTGTATCTGTATCTTATGTATTTGTATCAATTTGTAAAAAATCTGTTTCTACACAACCCCTTTATGGTTTGCTGTGTTTTCTTGTTCATATTTTGTAAATTATTTGGTCTCATCTCTACTCTGTCACGTGTCATTTTGCAAAGTGTCACTCACTGATGAAATAAGCTGTATAAATGCTGGCATCAGACATCACACATCAAAGACTCACATGGTAGAGTGTGTTTGAATATTCATCCAGCAAACAGCAAGCGAATCAATTTCAATTCTCCCGTTCAGTTCGTGGAAAATTAAATTTCTGTTACATCAGAAAGGAGCAGTAATTAAGACAATTATAAATATTGATGGTTACATATGTAAAAATCCAAAATGTCCGCTACCATTGTTATTTAGTCGTGATTTTAAAAAATGTCCTTTTTTTAACTTTCATGACCAAGACAGACATGAGTCGCAATGACTTACCGGACAGTAAAATATTGATCCCAAGATCCAGATAAGTAAGTAATTAGGAATAAATGATTAAACAAATACAGTCAGTGAGTGCAATTCAGTCCCTGATGTGAGCTATATAACCTCGTAACAGCATGCTGTGAGCTATATAACATGCTAAAATCACGCTATGAACCATGATAACAACACACTGAGCTATATAACATGCTAACACAATGTGAACTATGCAACATGCTAACAACACACTGAGCTATATAACATCTTAACATGCTGTGAGCTACATAACATGCTAACATGTTGTGAGCTATATGACACGCTAAAATCATGCTATGAGCTATATAACTTGCTAACAACACACTGAGCAACAAAAACATGCTAACAACATGCTGTGAGCTTTGCAATGTGCTAACAATACACTTTGAGCTATATAACATGTTAGCAACATGCTGAGAGCTATATAACATGCTAACAACATGCTGTGAGCTATGAAACATGCTAACAACACACTATGAGCTATACAACATGCTAACAACATGCTTTGAGCTATATAACATGCTAACAACATGCTGTGAGCTATATAACATGCTAACAACACGCTGTGAGCTATATAAAGCTTTTACTGTTGTTCCACTAATAACAAAGGTTTGAACATGTGGAGTGTTAAGTACAATATTTCCCCCTGAAATATTGTGATGTAGCCTTGAAATATATAATGGCAGAAACTGTAACAACTCAAAGTAATCCGGTGAGTAATCTACAACTACCTGCAAGTACACCTACCTCAAAATGGTACAAAAGTAAAGCAGAGTGAAAATACTTTGTTACTTTTTACCACTGAAGGTCAGTGATTGTTTGGACCCGACAGAAACCTCAACTCTCTACAGTCTCTGATTTACAGTCCAGCGATTCTTTGCATCTCCAGCCAAAACCACTGCACAGTGATGGCAGCAATGTCTCCTTAGCAACAGTGTTACCATGGAGACAGAGACAAGGAAAGAGCTTTTCACAGTAGCACATGGTTAAATATTTCCTCAAAGTGAGAAAAGGAGGTAGGAGACTGAGCACAGTAGGAAACTAGAAGCAGTGTTAAGTCTGCTGTTTTTTATTGATGGAAGCAGAGAGAAGGAGAAATATCTGTGAGATGAGTCTTTCATTAATCCCACAAGGGGGCAGCATTTCACCCTCTTCCCCTGTTTGTGTTTCTGGGTTTTGCAACTGGAGGCGGTAAGTAACACATGGCAACTAATGTTTATACATTAACCAGTGCTGGAGGAACTACTCTCATCCTTTAACCTACTAATCCCACACTGTGAAAATACAAGTGAAAGTCATCAGCTGTCAATGATACTGAAGGAAAACACACTGACCGAAGTAAGAAAAATGCTCGCTTTGACAGTGATGCTTCTATATATTAGATCATAGTTTATCATTTACTCAGATAAAAACAGGATTTAACTGTCGTAGTTGGTTCAGGTGAAATATTTTTAGTGCTTTTGATGACAACTCATGATTATTTTCATTCAGGAATGCTCTCCTGATTATTTTATTGAGTAATTCACTGATTAGATAATTGGCTCAGCATTTCAGAGGAACTTGTGCTCATTTTTTGGTAGTTTAATCTATGACAAACAAATCTGTATGTTTTGTGTGCAAAGAAACCAGTAACTAGTAACCAAATATTTGCAGTGAAGAACATTATTTTCCATTGAATTGTAGTCGATTAGAAGCAGAAATTGGCATGAAAGGAAAAGAACTGAGTCAACGTACCTCAGATGTGTACTTAAGCTCTGTACCTACCTTCTACATTGATGAAAAATGTCAGGATGAGTAGTTAAAGGACTTATTTCAGAGAACATAATGTCAAAGAACTGAGGATGTTTCCTGTTCATGTGTCCTTGAACAGATGTCTCACATGCTGCCTGCCTACATTTCATCATGTCTTTGTAAACGGACACAGCATCCAGTCAGTAGCACAATAATACCCTCGCTCTATGGAACCTGCACCTCAAGCGATTTTCTCACTGGCGAATATGTTTTGAATCCAACATGTTTATTGAAGATAAGCTAAGTTTAGCAAAGATGAATTAAACATATTATTTTCCCAGTAATGGATGGCTTACAATACTGTTTGTACAGTTGAGTAAACAGATTTAATCACTGGTGTTTACATTGGCTGTGGATGTGGAGATATGACTTTCTATGAGGAAATAAATGCAAAAGGGAAGGACAGAACATTTAATCTCGGGGTTCATTCTATTTGTCTAATGAAACTTTCAGAGGTGAATAAGAAATTCAGCTGCTTCATTGAGATGAAAGGAGCAGAAACTCTCCGAAGAGAAATTAGTAAATGTCCTAAATGAAACATTTAAGGCCAAAAGTGAAGACATATTAAAATATGTCTCTATGGTGAAAGATGCTCATGGATTTAACAGTTCTGCCATATATTCTAACAAATACATATGTATGTTTTAAGTTATTTTAGATGAGGATGTGACTCTTCTGATTTAAAGATGAAAACCCAAAAGAATGAGGTCTTTATTTGAAATGTAATCTTCAGCACCTAATAACCTATTTTCTTTTTTAACAAAAAATGTTTTTCACTGCAGCTGCTTCCATGCGTCATTACAGCTCATGTGGATTTGCCTCTTCCATGTGCATACACAAAAACAGCGCGGTTCCTATTACAGCGGGTGGTCAAAGAAGTGCTTGGTTCACATGATCTTAATTAGTTTGCACTAAAGAAAATCATATTTCTTTATTCTATGTGTTTTATGTGTAAAGGGGCTTTCAGCAGACATCCAAACGAGGTGACATGGAGGGATGTTTCCCCCTGAAATGCAGCTTAGACTTGTCAGTGCAAAAATAAAAGGTTCATATGTACAAGACAAGATAACTTTTATTTATTCTTTTAAGGGGGAAGTCATTAAGAACAGATTCTTATTTGGAGCCTAACAACCCTGTAGCATAAGCACATAAGCATGGGGAGTCATTAAAGATGATTGTATTTAAAGTAGCAGGCAGGTGGGCTTAACGTGTAGTGTCATGAAAGGGAGCAGAAGTCTTTAATCTGGTTATTAATAGATTCATGGACTCAGTTTCCAGGTGTTTCGGTTTTCAGGTAAGCTTGACGTCATTCCAGGTTCCTCCTGCCTTGTCCCAGGATGTCTCCAACTTCTCCCGTCGGCACTTGACAAGGAAGTCCCGCCCCCTGCCGTTATTAATTGGATCAGAAGTGAACCGAACCGCGCAAGTGTCAGTTTGATTGGCTCGACCGCTTGTCAATCAAAATGCGAGCAGAGTTGCGGTTAGGCGTCAGGTGAAACTCGGTCTGTCAGAAAAAAGGGACGGACGGATAAAACTTTGTTGGTGTGAACTTTGTGAAAAAGTTCTTCGGCTGTTTATGAACTTTTTCAGCGGAGGAAACTTTTAACAGCAGGAAGCAACACGTGACAAGATGAAGAGCCTCAAGTATCGACTGAAGAAGCACGAAGTTACCATCACAGTGAGTTCAATCATCTTGTTTTCTCTGTGTGGACTAACGTTGACGTTAACGTACGTTCTGCTAGCAGCTAACTGATGTGTTCATAAACGATGCTAACGCTACAGACTGTTGTGGTTACTGTTTGTAACCCTGTTCTCCAGTCCACAACAACCACATTAACCTCGCTCACGTTCCCACGGTGGCGGCCGCGGTGGTTGCCGGTCGAAAAATCCTCTGGGAGCGAGCACCTGCAGCTCGCGCGAGCGGCGGATGTGGCCTGGCGCAGTTTATTTCCCTCCACGCACCTTCATCCAGGTGTTTTTCTTTTGTTTATGTGGCCTGAGTCGAGATTTGCTGACAGTTGTTAGTCACACTTGGCGGTCAGTGAAGCGCCACAGATCACGCGACAGCCTCGGTGTTTGAAACGCTTTATGATGGATCAGAAGTTGGACTTTCACACCCGGCTGTGACACGCGCGCATGATGCTCAGTGAAAACAGTCAACAGTTTATTTAATAGATCTGTTTAAACCAGAGCAGTCTCTTAAAGCAGCTCTGCAGTGACTGAAGACTCCAGTGTTCAGTTTATGTTGAGTCGTTATTTCAGCTGCTGTTTGTTTTTATCCTTTTTGTTTGTTTGTTTTTTATGATTGGAATCATCAGCTGTCAACAAAAACAGATGACATGTAAGAAACATTTCCAAGTGTAAAACATCTTCACCACAAACCAGGGCTGCAGTCACTGATGACTTTCGTTATTGAGTAATGTGTCAGTTATTTTCTTGATGAGTTATTTTGTTTATAAAATGTGAAAAAAGTAACAACAATGGCAAATCACATCTCAAAGGGTCATCAGCGTGCTGTTATCTAGGGCCGGGACAAGTTTGTGTCCCATGTCCCAATACGATTGAATCACGATGCTTGGGTGCCGATTTTATTTGTATTGAGATTTGATAGTATTGATACTTTGGATTTATAATGTGAGGTCTTGTCTTTGGTGGTTGTCCACCATTTTTCCGCTTTCGGCTGCTCTCGACTCACCTTGGCTGTTATTTTAGAGACAGATATGACATTGCCTCTGCTCTACCATAAAAAATAAATAGAAAAATATTGATTCTGCGGGGAAGAATTGATTTTTAGAATTGTCCCATTCGATAATCAATTTTCCTCCCCCACCGCAGTTATTATATAGACAGACTGAAGCAACTGGTCTTCATATTTTTGAAGCAGAAACCATAAAATTGCACCAACATAGTGAAAATAGTCAAAAACAGTTGAACAAACATGTCTCCTCTGACACAAATGTAACATTCAAACCAGGGCCCAACTGATGTGAGTTTTTTGGAGCCGATGCCAATACCAATAATCAT
>JAPQLA010000001.1:28740325-28753174 GCA_029822935.1 Naso vlamingii | reverse complement strand
AACTGAATATCTTTGATTATTAGTCTGTGACAATACACAGATGTCATCTTGGACTCTGTATATTCTCACAGGTGTTTTCTCTATTTTCTGACATTTCCCTTAGCACATAATTGAGAAATTTAACGGCAGAGTAATTGACAGTGAAAGTAATTTTACTTTGTAAAAACTATACAAACTTGGGCATGCGCTGTTAAAGCCACCCACCCACCTCTTCTTGTGCTCGACTTGCAGTATGTCATTTGTATTTGCACGCTGAGTTAATCTGACTATCTATGCATTATATGTTTGTTCATACACTTTATTATGCAACTTTTCTCTCTACTTTCAGTTCACAGCCACCTCGTCCTCGTATCCCTGCAGCTACTTTAATCAAGTTGTATGGAGCAGCGTTCTCCCAATGCTGAGACTGGATATGAAAGAGAGCCCTCAGAGCCGTGGAGGCGCAGGGCTCTCTCCCTCCCACTAATGAGCTGAGCTTTCAATGCGCCCACTAATTAGTTCATCTATAACTCTAAGCACTCAATTACTCTCCACCAGCACCACCACGGAGAGCCGAGAAAGGCGATAAGACTGACAAATGCCTTAGCGTTAGCACGCGCACACACACACATGCACACACACAATGGCTTTGAGCTGTGGGGCCCAAGAGAAGTTTTTCCAAACTTCCCACGCTCAAACATGCTGTTCAGGCAAAACACATTGATCTTCAGTTTCACCCTCTTTCTCTGGTGTGTCTCTCCGTCTCTCTCACTCTCCCACTCTCTGGCTTCCTAAAGCATGATTCATGGATTAACATAGATGTGCACTCTGACACATGTCCACAAGCAAGTGCATGATTGGGGAAATTTTAAGTGCAATATGTAAGAAATACTTGCTTATGTTTATATGAGATCTGCATTCACTTTTTTCTTTTCCTCCTTCATAAGTTGCATCCAGGTTTGATGAGATATTGGTGGGGCATAAATAAAGTGAGAATTTATTTATTCAACCTTCATTTTGACTCAGAAATACATAGACTGTTTATACCGTAGGAGACTGTTTATAATGTATAAGAGTAAAACACATTTACAATTAGAACTAACAAATGAAAGCACTACTCAGGCACATGTTCTCTGATTTCCTGGAGCGCACGTTTCCCGTAATGACTGCAACCTCTGCAACATCCTGAGCAATTACAGCAACATCGACAACATCATTACTCATATGGGCACCTCCATCACCAGACTTCAGCAATCTCATCAACACCACCTGTGGATGAAACTCCGAGCAGCCTGATGTGGGAACTCTGTGTGGAGGGAGGACTGGGAGTATCGACTGAGCCTGCTAGAGCGGAATTGATCATGTTTTGGCCAGTTGGAGGATGAAAAACCTCAAACCAAGCCGACAGATACACAGCCACCATATTTCACTTGTCAAGCTGTTCTGACTAAAATGTTAGCAAATCATTGCCTGCTTATATATGCAACTGACACAGAGAAACCTAAGCATTCATTTGGATCCCTGTTTTTCCAAACATGGTGGATGCAAGTCCAATGTTAACTCTTCTCTTAGCTGTTTTAGTCTCCATTTCAGAAAAAAAGGGGTTTTAGATAGTTTGCTGTGTTTGTCTGTCAAAAAAACAACAAAACAATACAAAAAATATTGTTTCTTCTAAATGTGGGTGCAAAAATGATGGAATTTAGGTATCATTTGACTGGAGAGACTTTGATGCTACTTGGTTTTGGGTCATTTCGGTCAATGTGTTACCCATATTGAATATCAATACCCAGACCTGCAAATCATGCTGCCATCTGGTCTATACTGGTGTAAATTTGACTATCAGTTAAAAATATAATTCAAGATTAACAGAGGAAATGTCAGTCAATTATTTTCAACCTGAGATGCTTCCATTAAAGTAGATGCAAACTTCTATACACATGCACACCACCCAAAAAACCACACACTTTCATTGTCTTTCTCCTTTGACTTGAATCCAACCAGCAGAAGCTGAATAGAGAGGTCAGCTGGGGGCTTTGCAGTGCCTTCATAAAGGGGGCTACAGCTCCATTACCCCGTGTTTCATGGGCCAGAAAAAAAAGACACAGCGGGGTCACTGCTGTGGTTTCTGGTTGGATGAAAAGTCAACTCTATAACTTTCTTTTTAATGGATACAGAGAGAAAGTAGTACCGGTCCATGGGAACATATATGGGTTTCTGAAACATTGTTTGAATCTTGTACTTGCTCATCTGGATTATGTTGGACTGGTTATTTTGCCTTTGATGAGAATTGTTTGATATAATCCAGAACGAATAAGTGGGTACTACATGAAGCTGTGTGTAAGATATAATACAAAACAGATAAACAAAAAGGCAACTACCAACAACGTCTCATAACATCCATACTGATATCAGAGAGTAAGAAAATTCTGACACCCGATATATTGGCTGATAATATTTTGAATGTGGCGATCAAAAACATGTGACAAAGATATGTGATGGAGGCAGGATATCTAACAAACTTTATTCCAAACATTAGTCCACTGAACAGTTAACACTTCACTAATTACCAATTAAATAATGGACAGCCCTTTACTGGACAAACAACATGATTATGCCATTTTAAATGACTGGTTCAAGCATTTTTCCAGCCTTAAAAAACAGTTTTGATATTGGCACTTATCAGGGAACATATATGTCGATGCGATATATCTGTAATAGGCCAATATCAGCCATAATACAGGCAAACCGAGATATCGGTCAGGCCCTACTCTCGACATTCTTTTGATTAACCAGAAGCGAGTTACTTTTATCTAGACTAAGACACAACAGGATCAGTGAACCTTGCCCTATGACAAGAGCTCTACTGCGGCCGCAACATGCTGTGTTAACCCTGGCAAGTTGACCCACTGAAGTACAACTAGTTCATGGGTGCTGAGCTGCATCGTTCAGTGACAGAGAGAAAGTATTTTAAGTTAGTGACAAGGAGAATATTCCCTGCAAATTTCCTGTGACATTTTTGGCCACAAATTGCAAAATTCCCTGCAATCAGAGAAATAAATTTACTGTGACATTTTTGGCAACAAATTTTAAATTTGATACCAGCACATGTCTCGTCCAGACCAAAGAAATCAAACTATCCTGCAGTGTAACGTCACACAGAAAAAGGGCTTTGTCGTGTACAGTGTTGAAGAAAGCAGTTTTTCTTACAAACGTGAATTAAGTTAGAAATGTGTCGCACTGAGATATGAAAAGTTGACGTGTATCAGCTACAACGAGGGTACAGATTGGTTCTGCTGGTTTTTCAGAGCATGGGCAGTTATTTTCACTACGCCCGGTCTGCTAACCACATTACTGTTTTTCTTCTGCGTCCTCAGAATCTAACTTCAGACAGAAAATGTCTTTTGTGTGCGTGTGTGTGTTGTTATGCATGAGAATAGTGTGAGTGTGAGGGTAGTTCATGTGCATATACACACGTACTCTACATGGTGTAATAGTCTACGGGGGTGGCGTTCATAGTCTTAAGCAGAATGGATGCAAAATCCACATTACACAACACATTCCCATTCCAGAATAGTGATCCATCAAGCCCTTGCACTAAGCATCTGTACATAAACCTCAATTATGCTAATGCTAATCCCTGGGACATTGACGTGAGTAGGCAAGGAGGCTAACAGCTAAAGACTTTGATGTGTGCTGCCATTTGGCAGGGCTTTCTGAAAGACTAGCGTTGGACCCCAAACTCCACCAAGGCTTAAGGAGGAAAAACCAGCCCAGCCTTGTCTGTTCCTTTACTGATTACAAGGGCTTAGGGGGCTTCTTTTATTTGCCTCTTTGGTATGGACCCAATCATGAGTGTCAGTTCTCTCCGACGCTGCTTGGCAGTCCTTCTGCATTCATTTTTTGTTTTTACTCACCCCCTCCTCTGTGCCAGACTTCTGCTCTCCTTTGTTTAGTTTTTCATTTTCATCTCGTGGTTGTTTTTTCATGTGTACATTTACATCTGACACCTTCGGTTTTTATTCCCATTATAGTTACTGACACAAAGCACGGGACTTTGTACTTTTCCACTGAAAGACATCTTACTGCTCAAGATTAAGGCTGCTCCAAATAGTAGTAGATAATAGGAGTCCTAATCAGCAAGGTTTCCAATAGTTTTAAACCCCCAAACACCATTCTGGACTTTTGGACAATGCTGGCAGGGAGTGGTACCAGAATGAGAACCCTACAACCACGGCCGGGCAAATATGACGAGTTCAGGCAGGGACAGGAGGAACATGAAGCAGGAGAGAAGCAAGTTTGCATATGTGTTTTATTTGTTGTTGTTTTTGTTGTTTTTTTTAAACACCTTTTAGACATATTTTTTATTTTTATTTTTATTTATGGACCAAGTGGTCAACCGAAAACCTGTTTTTCCAAACAAAACCCCGGCACTGTGTACTCATTGTTTGCATAATGGGATTTATGTGACTGCAAGTTGCTTTTTGGAAATTAAGCACATAGCTCTAATCTCTTCTGTAAATAAAAAATGACAGATCAGAAACGTCTTGGCAAACAGAAACAGTTTTAGCAGATTTCGTTCCATTAATGACGAGTGGTTTTTGAAGTACTTTCTTACTCTTATGTTCTCATTTCTCTGAGCTTTCAGGAAAAACCCTGCCACAAGAGACGGATTAAAGCTTATTTTCAGTGAATGAGTCAACACGTGAAAATGGGAAAAACACTGCAGACAGTTTGTGTAACAAAAGAGATTAAGAGCATTTAAGAGGGATTTGGGAAAATAATTGGTGCTTGTTCTAATTTTAGGGGCGAGGATTGTAACACTGTGACATAACCTTTTAAGTTTAAATCAATACGGACAGAAAACCTTTGAGGCCAGTGGGAGGAAAACACGTTCTGTTTACCGCTGTCCCACTAATTATACTGCTGAAAGACTCTCCAGCTGTTTTCAGGCTCAGAATGGGTGCTCATAAGTGTAGTATTAGAAAAATAAAAAATTACAGATCAGCAGCAGGAAATGAGTGGATGTAGGGTTACCTGAAGTTGGCGTACTTGCTGCTTGGACAGCAACCCCAACACCGATTCTGAGGTGTGTTCTGGGAGGTTGTTTCAGATGCTGTCTGACAATCTGACAAGCACTTTGCTTGAAGCATTGTGATGCCCTCAGGCTAACAACAGGTACTGTCGACATGCTGGCACAACAAGACGGACCAAATACAAACTGGTAACTCAACATACAATATTAACACTTATGGAGCAAAGCTAATGCAACTTTCAATCAGTGTCAAATCAGTCTAATCACTTATATGATCAAGAAAGCCAAACTGTACAAACACATGTATACAGACCACATATTATTACTATTCCATGCAGTATTTTTTTATTCACGTTTCATGCTGTTATACTGACAACTATGAACAACTTTCACAGTTCCTTGTAAAGACTGAAGTTAAAACATTTAAACTTGTGCTGTCAATCGATTCAAATATTTCATCTTAATTAATCACCTGATTGTTCATAGTTAACTCATGATTAATCAAAAATTACTTAAAAGGATATTTTTCAAGTTTTAAATACTCTTATTAACATGCGAGTGGACAAATATGCTTGCTTTATGCAAATGTATGTTTATGGTTATTGCAACAATCCAAAACAAGCTCTCTGCATCAGCTGTATGCTTTGCCAGCAAGTGGTATTTAGGACTCGACGTACTCCGATGGTAACTCAGTTAAAATCGACAGTAAATGCAAATAACTTTGGTCTTGTTGAGAGAAACATCTGGTGGGGCTTTGAAGCTGAACTTGCCATTTTAAAAAAAACTTGCCATCCACAACATAACTGCTGCATCACTCCCTGTTTTCCCAAACTACGGGGCAGGCCGAGGGTCATAACCAGAGATGTGCGCGCGTTAATCACCTGTCAGAAAAATTAGCGGTGTTAAAAATAATTTGCATTATAAACTTTCACAGCACGAATTTAAACATGAGGTCTTGAAACAGTTTCATGAGGAAAAAAAAAAGAATGTTCAAATATCATAACAGCCATTGTCTGATTTTGTAATGTCAACATCACAAGCTTTGATTTGTAGCTCCAAAACGAGTAAATCATAACCACAACACACAGTTCTACATTATTGTGTAATTACAAAATGATTAGTTTGCAAACACAGCCCAACTGACAAACAGCTTCTCAGGCCTTTCAAACATAGAACAACAACCCACCAGATGATGTAATATAGGTTGGATAACAAAATAACAACAAGTATTCTGGCTTAAAACACACAGACAAAGCAGGCCAGTCGACAGGCACTTTGTTAAGGATCCAATCCTCCAGACTAACAACAAGTCGCTGAGTTTTAAGTAACAGTTCAGGTTTGAGAAACACAGATTTTGGGTTGAGCGAAGTGGCTGAACTCCATCTTCCATCTCCACATCCTTCCTGCTCTTGTTCTTCGTCTGCCCTTGTGTGGATTTAATTCAGAGGCCTTTGGTGACTTTTAGAAATGATTTTCATAAATGTGATATTATATTACAGGAAATGTAAATTTTTCCAAATGTGAGTGTACCCTTGTGTGTGTGTGTGTGCCAACAGATCAGAGGATCGAGCCGGATGTTGTGTTGTAATGAAAGACCTGAGCACTTCTCTCTTCACCAGCTGACTGACTCACTGGCTGACTGACAGTTTGTCTGTGTGTCTGATTGTTTGTCTAATTGGCTGACTGGCTTTTGCTCAGCACCCTGATATACTGACAAGCAATTATCCTTGATGATTTTGTCCCCTTGACATGTGTCTTATTATTGACGAGGTGTTTGCTACAACAGCAGCTAGTTTGCAGTGACAAGACGCAGAGTTTTGGGGCCATCTACTGTATATAATGAATCTTATTTTTCCATTACAGCAGGAACCAGGAGACTGTAGCAGTTGTGATTCCAGTGCTGCTAAACCGGCTGGCATCAAGCATCACTACCTTAGTGTACTGGTTCCTTCTATAAAAGGAAGTGAGATTCATCTGTGGTAACCTCTTGTTTACTATTGTATAATCTTCAGGGCTCTTGTTCAGACAACATGGAGAACATGCTAGTTTTAATCCATCTGCGCTCAAATCATGCAAAAATGGGATGGGCTTGTCATAGCTAAATGTGGAGAGTCTACTCCCTAAAATTTGGTCAGAAGAGGGATGGGAGGATCTGATGATCACATGACTGAAAGCACATACAGCTGTTTACAATGAATCACTTGTTTGAATGTTTGGAACTTGATGTTCAAATGGAGTGTACCAATTTCACAGTGGTGGGGGCCCGTTTATGACATAAACTTTATTACGTCACTTAAAAAGAGGAAGAGGTCAAATTTGTGGTTCTCCCTCACAGCCGGGTGATTGTTCTTTAGCTTTTTAGCTCGTCTTTTGAAGACAGACTTCAGAGAAACACAACAGCTTAAAGCATCTGAGCTGTTTCATCCTCAGTGTCGGAGGAAAAACTTTTCTTTTTTTTTTTTTAGCATGACAGGAACTCAGTCAGTCAGCTGTTGTTGGCTCAGTGAAGCAGTGAATCAATGCAAGCAGACAGGCAGACAAGGCAAGCAGCAGGTAGCTCTGATGTCAACAGTGCTCTCCTGACACTTATCTGCCCGGACAACCACTTTCAAACTTCTCTCTCTAATGCTCTCCCTTTCCTGCTCTCTCTCTGTCTCCATGATCCGTTTCTCAGTCACTCACCTATCTCCCTTTTTTCACGTTAAATGTGTCTGCTAGCCTAACGCATCTCATGCATCTGTCTCATCTCCTCCTCGTCTTCTCTCTAATCTCCCATAACTCACTCTCCTCTCTCTATTTTGCATCTCTGTAGCCAGCAGTAGCTACAGCAAAAAAAGAAGAGAGTGCAAAAGAGCAGAAGAGAGAGAAGTGGTGTGTGTGCGTAAGTGTGTGTGTGTGTGTGTGTGTCAAGTGGGCCTTGTATTGCAGTCCCAGCAGCAACAAGCTGTCATTAGAGTGGGCAGGAAACAACCCTTGTGGCTTGGTTCAATCAAATTGTAATCCTCAGCACATTATTACCATGGCAGGGTCACCTCTCCACTGCTGCTCTAGGGCAGGAGCAGGTGGAGTGCTCACACACACACACACTACACACACACACACACACACACACACACACACACACACACGCTCCTTTCATTTGATACCATTTCCACTGTTTTGCTAGCGTTTTCCTTGACAGTCCTTATATTACCTGGCCAGCCCCCATAATAAATCCGTGTGAGAGTGGCAGGCCGAGGCTGCTGTCATGCATAATTCAACGCCCCCCCCCACCCACAACCGCCACCCCACCTGACTCTTCTTCTTCATATCCCTCACTCCTGTCATCCCCACTGCCTTTAGTGGGGCTTCTGTATTGCCCAAGCTGACAGACTCTGTCATGCAACCCTGAAGATTACAATCATGTGGAAGATTGTGGCTCTATATTTGAATATGTGTGTGTGTGTGTGCACGTGTGAATCACATGCTTCTCTCCTCTGTGGTTTCTAGGGAAACTGCCTTTAGGGTAATGGCTAGTGTGTGTGTGGGAAAAGAAGAGACTTACTTAGCCCCAGTGATGGACATCCCTAGCAATGTAGTCATCGATAGCACAACAGTCTGCTGCAGAGTTACTTTAACCCTTCAAGCTCATGCTCGAGCTACGATGCAGGACACGTTGCAGGTGGGGTGACCAGATGAGAAAGAGTGAAATTCAGGACAGGGGATTTGGGGATGGGTGTGGTCACATGGTCACATAGGCAATGAACAGTTAAAACACACAGCAGTACTGTAATTATTTTTATTCATAAATTCTGCATGTCGTAATTGGTTTAATTTCCCTTCGTAATTTTTAAAAAAGTAAACAGTCATTTCCTCACAGCAGCTGTTTTCACGGCACTCCTGTGCAGCTTAAAAATAAACAACAGCCATTGATCAGTAAGAAACAAACTGCAGAACCCAATCCAGAGCCAGCTGCAGGGTGACAACAATCAGTTTTGATAATTTTTTAGGCTATAATTACTCAAAACTATGGTTTAGTCTAATTAGGATGGGATTCGGGATTCGGGACAGATGCTTGTAATTCTGGACTGTCCTAAATTTTTTCAGGATGTCTGGTCACCCTAGTTGTAGGGCCTGTGAAATCTGTTTTATTTTTTCCAAATTCCATTCTCTATCCTTCCAAATTTCATTTTTTCCATTTTTTATGCTAATTTAACCATTAAAGAGTTTGTTAATAATGTGAATAAATAAAATGTCCATTATTTAATTAGAAATAACTGTAAATTTAATGATGCAAGCAACATTGCACTAAGTGCTCCAAACAAGCAAAATAATGCATATGCCAGCAGCAGCACGGTGTTTTTACCTGTTGACTGTTTTTCACATGAGCTTTAAAACCACAAGTGGTCTTTGCACGTACCTACACGTTTCCAGTCGACAGTATGTTGACAGAATTTGCTAAACAGCGTTTTACCTGATACATATAAGTCATTCGGAAACTGCACGGCTCTGTATTTGGGGTAAGTGATGAGTTTCGGAATTTTTTTTTTTTTGCTAACTTTGCCGGCATCTCAGACGTGCTTGCATTGTTTGGGAGCGGGGCTGGAGTGTGTGTGAGGTGATGTTCGGGTGGTCCCATGCATTAGTGACCCCCACAGATTGTTCTCCATGGATAAATATCCCATTTCTCTCAAAAACAGAATTTCAGTCAAATTATGGTCAATTTCGTGATATTCCGTGTTTAACAACAGATTCCAGTTTTATTTCGTGATCGCTGAAATAACAGGGCCCTGACGTTGTTGTTGGTTAAAGGTTTCACAACAATCGCTGCATGTGTTTGTAAGTACAGGCAGTAGTTAGAAATCATTTAGATTTATTTACAAACAGTGAGTTACATCAATACAGGCTCTGACAGGCAGAGCTTTTATTGATGGTATTGATTGATGTATTGTATTGTATTGTATTGGTATTGATGGTAGCCTGTATTAAGGCTTTGCTCGTGTGCTGCTGTTGGCTCTCTTGTTCAGAATCTCTCTGTTTTCTTACCATTCTCTTAGCAGTAGTATTTCCTGTATTACAACGCTGCAAGGTTACATATTGCATGTGCCAAAACCTGCTTCAAGGACAATAATGAGGTCACAGCCTACAGCTGATACAAATTTATCTGAATGGTAACTGGTTTTTAGTGGTTTGTTAACTTGTAGCTGCAGCAGTTTCGTGTTAAAACATTTAATCAGCAACTATTTTGATAACTAACATTTATTCAAGGTAATAATCAGGGAAAATGTTACATATTATTTTCTGCTTTCAGCCTTTCAAAAATTAATATTTGCTGTTTTGCTCTGTTTTATATCATTGTAACTGCTAGAAGACATTTGTGGAAACGCATGGTCCAGAAAAATTGTTATCATCTGATATTTTTTTTTTAGATGAAACTACAAATCAGTGAAAACAAACCCTTGTGCCCTCCCTTGACTGTTTTTTTTGGTCAAGGTGCATTTTTTGGTCCTACCCTCTGCCAATCCTGGATACATTTCTCCAGGGTTTTTTGCCTCCCTATGATAGGTAGAGAAACAGAGCAGGGACGCCCAGATTAAAAAAATAAAATAAAAAAACAGAAAGAAAGAAAAAGTGCTGCGTTTTAAGACAAGCCAACTATTTTTAACCTAATTTATATTAGAGGTTACTTTTAATTGTGTTTACTCAATGTAATTTCTGTCCAAATTAGAAAAAAACTCCCAGATATGAATTATTTTGATGAAAAATGTTAACTATTTTGGGGGACCCACTGCAGCACCTCCACAGACCCGCTAGGGGTCACGACCTCTGGTTGAACACCACTGCAATAGAGAGAAAAAAAACCCAACAGTAATTTAGATGAAAAACCTCCAGAAATCCTTCGGGCACAACAAATTGTCTGTTTTTAATTGGATGTAGGGGTGTAACTGAGGTAAATTTAATATTTATTTTTAGTAAGTTTCTTTTTTCTAAATGTTGTGATGTTTTTAGTGTATTCTGATCTAAAGTTTATTCCATTCTTTTCACGAGTATCCCTGCAGTTAATGCTGCAGCATGCACAGCAGTTGTGCACAGGAAGGAGGCAGAGAGTGGGTGTGTGTAAATGCCTTTTTTCTTAACACCTTTCTTGGTGCAAAGCATTGAGGTAGTTTCTCAAACGGCATTAAGCCTAATCATAACGATCCCCTGAGGAGCTGCAAACTAAATGGAGCAGATAACCAGACTGAAGAGCAGAATTTCTCTTATATTTAGGCTTTTCAAATCTGCCACGCATGCCGGATCACTCTTCAGTAACTTTCACTGTTTGGTAATGAGGTCTCCGGGCAATGTGGGTGTTCCCATTTTCCCAATAAAATCACAAGAAGCATATCCTTTATCTCCTCTGTGAGTTATAAAGAAAGCCAACTTTGATAATCTGCCCTTTTTGGTCTTAAGTGAGGGATTAGGATGCAAATATAATGTATTTTCTTCTTCAACTGATTGGTAGAGAAGCATAGCCTCCCACACTGCTTTTAAAAGGTCATTACGTGGTGTTTCAGCTTAACTATTGACAACCAAACAGACAGTAAAGTAAGTATGTTTGGTGAAAAGCACAAAAAAAGAGGAGTTTGAAATCAAGAAGCTGCAAAAAAAACCCATCTTAGCTAAATAGGGGATTCAAACAGAGTTTTATCACTGCAAATGAGCCACAGATTACTTCACACTTAATTTCTCTCACAGTTTTAAATGCTTAACATAGACGATGGTGCAGTTAAATTCTTCACACCAGAAACCAATACAGCTGTATTATTTGTTTTTGGGTCCTAATTTGCATCATTAAAGCTGTTGATTATTTAATTTCCTCTTAAAATTTAAAATAGAAGTATGAGTCACTCTGATAGCGCTGTTGGTTAATGCATTTAGTCTGAGAATATTTTAAAAGCACAGTATGAAATAGCCGCCACTAGGGGGAAAAATGATGAAGATTAATGGCATTGTGTACAAGCGTGGGATCATGGGAGTTGTTGTCTTCAAGATTAAACGACATCATTTGCTAATTAAAATCTATCTGACGTGACACAGGCAGAAACTTTCAAAGACGAGGTGATCTATTACAGTTTCACTCAAATAACATTTTGTCATATTCACTTAATTCCTTCATCACTCTGAAGCATTGTCCGCTGTTTCCCATGTTCCCCTGAAGTTACAGCAACTAGAGAATGAACAGAAGTTACAGGAGACCAAATGAAACACACTGTTACTTTGAACATACACGTCCCCTTCCACAAAAATAATGCACTAGATAGTGTGTTCGCCATTTTTTAGTGGTGTTCAAATTCTCAGCAGTTAATTTCTTTCACTATAAAATACCCACAATGCACAGCAAATTTAAATGTACACACATGATGTACCTTACATTTTACTCCTGTATACCACAATACAATGCAATCATGTATTTCCAAAGGAGAGTAAGTAGCAGCGAGAAAGCCTTTAGGGTTTGCATCTGTTAGCTAGCATGTTAGCTCGGTGAATTAACCAAAGACGTCTTATTAGACGCGTGAGACAAGTTTGCCTTTGAATCTGTCTGTGCCGAGAAGCAATTGCAACAAATCATTAAGAGGAATTATATTATGACCAGTTTTAGCCACCAATAGCTAAATTAGCCGTTAGCTTACAAGCAAACTACCGTGTGAGTCTGTGAATGAGACACAGAACTGTAGCAAGTGAATGATTTCAAACACAGCTGCACAGATTTCTCAGTCTAGTGACTATTTTTTTAGACTATGTGATGTGGAAATGTTACATGTGATGCTTTTGAGAAATACTTACAAAAGTGATTCATGGACTGAATGTGTGTATGT
>JAPQLA010000001.1:28641586-28657714 GCA_029822935.1 Naso vlamingii | reverse complement strand
ATAATGTATAATCAGTTCCTTGTATCATCCTGAATCCATGCAAATTATAACAAACAACAATTTCATGGCTATATGTTCCTCTTCTTGTCCTTGAACTGTGTATTAATCTTACTGTTTTTGTTAATTATTATGAATAAAAACGAAGTGATACCATGTCTAAGAGAGTTAAAATTGTACTGAAATAACTTTTCTTGAAGGTTTTACTCTTTATAAAAAATATCTTCATAAACTGGATATACTGGATAAGTTACACACCAATTTATAATTAGAATGAGACATAAGCCGGGTTGGTTAATAGTTTATTTGAAAAGTCATGATAAATAACATTGTAAATAAATACTTTCAGTGTTTCATTAACAGGATAATGTGACATGTCACACAGGTCCACAGGGACAGACAGCAGTCATTTCAGGGAAGTAGAAAAAAACTTTGAAAACATTTACTCTTTTTTACATATATCACAACAACATTAACAGAACTTGCTGCTTTGCAGGTAGCTCAAACTCATGGCAAAACATTTTTTATCTTGTCACAGTTCTGACTGAAGTCTGAATGATGTGCAGTCACACTGCCAGTAACCATGAACATGAACAATGCAATAAATATGACAAGCTGCAGCAGCACTATGATTTCAAATCAAAAGTGGATAAAACATTTTTGGATTTTACCGTTTGTGTTTCCTGCAGCTGACAATTTCCACGTTTGGAAATTTGAGAATTGAGCAAAAAACATTTTTATAAATATATAAAACACCGCCTCAAAATGTAGCGAATGTGCTACATTTGTAGCTGTTTTCAGGAACAAGTTTCCTCAGAAACACATAAATTCATTACATACTATGGTAACAAATATTCAGTTCAATTTCCAGTCTTTGTGCATCTCATTTTCAGTGTAGACACATTTAACGGCAGTTATTGCAGTCATGTCTGAAAGTCAAATAATCAGTCTAGTGCAGACAGCAAGTTATGATTAATCCAAACTTTACGTCAGCTCTCCGTAACTCTGAAGTTTTCTCAGCAGTGTTTTTATATTACCCATAATGCCCTCTCCTCACGCATCTGTATGTGTTGTAACAAGCTGGTGTCCCTCAGCTGTGACTTATGGAGACAGAGATTTAGCAGTAGAGTGGGCTTTGGCTGATGCTTTCTTAGGACCATGTTTTTTTTCCTTGCCTACTGGAGCGGAGAGGAGAGGTAGACTGAAGAGGCCTATGATGATCAAATTCACCAGCACACAAAACATTGCTGCACCCACTGAGTTGACGAAGGTGATGGGTATGGAGTGCTCCAGGAGCCAGGGCCGCCGTGTCACCATGTCCTGTTCAATGGCCATCATCTGGAAGTGGGTGGCGAGGATGGCACACACATGAAAGAGCTGATGGCTGTGACCTGCAGAGGGAGCAGTCGAGTCATGTTTGCATTCAGGTATCACAGTCACAGGACACAGTGAGAAGAGAGGGATATATTTGATAATTAAGCCAATGAGTCACATTGTCAACCAAAATACAAAGACTGGAAAACTTTGGAGGTGGTGGTGCATATTCATGATTTCATAATGTTTAACACAAATGAGAATACATTAACATTGTTCATGTCAACCCAGTTTTTTTCTGTCTTAATCTAAGATCTTAAATGTGACATTTGACTGTGAGCGGTAAAAACACTGTATTCACAAACTTTTCTATCAGGAACTAAATTTTCTAATACTGTAGATGAACATGAATGCATCACTATGGCAAATTTTGCCCTCTATCAGCTCGTTTAATTAGTATCATATTTATTTAAGGAATGCTGCAAGTTTAAATCACACATTTTATATGCAAGCGTATTGATATGTCAACATTCCCCAAATGGTAAATGAGAACTTTTCCCTGCATACAACAAGGAAGTAAGGATGCTGATGAGTTGTCTGTTATACCTCAGACAAGCATTTCCGTAACTTAGGGTCGGGACCGAAAATGGGTCGCAGACTCGTTTTTATTGAGTTGCCAGCTGGCAGAATAGAAAAGAAAACAATGCTTATGTAAATTTATTTTCCTGACTGAACTAGAAAAACAGGGTACTTTTGTTTCCCTGGGCCCATAAAATACATACAAATGCTACGTGCTGTACATAGAGAGTGACGTGAGAAACTTATCATTACACTCAGCAAATTAGATAACTGCTGTGATGTAATTTTATTATGAAATAAATACATTTCATAATGATTATAATTCAGGGGTTGTTGTGTTCATTATCAGCCAGTTATGAACATATAAGTCAGTAATTTGGGTCCCAGGAAGACACCAAACTTCTCTTTTGGGTCTTGTGCTAAAAAAGTTTGGGAACCCCTGCCTTAGACTGCATTTTATATTGCATATTATACTACATGATTTTATTAAATTACTGAACAATGTTTGGTTATATTTAGATCTTTGGTTGTCTGCAACATAAATGACTTCATTTATAATTTAGAAAAGAATCCACTCAAAGACTTAAAGTGCTTCATGTACTTACTGGTACCTTAAATCCAATCCAATCCAAATTTATTTCTAAAGCATATTTAAAAACTACAAAAAAGTTGACCGAAATGCTGTACAATAAGAAATTAAAACCAGAGAATGTAATTTCTGAAGAAATTACAAGTGTGAATACTGACGCTGAAAAAGCATTCATGGAATGCTGCCTGAAGAGGATGAATATTTATGAAACACTTATGCTGGCACGAATTACTGAAACGTTTGAATTGATCAGCTGGAACTAAATGCAAGAAATTGAATTTGTGAGGTTGAAGAGATTTCCCATTTGAATCCATTATAACGACAGTGCGAATAAAGTTGAATATTTTGAATATTTCAAATGATATTTGAAGGCTGAATGGATGTTGAAATTTAGAAAGAATTTGGAATATTTTGATATTTTGATGTTTGAATGAAGTTTCTAGCTGAAAGTATGAATGAGCAGTAATCTTTTGAAATTTTTTGAAATTTTGAACCTTTTCCCATTTACTTTGAATGGGGAATTTTTGTCGGAATATCTCAAAATTCTGTAATTTTTTCAAAATTCTGAATAGAAGCTCCAACTTCCTGAATTTTCTGAATATTTTGAATTTTGAACGCTTTGAATACATTGAAGTATGCTGAAGTAGTTAAGCATCAAAAAAGGCAGCAGATTAATAATAAGAAGTTGAATAATTAAAGAACACACAATAACAATTGTGAATAACAATTCACACCCAATGATAAAAACACAATATGAAAACACCTGGACATAAAGAGTTAAAACATGAAGGGCAATAGAAAAGGTAGGGAAAAAAACACTGCCTCTTAGGCAGAGCTGAATGCCAAGGAATAAAAGTGTGTTTTAAGGTTTAATTTAAAAACAGTTAGCATCGGGGACAGTTGAACACGTGGAGGCAGGGCTCTCCAGAGCTTCGGTGCTGCCCCCGAAAAGGCTCAGTCACCCCTAAGCTTTAACTTTGACCTCAGGGCAGTCAAATGCAACTGATCAGTGAATCTGAGCGTCCGTGGTGAAATATAGGGTTTTAAAAGGTCAGAAAGATGAGAAGGAGCCAGTGAAGGGATGCTAAAATGGGGGAAATGTGCTCGTATTTGTGTTTGCCAGTTAAAAGACGAACCACAGTGTTCTGAACAAGTTGTAAACAATTAAGAGAGGCTTGGCTTGCACCAAAATAAAGTGCATTGCAATGATCAAGACGCATGGTAATAAAAGCGTGCATAATCTTTTCAAAATCATTAAAAGATAAAAAGGACTTCACCTTCGATAAAAGGCGGAGGTAGAAAAAGAGATTAGATTTTACAGCTGAGTTTATCTGTTGGTCTATTTTAAAATCCTTATCCATTATAACAACCAGATTTTTTACTGAGGGTTTGAGGAAGGGTTCAGGAGTGGGGAAATCTATACCTGGGATTGCACCTCTGTGGGGTCCAAAAATGACAACTTCAGTCTTGCTCTCATTAAGCTTTAGAAAGTTCAAAGCCATCCAAGCTTTTATGTCTATGAGGCAGTCAGCAAGTGGGCCCAGAGGGTTAGTGGCCATGATTTTTAAGAGCAGGTAAAGCTGCATGTTATCAGCATAAAAATGGGAAGACATACCACACTTTCTTAGAATGGAACCCAAGGGAAGCATGTACAGTGAAAAAAGAATCAGACCAAGTATGGAGCCCTGGGGGACTCCACATGGAAGAGGGGTTGAGGAGAAGGTGACATTGTCAAGGCAGACAGAGAAAACTCTGTCTGCTAGGTAAGATTTGAACCAATCCAATGTTGTACCTTTGATCGCAACACAGTGCTTCAGATGAGAAATTTAAATGCCGAACATCTGGTTGCCATACTGGACAAACAAACCAATGACAGCAACAGGTACTCTTACCGATGTAGTCAAAGCTGCCGGGTGCCAGGCGCTCAGGTAAATGTGTGGCAAACAGAAAGCCTGTGAGGAAAGCCAAGGCAATGTGGTAGTAGTGGAGGATGTTGGTATCATTGTCTGTGCAGCCTTCTCCTGAACACAGAAACACCTGAGAACACAACACACAGATTGTAGTGCCTTATCAACTTTAAATTTCCGAATAAGGCTTCAGTGTTTGAATTTGTTTCTGTTCATGGGTCTTCTGGACAACTACATACATTCTAGTCTCAGAGGTGAATGCTGAAATTTTTAAATGTAGGATTATTACAAAACAACAACATGCAAAAAAAGGAAAAATAAAGGACAAAAACATGTTGATTATATTATTAATCATATTTTTGTAAAGGGGATTGACCGAAACATCCATCCAAAAGAGGAGCAGAGAGGTATTCAGGTAGTTATCACTATGGTAACTGTCTGAGTTTGTGAACATTTTAAAATAAAATCTGTAACACATTCTACTGTAACCACCACTTTGCATTATAGGCCAGTTTCCCACCTTCAATAAAAAGAATAATTTCTTTTAGATATAATAATAAAATGGTTCATGACTCTGTGCACCTCTCAGTCTTCAGGCACTGCTGATCTCTGATCCTGTGTGATGTTTGATATGCTGTTACTTCACTTACAGTCAAAGGGCATTTACTAAAGAGATTTGCATTACAGGAGGAAACACTGGCAGTGTGGTGTGCAGTCAAAGACTAAGCTATGTGTACCAGTGGATGTTTTACTCCAGTGCTCTGTACTAACATTTCAATATCAAATACAGGAAGAAAATTTGACCCTTATCAAAAAAATGTTTGTTTCACTTGTTATGTAACATGCATATTATGCATGTAGCTACATTTTGGGTGACTTTCTGGGAAAGGTCCTTTGTGCATAAACTGTTTTGTAATTTTGTTGCACACAAGATTCATATTATACATATAAGTCACATAACACCTAAAATGTGCATTTAAAAAAAAAAACAAAACTCTTAATTTTTACTTGAAATCACATCACAGATAGTAAAGTAATGTATAGAAAGTGTGAGCATAGAGCAATGAAGACAACAATCTAAAATGAAAAAATGTCTCATATATTGAATGTTGTCTGTGACACTTGGTCAAGTGCGTGCCGGCCTATATTCTGGACTTTATGTACCAAAGTCAGCACTCTATAAAGCTGCTGTTACACACACGTACACTGTGACCTTTCAGATTTGTCTCGTGCACAGACACAGAGGCGTGAAGTGTGGAGATGCGGCCCTACCCTGTAGAACAGAGGAATGTTATCAAACAGGTACGGGTAGGCAAAGGCAAGAACACGGAGATATTTGCTGAACTTTGGACTCTGGCATTCAGGGAATCTGGAAAAGAAGAAGTAAGATGTTATTTTCATACTTGTACTTTTCCAACATTCTTCATGGTTACACTGTGTTAAACCTGTGAAGGAGGTTATGTGGAAACATATTGCACAGCATCATCACCACTAAGGCCATATTTACACTAGAAATTGTGATTAATCAAGACCATAATTTGAATGAAAATGTCTTGTCATACTGAGCACTGAGTGAAGAGCAGCTACACATTTCAAGGTTAGTAAATTAATTCATAAAATATATAAATTTGCCTTTAAAATTTAATTCAAAATGTAGCTGTGACAGGCTGCACATAAATGATATACTTGATATGTTTGAAAAGTCATTATCCTCACATTAATAGTAACACAACCTCTCAATCACGTTTTAATTAATTGGAGTTGAAGCCACAGAGTCGGAACAGAACACGTCTTGTAACTCGTTCTGTAAGCTCCTCCAACCTGCTCAGCTGAAACTCCGGTCAGAGCAAATCACTGTTGAGGGTTGGTCCATGTACTGTTTGGAAACACCCATTCTATTGAACAGCGAGTTGCTCAATTCTGCCTTTCAGCTCTACATCAACAGTGTGGGTAGAGTGAAGCCTGCTGGATTATTTCACATTTTAAAGGATTAAATTGAATTAGCCTCTTGCTCCCATCATTTGAGGCATGATAAACATGACTTTAGCTTAAGATGAGAAAAAGAGAAGCGACAGAGCAGCAGCTTTTTTTTTTTTATAGCACATAACATTGTCTTTACCTCTTTATGATGTCATGATTATATTGGTGAAATGGTGAGCCAAGCCTTAACAGCGGGGAGAGATGAATAGAAGAGCAATAATTAGCCACACCAAGCCAACATTAACCCAGCACACAAAGAGATAAAAGTGCAAACACCGGGATAGCTGTTGTATAAAGTCATATCTCATTCCAGTTTATTGGGTCATTGAAAATTCAGCAGGGCTTGGCAGCGTTTATGTAACATATTTAGAGAGTTTGTGCACATACAAATTTTTAAGACCAGACCCATTAATGTTAATGAATCAATTGATAAACCCAACTAGATTGCGGTGTAACATTACTCTTGTTAAAAATTATGCCCAGTTGTTCAGTGTGTTCATTTGCTAACTTTTTATCATGCATCAACATTCACTTTTAAATATTAAAGTTTAACATGTAGCATAAGTACATGGATGTATTTTGAATTCAGCATTTAGGTTATTAGTTGGTTATTATGCTAACAGTAGGGCTGTCATGATATCAAAATTTACAAGATTATAATAGCCTAAAGAAATCACAAAAACTAAATTATTGCAATATTTAGCCTAAAGAAAATCAATAAAAAATAAAGCTTCCAGTCACATTCGTCTTAAAGTTGGTTTTTTTAAATGTTTTTGTTTCTTTTTTGGAAAATTAATTACATTAAAAAAATGGGTGGAGTCAGGTTGAGAGAACAAAAGATAAAAAGCATGCAAAAGGGACCGCTGACATGAAGTAAAGCTACTTATAAGGTTGTTCAAAGATAGAAAAGCATGAAGCCCGGGGGGTGATCTGGGTGTGTTTATGTTTTTTAAAATGCACGGACGTTGTCTTTGTCGCACGCATGCTTTAAAAATCACAGGCGCCTTTTAAAAATTGCATGCATGTTTTTTTTTTATTTTGTGAGCTTGTTTTCTTAAAAATGCACATGCAACTTACAAAATGCGCATGCGATTTATAAAACATGCGTGCACAATAGAAAGTATGGGTGCATTTTCAAAAAATTATTATTTAATTTAAAAAAAGAAAACACACCCATGTCACTTCCCGGGCTCCGTAGAAAAGAATGCTGAGATCTGTTTCTTAAAAAATGAGGCCAGCTAATATTAGCTTGTAGTCATGGGTATGCATGCTAGCATATTAGCATATATAACATGTCATTGTTTTTGTTTTGTTTTGTTTTAAGGGGAGGTCATTAAGATTTATTGTTAGCTGTATGAATTATGTTTGTAATCATACCTGGAGTAACAGGCCACAGCAGTGCAGATGACAGTGTTAAACACAGCGATGGAGATGTACCACCGCTGAAAGGAGCTGCTCACCCACTTATCTGGGAAAATGTACGCTGAATAGCTGATTGCTGACCCTGCAGCAGGACACACCAACAGTGCAAAAATGTTAAGTTATAATGTTTCATAAAATCATTTACGATACTTTGTCCACTATCATTCTTAAGTATAGCATTATAGCTACGTGAGCGAGTAGACAAATACCTGCATCCAATACAACACAACAACAAACAGCAGCTCAAACATTATAGAGAGAATCAATCAGTGCAGAAATCTGAACATTAAAGCATCGCAAAACCAGAATTTATTCACAAGGACTCCGTCATATTATGCACACTTATCAAAAATATCAAAAATGATCAACAGTAAAGTGTCACCATCAAGAATGTACAATTAGTTCATGTTGTGATGTGCAGGATGTTAGAATAGCTCTGTCTTTGTGTTTTGAATGAATTATTTTAATGCTGTTACCTCTGAAAAGTTTTTTAAAAAGATTGTTTTTACGGTAATTTTTGCTTCCTGCATTAAAAAGCACAGGTTCAGATATTCAGGAAGGTAAGTCAAGGGATCAGGTCAGACTCAAAACTGTCTCATACAACTGTATGTTTACACACACAAGTAGCATATTTTAATTTGAATTGATTTGATTTTTCTAACATGCACCAGTGCAAATAAATGTGAAGCCTCTTTTCTTTCCTTTTTGGCAAAGAAACGCTGAATTTCATGCATAATGCAATTTTTTTGCGCACCATATCTGGTTAGGTTACTAACACTAAGTTTTTAAGTTTCAGACAAAAGTTCAGGAACAACATGGTGCATGTGGAGGGCTCAGTGCATAAAAAAGAAACACTTAATATCATTACTCACTCTGGCTGCTGCTAAAGCGAGGGCGTGACCCACTCAGACTCACCCAGGCTGTAGAAACTGAGGGCACCATAGTCGAAGAAGAAGCAGATGTGTCGTGCCCGCGCTGACATGCTGCTGAAGGTGTGAGCACAGCTCGACGCCAGCGGATAAATGCAGCAGGAGAACAGGAAGGTCACCAGAGGCCACGTGAAGGAGTCCTGCCACGCTGTCTGGATCAGCACCACTGTCACCAGTTTCCAGAGGAAGTACCTGCCGGAAGACATGGGTTACACTGAACCGATCTGTGACTGTGGTGGATGCAGCCATCCATGCAACGCTATTTTCAGCTTGAAAAGAGCAGAATTTAATTGAGATGTCTGATAAAAAATGGTAACCCAGGTGGATCCATTTCATTTTTTCTTGTCACACTTTTTGGAAAAGTGAAGCGATAGAGCAGCAAAGCAGCCATAATTTTAATCACTTAGTGATGGAGCGTGAACACTATATCACCAAGTACCTTAGTTGACACTTCCATGCAAAAATGAGCTGCTGATGAGCATCTGACCAAACAGAGGACTGACACGTTAAAGGAAACTTGAAGGGTGCTGAATGTGTAAAACTGATGAGAAGTTAATGCTCTGGCCTTCCCAGTCATCACATATCAACTCCACTGAACACCTTCAAGAGATTTTTTGCTGATTTTTCTTTTAATATATCACTTGTGTACATCTATAAAGTTACAGTATGTACATTAGCTTCTACCAATTTTGACTAAGCAAACCTGAAAGAAGGTCATTCATTTTCTCCTTACGAGGACAGAAGAGCACAACACTTCACATGAGCCTTATTGTTGCTTTACAGGTTTCATAATGCAAATTCACTGAGACGTAATATCAGTCAAAATAAAATAACATGTCATCTTGTTGCTACTACAGTACATTGTTTTGACTGATTCGTTGTTCAGTAACATCCCTCACACTGTAGTTGTGTCTCTGGTAATGTCAGACTATTTGCACATGTATGAGATAATAAAGGAGTAGCTGAAAATTTGT
Source organism: Naso vlamingii (assembly GCA_029822935.1). NCBI lineage: Eukaryota > Metazoa > Chordata > Actinopteri > Acanthuriformes > Acanthuridae > Naso > Naso vlamingii. The sequence continues at coordinate 28,648,023 of JAPQLA010000001.1, read as the reverse complement.
TCTGTAGTATTTGAACGTTACACTCAAAATGTGGGCGTAGGTTCAGTGTAAACAGACTTTTCCCTCCAGACTTCAGAGCTGATAGAGGAAAAGTTCCAGTGTATTGCTGTGTGAAACCACAAGTTATTACTCTCACATTTCTGTTAGTTTTGGCGTAAACAAGCAAGATTAAGCATGTTAATAACTGGCTTGAAGGGTGTTGATAAGCACATTTCTTACCTGTGCACAAAGCTGCTTCCCCTGTTTCCTGTCTTTATGCCACCCGAGTGAACTGTGCTGTACTGGAACAGGTTTAACTCCAATTTCTGACTTCCAATGTAAATGGGTCACAGCATTTGAACCATATAGATTTTTTACATACCTCATGCATTTGTCACCAACTGTCAACAGTTTAGTCTTATCAGGAGGCTTGTGAATCTGTAAATCGTGGCCTCTGTCTCCACGTCTCAGTGCACCTCATTAACAAATCAACATTATTTGTGCTTTTCTCCGTCACTGAGCACTTAACTAATTGTGCCAACTCCTTTGCCTTAAGCACAGATCTGCTCATTAGCAGCTGGCCTGTAGGTCTACGCCAAGCCCCCTGACACAAACACCCATGTGCCCTTAGCATATCTTTATCACACCCACAAAAACACACACTTTATCCCTGGACATGCAGTCAAAGCAACAGGCATCTCAGCTGGGAGGAAGTGCAGCATGGCTGCAGGGAGCAGTAACCTCTGTAGTAACTTTAAATCCAGGCACTTACTCGCATGAGCTCTCAAACATGCACGTAAACAAAATAACTGTCAGTAACGGAGCTACCACAAGTTTAATCTCTTCTTTTTTTCTCTTTTGCATTTTAGCCTCTCTGACTGCACGTACGGCTGCTCCGTCTCAAGTCCCTCAATACAATGTGGCAATGCAACATGAGAGAATGCAATAATAGAAATAAGGCAACAAGCTGCAAAGTCCTCTTAAAGTTGAGGTAAGCAGATTTATTTTTGGTGTCATTGGGCAAAAATCCCATAATAAGCTTTCAGCATATTGTAATTCAGGAGGTTTGAAAGAACATTAAACTTCTGCACCCCTTCTTGGCTCTGTACTCAGACCGGGACGGACACTTTTCGGCCGGTCACAGGTCATTTCAGAGAGCGTGTCTTCTGATTGGCTGCTCTACAAAGGTACATGCACACTCACGTTCCCTCAGCTAAAGACAGCCTGATCCAATGACAGACAACCCAGGAGGAAAAGTTGCTCTTCATGATTTAGCAACAACTGCAAATAAAACAAAGCAACCCAAAAAACACCAACATACTGTAACATACCATAGTTTAGATAACAAGTGTTTAGTTACAGTGATAGATGTCAGTGATGTGTTGTCAGACACGAATGTGCCGTTTTTTTTAAGTGAACGATGGGAGCCGCCTCCCACCCAAGAGCTGTTTATTTCTTTTTTTTTTCCTTTTCTTTTCTATTTTTTTTTTTTTTCGTGAAATTGATGCAAGGCAGAATGACAGGATATTCTGCCCACATTATTTATGTGATACTGCAGGATGGACAGAGTCCAAAACAAATTTCCCTGTGGGGGCATAAAGTAGATCTTGATCTTGATCTTGATGTTGATCAGCAGGGTTAGAGGTCAGGGTTAGAACTGTGACATATTTATGTTCAAGGACCAGATGCGCTGTGTCTGTTTAGTGTTTGCATCAAAACACTACAATGTTCAGTATAAGTAAGAAATGTTGAGTACACGTGTAATGGTGTTTAATGTTTTTACATTTCATCATTTTATACCAAACATGATGTAAAATTATGGTAATTATAAGGTTTAAACTATTTACATAGAATAAATTAAGTGACGTATGTGCACACATACTAATCATGGGTCAAAATAGCGCCAAATTTGGCTGAAAAATAAAAGGCAGAAATGGTAAAATGAAGAGCTGTTTGGGAGCTGAAAGATTTGGCTCTTTTTGGTGAGTTGAGCCAAATGATCTGGCTCACTAAAAAGAGCCGGAATTCCCATCACTAGTAGTTGTTCATAAAGGAGGGTCAGGTTGGCACAGAAATGTCTAATCACTACAGCTGAGGATGTATTTCAAATAACCACATTGAAAAATATTGATCTGTGAATCATAGTTTGAAATGTGGTGCTGACGTGTGTTACAACGTTCCTCAATCAAGGCTTCTGTACATACAAGAACAAACAAACAAACAAACAAATGCAGTGGCTGCGAGCAGACGGGCTCACAAGCCAAATTTGTTTTGAAATTAAGTAGATTTGATGAGTTACCTGATCAACTGGATTTTTACATTGCATGAGACAAAGTTTAGTAAATGTAGGAAATGAATGAAGCATAGTTCAACTTCACAATGACAGTCCTGTTGGACTTGCGCAGAAAAGCTGTTTGCATGGTGACAGACTGCAGGGGGTCTGTGGATCCCATGTGGTTGCTGGGATGTCTGCCTTCAAAACAAACCTGTGTGTGTGTGTGTGTGTGTGTGTGTGTGTGTGTAATCCATGTCATTGTACTTAAGTCAGTCCCGATTGACGGCTGTAAGTGAGTGATTTGGCACTCTCACGTCCCGTGCCAACTGTCTCTGCAGCAGCTTTATTACAGTGAAGTCCACTTCTCCTGACCTCTATTTAACTCCTTGAACATTGCATCTGTGGTAATAAATGTACACTGGGATGACTCCACTAACTTTTACTATCAGTGCTCAGCAGACAGGCACTGTAACTCTAAATATAGACAAGAACAAGTTTCAGCCTTAAGTCAATAATGAGTCAGAAGTGACATATGGAAATAAATCCTCTGCCTTCACGTGATAAAAGGTATAAAGCTCTAACTTCAACCACACAATTAAATTCTGGATTACTCTCTGACGTTCAAGCTCAACAGGACATGCGAGATTCCTTTCAAAGTGAAGTTGGTCCTTTATACTTGACAGTTCAAAAAGCAGAAGCACTCTGCTTCGCTTCTGCAGCTGTTTGATAAATCTTGGATTTAGTATGAAGAATCGACTCAGTAGCTTTGCTGTACTACTCCTGCTTCGAGTGGTGGTGGATATGGAGTTAATCCTTCTACACTCAGAGTGAAGTAAATCTGGACTCTGTTGCTCAGCTTTGACTTCCTGCACGAATCAGAAACACTCGTCTCCAAAAACAACCGAAGGTAAAAACCCTCTAGGTTTTCACATGTTGTCATTGTACCACTGACAGAATGTGAAAACACCAAACACATTTATGAATCTTTTAAATTGTGATAGAAAAAGTCAGCTGTACCAGGTGGGCAGAAAGTGGGTCCAGATGTTGAGCGTCTCATTGGTGAGCTGGAAGAGGCTCAGGATGCAGTCAGTGGCTGAGCTGCAAGGGTGCCGGTAGCCGGAGATGATGCCGTCCTCGTGGAAAACCTTGGAGAAAAGAAAACGTGTAGTTTGTTCTGGAACAAAGTGCAACAAAATGCACAAAACTAGCAAAACACTTTTTTGGCATCAACCTGAGAGGTCCCAGGATAAATCTCAGAGACCATGAAATGACATGAGAAAAGAAAAATGTTTCTGTTGATCAATATTTTTCTCAGGTCTTCTTCTTGTAAGATGCTGGATGCCTTCACCTTTTAAACTTCTAGAAAAATCCAGCTTCAAAACACACAACTGACTTCCATAAATGTAACTTTCATAAACTGTAATGAGGAGGTGTGAAGAGACACCGACTTGTTTTAAGAGCTATGAGCCATAAAAGTAACTTATTACAGATTCAGGAGGACTTTTACACATTAATGTTTGTGCCTCCATCTCAAAGAAACGAGAGTTCAGATTGATTAACCTCTGCACTGCACTCACAGGTGAAACTAAGTAATCACTGATGTTCATTTCATATTGGAAAATATGACGCCTGTGTGCAAAATGAACACACTTTTGCTTTTTACATCTTTGACTCATTTAAAATAAGCAGGGGAATTTTTAAAAAATGTTCTACCCAACACTCCAGCTGTGTCTGACTGTGTGGAAACAGAAACTTCCTAAATGCGCTGAAAACATTCAGTGAAGAAGAACTTACTTTGGGCACTTGATTGATGGTGAAGACTCGTGGTAACCTGAGGCTGAGCATGACTGCTGCGAGGTGCTGCTTCTGCTGCTACCGTCTGGCCGGGGTGTTAAACTGAGGCCAGAGGCAGGGTGTGCCTCCGTCTTTATAACGCTTGTGTTGCCATGCTCTCCTCTAGGTTTCTCCCCTTCATCTCCTCCCTCTTCAAACCCAGCGAGAATATCCAGTGTACCTGTGCCACTCCTCTTCCCTGTTTCTCTGGAGGTGGAGGCTGTGTGCACACAGGTGTATGCTCACACACACACAAAGGCATGTACACAAAAGAATTTGTCTGCAAAGGAAGGCTTGTTTTTGAAGATCAGAGCAGAGTCGTGGTCACTGATTTTGCACTTATCCTCACTTACAACAGCTTAACATTCGCATAAGAGGACCGTTGTTTCCAAAACAAAAGCTCCTCTTTTTGTAATTGCATAATCCTCTCATAAACAGATGACAGTCAAGCCAGTAAGGCAGGTTTCAGCAATGAAACAGCTCTGATTGTCATGACTGATCTGCTGCTGAGACCATCACAGGCATTTTTCCAGCATAAAGCTCAGAGCTCGACTTATCGAGCGCCTCCTGACACTCGGCTGGTCCAGATAAGGCTGACATCATGAATGAGGGGTGTGAATCTGTTGGGCTGAAAAGTCAACAGCGTGGGTCTCCTGGTTAAACTAACATGTCACCATTTTCCCCACAGAGTGATGGCCGAGCCCAGGCAGAGCTCAGGCCTGTTATCTTGTTTAAACTCTGTAGCAATGAGAGCAAACACGTCTTGCTGCCACTGCAGAATGAGGATGTGGAAAGTGTGAGACATTATTTGTGGTTTATCAGTTTGCTCACATCACAAATAAAAGAAAGAGGTAATAGCTTTTTTTTTTTTTTTTGGCATGATGTTTTGAGTCCAGTAGCTTAAAGGCAAAAGATAAGTTAATGCTTCATCTCAAAGGTTTGATGAAAAACCAAACTGTTCCTGTTTTAAATGCCAAACCGTCAGCACACAGCTTTTGTTTTTCCTTTCACAGCAGACGAGTATGTGTAATGACCTTTACTCTTGATTTTGCTACACCAAACAAGTCAGCTGCAGATTTAACTGCAATCTCCAAACTGGCGGCCTTTGCTTGAAATAATCCACCATGCTGCAACCACAGCAGCTCAGTGTGATGAAGTGATGCATGCACTGCAGCAGAGCACCATGGGATCTTCCTCTGTCTCTCCAAGGAGCAGAGCTGCAGCCAGTTTGAGTAAAAAAAAATAAAGAGCAGGAGCTGCATGACTGGAATTCAGTTTGGTTTGGCCTGGAGTCAGTTGGTACAGTTAATATGTGATTTAATATGTAAGTCATTAAGACTTCTTGTGGCAGCAGTATAAACAAAGCCGTGTGCTGAGGGTTATGCCTCAAGAGAGCTGAGGAAAGAAAACAAGGTCACGAGACAACAGCAAAGTTATTGAATGAAAATGGTCAAAAACACTGAGAGGAAAGTCACAGCAAAGAGTAGAGGAACATATTAGCACATCTTCTTTGTTTCGCTTTTCTCATTTTTGGTTAAATATTTTGGTAATATTACTAGCAACCCTGCTTTTGTGAGTTTTTTAACACCTGGCTGCTGAAGATCAGCTGTTTAAATTTAAAGAGCGCTGCACCTCTCACCACGCCAAACCTTCAGTAAAGCTCCATAGGTGTGTTTGGGTGGGTGCTCTCCAAACTTGCACATGCACATTCTTCTACTTTCCTAAATCAACAGCTCTGTGCAGGAGGTAAACAAACAGCAGTGTAAACAATGCAGACTAATAAAAATACATGTCACATTGCAGCAGCTGAATCCAAACAGAAAAAGCTCTGTCGTGTGTTTACAAATACTTTTTACATGCTGTAAAAGGATTAAAATAGTTTATCAGAGCACTTCCGCATCTGCTGCCGCGTTATCGTCACAACTGAGACTCAACATCGTTCCTGCCGCCTGTTCTCCCTGAGCAGCGTGTGTTTACACCTGAAGCAGTGATGTCACTGTGTAGTGACAAAATCTAACCACTGGGGGTCAGCAGAAACAAGACTTCTATTGAATGTTGAGTCTACTCTTTAAAAAATCTAAAAATAAATCATTGACAGATTTAAAGCTACTGATTAACTAACTAGAATGACAACAGCAGAGCTGGGAGGAAGCTGAGGGGTGATTTAAGTCCATGGTCAAAGGTAAAAGGAGTTCATTCTAGAGAATCTACAGTTAAACACATAGCTCAGTGATCATGTAGCATGTGGATCTCTTCTGTACAGAGGCAGGTATCTTTTGTTCACGGTAATGATGTCATCACTGTCAAAGTAGTGATCACTGGGCTCCTTCCTCATCTTGAAAAAGCTGAA
>JAPQLA010000001.1:28463366-28478415 GCA_029822935.1 Naso vlamingii | reverse complement strand
ACTTGTGAGGCACTCTTAAGACAGCTGATGTTTAGCTTTATGCGTCGACTGGATAAGTCAGAGAACCATATAATAGAAGCTCTAGTCAGCCCTCTCAAAAGCCGCTATCGTTTTACTTCTAAGCTGAGACGGCATTGGTACAATAGTTTGTATATTTTTTAACATGCACAAATTTTGTACATAGTATCTTTTTGTTTTCTCCTTTTTTTATACTTGTATGTTGTTATTTTATATAGCCCTGTGTCTGCAATAAAGATTATTATCATATATAGAATGTTTGCCATTTTGTAGCGGTGTTCAAATTCACAGTGGTTAATTTCATTCACTATGTAGTGCAATATAAAATACCCACAATGCACAGCAAATTTCAGTGTACATACAATGTACCCTGCATTTTACTCCAGTATACCAGAATGCAATGTGATCATGCATTTCTGACGGAGAAGAAAAAGTAGCCAGTGGGGTTTGCTAATGTTAGTGTGGAAGTTAGCTTATAGAGGTTGGTTGGCAAAATAACCAAATACGTCTTAATAAATTCCTAAGGTGAATTTGCCTTCGCCTCCGTCAGTGTCGAGAAGCAAAAACTTTACCTTAAGTACCAAAACAGTCAGAGGAATTATACTGTAACAGCTTTGGCCACTGATAAATTAGCTGTTGGCTAAGCTAAGCTGAGTTTGTGAACTATTAGCTACAGTCATTGTGGGCTATTACAGCTTGCGATCAGGACCGATCAATACACAGGACCATGGCTAACAAAACAAACATCCACATCATTGGAATTTCACCAGTTTATTTATTTAACATTGAAAAATTACTATGCAACGTCAAGACAACCCCATTCATTTTATTGCTGTACTCTGTGTGCTTTGTTTGTTAACCTGATGCTGGGTTGTACAAAATAAAACAGGAAATCATTAAATTTGTATATTGTAAAACAAATAATCCATAAGAAACCTTAAAGGAGGCAAAAAACAATCTGAAGCTTGATTAAAGAGAAATAATTAGCAAAATAAAATTGACTGTAGAAGTGCTGTATGTTGTGTTTTTCTGCAGACTCTACATATTTACCACCAAATCAAATTAACAAGAAAATCAACAGAAAAAAATTTGCACTCCATTTTGCAGCCCCGAAAGATATTTTGCGCACAATAGTAAGTGGGATTTATTGTGTCTTTCCATTTTATCTTAGCTGTGGGTGGACAGCCTTTAAATCTTAGACCTTTACATCAGTGACGCTAAAACGATGGAGGACGTGTCTCAACTTAAAAAATTAAGCCGAAATATTCCCTGAAAAATACGCTGTAGCTAATTTGAAGCCAAATTTTTTTGCAGCAGTCAACAGTGAATAGAGCCGGAACGTTGAGTTTCGTTTGTTATAAAAACTCCCTAAAATGACAGAGACCATCTTCTGAGAGGAAAAAAAAGAAGATTGACATGTGCTGCATCTGCTAACATGTAAGGGTGGGATTTAAAACTTATACTGCAGCCAGACACCAGGGGGCGATGACGATGTTTTACCTTCACTTTTGCTGAGCTGTCATGTACATGTTGACAGTCAATGGTTTACATCTGTGACAGAATGTTTATTCTAACCGCCATGTATAAAGAGCATCCACGAGACTTTCAGTTTAACACACACATACACACATACGCACAAACATAAACACACAAACAAACACGCACTCACACACAACCACAGAGAAAAAGGAATCCTCACTGTTTATTTACCCGATTTGCTTATAGACGGAGTGTACACATCCCTTTCCTCTAACAGAGGAATCTTCTTCAGCCACAGTTCACTCACAACATACAGTGACGGCAGTAAGGGCTTCAAGATGCTGTAACCCCAAAACATAATTTAAAAAACACAGTGTGCATTCTGTAGAGTAACAGGATTTCTTCATGGCAGCCGAAAAACCACTGAATTCCTCACGGCCTACAGTCTGTCACTCAAGCTCTCCTCATCCAAATCCGCTTGCATCGCTTTTATTTCTATTGCTCAACATCGAAGGGCTCCTCTAATTCCTTAAAGATGATTTAATACAACTGGTTAAACAAAAGACAAAATCTTCAATCATAATTAGTTCATGAATGATAGTTTGACTCTGAGGAGTTTTAATTGTAGGACAGTATGTTTATGTAGCAGCAAAGAAATTTATCAAGATAGATCTACTCAAAAATGCAATCAAATGGAAACTTGAGTTACTTTCTAAACATTTCAAAAGGGATTTTTTTTTTTTTTTTTTTTCATAGTGCTGCTTTTCTTATTAACAGACAAATATTTAACACTGGAACAACTCCGTAGCTATGATAGTTTTCTGCTGATTCCGTAGGTGAGTAATAAAAGTGCTAACAATTTATATTTGTTAATTTAATTAACATTTTTAAAGCAGGACTTTAACCCGTAATAGAATGGTTGGGCCTTTTTTTTAAAGCTGAGGTTGGCAACATCTAGAAATTAAGCCATAGCTGATGCATGAGACTCCTAAAGAGGCAACTTCACTGCATCATCCCCTCACTGTTTTTGCTCTGGCTCGCATTTTATTCGTTTGTTGTTGCTCTCTCTTTCAAATCCAGTTTGTCACAAAGATTCACAAAGAGATAAATCTGTTACAGGGAAAGTTGCAGCGGTGGCCCCTCACCTGCAACTCAGCTCGTTAAGTCGCCTCAGGGCCAGTTTCAGAACGTGAGGCAAGTCACTTGTTTCAGCAGCCAATCAGCTCGCATAGACATCACCTGTCGCAAAGGAGCACAATGTAGAGCAGCCAGTAGAAACATGCGCCATCTGAAATTACCCATGATTGGCTGAAAAGTGTCCATCATGGTTTGAATACAAAGCCAAGGAGTGGTGCAGGAGTCTAGTGTTCTTTCAGACCAGGCGAATCACAACATGCTGAAAGGTTATTATGGGTTTTTTTGTCCAATGACACCAAAAAACTGCCTGCCTCAACTTTAAATTAAAGATCTGACAAACCTCCTTCATTTCTTTACATTTGCTCAGTTAGTCTACTTTGAACCTACACTGAAATGGATGAAAATAGATGTACATCACACCAGAACACAGACGTGTCATGCCAGGGACACTCATCCTGTGTCTGCATTGCATGAAAACAGATTAGAGCAGCCACACAGTAGGAGATGGATGCTGGACGCACATCGGACGCACGTTGGCAGCCACGCAACACTTCTACTCAGGAGGCTCGATGATTTTTTCAGTGAGATGTACGAGGTTCTCCGCTAAAACAGACAGCGAAATAACCTGTTGTCAGCGATACTGATGTCATACCAGCAACATTTGATGTGGTTTCAACAATGCTAGTGTTTCTTTCCTAAAATACACAAGTGTATATATACAGAGAATCCTTTCATTTAAAGATTTAATGGTGAGACATTTAAAGGATCTTGATGTGTAAAACAGTATTTGTATTTTAGGATATATAACAGTCAAACCAGAGACCAAATGTAGTCAAGTTTAGCTTTGCTTTTTAATTTATATTGATCACAGGCTTTGGCTGACTTTACCTAACAACACATCGTACCAGCCTGGAGTGGAGACACATCCACAATGTCTGAGCAGGAACAGAACTGCGCTTAATATAATGATTTAAAAAGCAGCAAGTGACTGGCTTTAGAGAATTCCAATAGTTTATAAAATGTAGAATTGTAAAGTATCATTTTCATGAGGCTTTCCGGTCAGAAAATGACGGATCAAAGTTTTCTGTCTAAACTAAATGTGAAAAACTGTAAATGCATCATACATAATGACATCAAACACTTTCATGTCAAGGGGAACTTTAAAGGAAAACTATGTAGAAAGACAGCAGTGCTGCCTGCAGCAGACGCTGCCTGTGTGAACAACAACAGCGAGCAGGACGCAGCAGATCAGTGATGCAGATGCACTGCAGAGGTAGGAGCAAGATGTGCATTCCTAGAATTAAGCTGTGATGTTGAACTTAGAAACAATTCAATTTAGCTGGTTTTTTTTGTGTGGCTCATAGATGACTTCTGGTTTGGTTCATATATCCGACCGCACATAATGCCTGACAGAGAGCCCTGTAAGAACTTCCTGCAGATGACCTCCCAACACTTTCACCAGGTTAATGCTTTATGCAGGGCTACTTGCTGGAACGCTGCGGCTCACACGGGGCCAAAAAACAAGCTGCTGGAACAGCAACGTGTTTTTAAAAAGGCTCCTCGGAGAACTTTGAGCGTGAGCTCGGCTGCACTGAAAACCATATTTTGTTTCATGCTGCCCCTTCCTGACTTGGCTGTGATTTGTGGAAAGTAACATCTCCACGGACAATAAGCTTCAGCATGTACAGTCGAATGTTTGAAGAACCATTTCCAAGATAAACCTGAGCTACTAACACAGAACTGGAGATGATGTCTGACAAAAGGGATTTGGACTTTGTGCATAAAGACTGCAGATGAAACCTCCAGCATCATTAGATGGCAGAGGCTTCACACGCAGATCTAAACCTCTGAATTTGGCCCTCAATTGGTTCATCTTTTTTAATTAAAGACTTAACACTCCCACAAATTGTTTTGTTGCTGTAGATCTCATGTACTTCTCATGAACTCCATCCTGTCAGTCGGCAAAAAAAAGAAAGAGAGAGAGGGTTTTTCAGTTCATAACTAAACTGAAAAGTCTTTGTGTCTTTCTTGGCTTTGAAATCAAAAGCTCACTGTATAGCATTGATTATTGGCAGGTTTAGAGTCAGGGAGAGTACCTTCTTTAGCTCTAAGGGATGTTGCAGACACCATGGGTCAGCTTGGGTTGTTTTTTTTTTTCAAGTCTTTTAGTGGCCGCAAATCAATTCATGCATCTTAAAAATGCTTGTTTTCCAGTGAGGATTTTTGTTTTTTTCTTCAAAAGGCAATTTCAGAGCTACTCAGTCATCAATAAAACTGCAAGAACACTGAATCACACTGGAAAACATTTGTGAAAACAGTTGCATTTAAATATATATTTTAGAATTGGCTTGTCCCCTCAAAACCTTGCATCATTCAGAGGAGCTATTGCTTAACATGGTGAGTAAAGATGATGAATCTGAGACACAGTTCAGCCCCAGAGGCCAGCCTTGGAGGTCTCAAACCTGACAACATTATCACGGGTGATAAATGCTGGAAGCACAAACCTGGCCTGAACTCTGATGGGGGTCTGCTATTTGCTTCTTTACGTCTGATCCCCGAGGACTTGTCCTGGGTCTCTCAAAGCTCCCGTTCTAGCCTGAGGAGATGACCATACATCGCACACAAACAGATAATCCTGGGGTGGTTGTGGTAATTGCTTGCAGTTGTGGTGTGGTGTTAGAGCAGCCCAGGGAGGGTGCAGTAAGTGCAGCTCCTGTTCGTTATTGATTCCGGCTGCACTTCACGGTGGGACTCTGTGACTCATAGGGTCCAGAGGAGGAGAAAAGAATAAGATTTCAAAATCCAACTTTTCACACTGAGTTTAGGCTCCCCAAACCCAAGCCCACCCTTAGTGACAGTGAGCTATATATCTACACAGTGATTTAGGTTAGCAGTAAAACATTAGGGAGAATTGCCCACCACCTCCTCTGGATTTGCAAAAAAAAAGAGTCCAGCTCCTTTGCTGCACTGGCACACTGCCTTCATTCAGAGCTCCAGACCTTAATCTTAATTATAGGTTCCTCTGTGTCATTTGTCTTACAAGCTGACAGTGAAAGATTCCTGAGCCATGACTTTGCACCCACAATACTGGAAGAAGCAATTATTGTTATGAAACTTTTCATGTTTAGAGATTTTTTTAAATAGATTACTGCCAAACTCCTATAATGTCTTGATTACCCCTCCAATTTGAGAATTTTTTTATTTGGCTAGAATTCGAAGGGCAGTGAATGTTGTCTTTTAAAATATAAAAGGCAATACCCCGTAGTAGAGCTCTTCACGGGTTCAGAAATCCTTTCCTGTCCCCAAAGAGACCCGCAAATGTTCTCCCTGGACCCGGAACAGACCCATCTATTATTTTAAAGCTGGGACCCAGACACATACAGAACTGAGAAATGCCAGACTCGACCGCACACTGGACCATCTATCATTTAAAAGCTGGGACCCAGACCTATGCAGACCTGAGAATGTCAGAATTGGACCCGGTCGGGAGACACAGACCCAATTTTGCTATTAGCAAGTCAACATTAATTTACAAGTCAAAAATGAGAATTAAGTCAGAATTTCATGAGAAAAAGTTCAAAATGTTGTGAGAATAAAGTTGTAATTTTATGAGGAAAAAAGCTGAACTATAATGACAAATAAGTAGTTTTACAGGAAAAAAGTTTAAATATGAGAAAAAAGTAACAATTTTAGGAGGAACAAGTTGAAATGTTATGAGAGAAAGTTGTGATTTTATCAGAAAATCGTGATTTTACAAGAGAAAGTTGAAATAAGACAAAAACTTGTGATTTAATGGAAAAAATATCAAAATATTATGAGGATAAAATTGTGATTTTATGAGAAAAAAAGTTGTACTTTTATGAGAAAAAGGTTGAAACATTATGGAAAAAAAAAGTCGATTTCATGAGACAAAAGTGGTGATTTTACAAGAAAAAATCAAAATATAAAGAGAATAAAGCTATGATTTCATGAGAAAAAGTGATTTATGAGAAAAAAGTTGAGATTTGAGGAAAAAATTGAAATTTCGTGAGAAAAATTGTGACTTAATCAGAAAAATGTTGTGAATTTATGAGAAAAAGTTGAAATATGAGAGAAAAATAGAAATTTTATGAGGAAAAAGTAGAGATTTGACAAAGAATTCCAGATACAATGAGAAAAAGTTGAAATATTGTGAGAACAAAATGTAATTTTTAACATGAAAAAAGTTGAACCTCTGGATTTTACCATCAGCCTGCCTTCATGTGGCTCAGAGGTGAACTGCAGATGCAAATCTTAAACAGGCTACAAGAGCTTCGAAGGAATTCTTTAAATTTATTTAGCAACCCAAAAAAACCTACAGGCTAGGTTTTATGTCAGGGTCCTACAGCACAGCTGTCGTTTTGTTTTTTGTTTGTTTGTTGTTGTTTTTTTTTTCAATAATGACCAGCTAGCTGGACATTATCCCTTACTTAGCTAAAAGTTGACTCACTGTTTTTTTTTTAATGATTATTTAAAGTGTTCTTCAATGATTAGTGGAGGGAAAAAGTTAGCAAAATCAGTCCAGATATCCTGGTAGAAGAGGTTTTTTAGTGCAGGTAAGCTTTGAAATTTTTTTTTCATGATGTTGTAAAAGTGCAGTGGTAACCTATTCAGTTTAAAGTACACTTCTCTATAGATATGTGAAAAAACACGCACTAACACGCACACACACACATACCGATATATTGGTTGGCTGATATCATCGCAGATAACAGCCTATTGCAGATATATTGGTAACAGCATGTATGTTCTTCGATATGCGGCAATATTAAAACGTTTTTTTTAAGGCCAGAAAAAATGTTTGGACTAGTGATTTAATATGCTGTAATTACATATTTAGTGCACTGTTGTTTAGAATAAAGTTTGCTAAAATGTAAGATATGCAGCCTCCATTAGCTACAAATGTTTGTCACAAGCATTTGATAAACATTCAGATAACATATTATATATATAATATCAATCAGTATACCAAATATCGAAATTTTTTCTGTTCCCTAATATTAGTATTGGCACTGGCCCCAAAAATCCCATATTGGGTGAGCCCTAATATTGAATTCAATTTCTGTAACATTCTACTAATAGAGCCACACAACTTTCACACACTGGACCTTCATAATAATAGAATATCAGTGTGATATACAACATAATATCAATGTTGATGTTGATGTTTTTTTGATTTTGGACAAAGGATAAGACCCAATGTGTCATCACTTACCAACTGCACTATGTCACTTTGAGAACCCTGCCCATTGATATTTTCATCTGCGCTGCTGTGAACCTTTTTCAGGCAGCAGCAGTAGGCACTGGGCTTCATTTCCTGCCTTGAAAGAAACAAGGAGGCCAGCTGTCTACTGTGGAGAAGTGATGAATAAGGAAGAAAACCTGATGAGCTTTTAAGCACTGTTCATGAAAGCAGCCCTTGATTAAGCCCTGTTTTTGAAGGTTTGGTTATTCTAAGTGATTTAAGCACAAACAGTGGCTTGATTTGTGTGAACTGTGGTTGCTCTGTGTTGAAAAGGGAAAGGGATTGTAACTGAAAACCATGAGGAAGTTTCTGTTAGAGCCAAAAATGTATAACTGTCAGTTAACAGATTTTGAGATGGACAGCTGCTAACAGGATAGATATCAGGTCTGGAGACGTGACAAAGTCATCAAAGATAACCTCCATGATGAGCTTCACAGGAACTGAGTCTCACGTGGGCTGTTTGGACGCCTGTCTGCTCAGATACTCATGGAAAGACGTACAAAGCACCTTTTCTGAGAGCCTCTTATTCTTACTCCAAATCTCCTTCATTCATTGCTTGCTGCAAGAAGCTTCACCTCTGGTCTGTCACAATATATTTTCCTAATTAAATGTAGCATCCCAACATTATGAAATCAAAGACACAAATGGCTTCATAGTTGACTTTATCCATGGAAGTAAACCAATCTTCCCACATACCTCAACAGTCGCCAGTCAATAATGAATAAAATAATTAACACACTTCTTTGAGATGCTGATGCCAACAGCCTCCATCATCATCTCTAACTTCGCCAACATCAAGATCAGAATAAGGGCGGCCACGCTACAGCTTTTTGATGCCAACTAATTATGAAGCTGATCTCCCAAAGGAGCCAATTTCTAAATGTAATCTGTGTTCTATCAGCAGTGCTTTACACTGTACGCAAAATACTTGCCAAAATAAAATTCAGTTAAATTGAATTTTGTTCATGGAGCACTTTAAATTTGCAGTAGGCCTAACTGATTTTTGACCACTTAAAGCCTCATTTCCACGCATGTCTGTGACTGGTGTCCATAGATTTGTAAAAATACGGATAGTGCACCCTGGTGTCCAATGCAAGGAAACACATTTCTTTACGGAGAGATAGAAACTACCTTTTGAGGATGTATTTAATGTCAGACTGATAAATCTAACTGAATTTCATATTGTAGTAAAAAATCAATAAATAACGATATTATGATTTTATTTTCCTAACTGAGTTATGATTCAGTTCAGTATGTCCTATTTTCAGTGTCTTCTTTAAGTGAAAAACAAGTTGAATGACAAAGTCCATCTTTGCCCACCAGCACGAAGGAAACTTGTTCAGGTTGTGAGTGATGTGGAACCTAATGTGACGATACTACGTGACTAGTGACCCATAAAGACCCTGAGAGTGTATGGCTTAGCATCAGACACTTCTTAACCACACTGATTGAGAGACCTGTTCTCCTATCCAGTGCTGGGTGGTAACTGCTGTGACATTTCTCTGTTTGACCCTGGATGACTTTGATAGTTTGATAGTTTGTTTGCTACTTTGCTGACCAGGTTTTTAATTCTTAACCTGTTTGATGAATCTTCTATATGTTAAATTACTCATAGCCTACTGTATTTAGTCTGACAATATCATTTTTCACCAGGATATTTTACACAAAGTTCCACCACACATATCGAACTGCTAAAGACCATCTGACTACATATAACATTAATATATAACTTTATTTTAGCAGTATAAAAATTAAAAAAATAACAATTATTTGTACAAACTCAATTGACAATTAGCATAAGCACATGGACTGAAGGAAATAGCCTATTAGCTAGTTAGCAGCTTGTTAGCTCAGCTAGCACAGTCATACAGTCTCTCTAAAGTCCACTGCAAAAGTTCAATTTTTTTAAAGCGCTTGGGGCAAATCCTGAATTGAAATAATACAGAGGGAAGGAGTTTCACAGGCACATTGGATATTGCAGAGATTCCCATGAGAATGAATGGATTTTCTGTTGGACAGTCAGATTGGTCAGTCTACGCTGCGCCTCTAAGCAACAGGTGACATCGGTATGACCTGAATGGCTGTTTGCCCCTTACACTCTGACTCGCTTCTGCTGACAACAGCATGTCTGCAGGGGACACCATCAATCGGCTCAAGCTTGAGCTGAGACGGACCGGTTTGCTCCACTGCAACTTTCCCTGCAACTGTTTCGTCTCAGTTTGAACTGTGGACTTAAAGGAGAGAGAGCAAATACAGGAAGGGAGGAGTGCAATGGAGTCACTTCTAGTGTTGTAGTAAAGACCACACTAACCAAGACCAAGACTTGACTGAAACCAGAGTGTGCCTAGACTGAGACAAGACCTAGACTTTAAGAGACCGAGGCCAAGTCAAGACCAAGACCAAAGCAGTCTCAGTAAGCATTTGTCGAAGCTGCACTTTGCTGAGTGTTTTCTGTTGTGTGTTGTTTTGCTTATGAATTATCTTTGATTAAGGGAGCTAAGCTTAGACAAATCAAAAAAATCAAACTACAAATGACTTATGTTATTGGCTGCATTTGAAGAAGACAGTTTTACATCCAATCACAGTCATTATGTTAACAAATAAATCTGTTATGGTCTTGACTGGTCTCAATTAAAGATCCAAAGTCCTCTATATCCCACACCAAGACAAGACCTAGCCAAAATACATTTGATTCCGAGACAGGACCAAGACCTTCAAAAGGTGGTCTTGAGACCGATCTCAAAACCAAGACCAATCTCAGGTACTACAACACTAGCTGTTTCACCGAGTCTTTTGCCATAGCTAATGTTAGCTTGTTAGCCAAAGTTACCCACTGCAGCTTTAAGTCCAACTTAGGACCAGTTCGGATATTATGACTGATAGTACCACTACTACCTCTTTTGGTAAATTGCACATGAATAAATAAATTTTTTAAAAAACTTTGTATCAAACTATCAAACTCTGAAAAACTTGATCAATTTCTATTAAATCTTTATGGGCGGAGCTTCTGTCAAAGTGGTTTAATGTGCAGGTGTTGATGTCTTTGATGCAAACATAGTCTCATTCATTGCCAGTATAAAAATCATTTTCCAAACCAAAGTGAAAATGAGGTCTGTTTAAAGAAAAAGACGTGCATCTTTGTGACATACAGTGGTTAGGCAGTGAATCTACCAGGTGACCACAAAAGTGCTTCAGGAGAGCTTATGTACACAAACTCTGTCTTATTACGTAAGTGGGATCATTATACCTTCGGTAGTTAAGACTGGATGGTTCATCTGCGAGGGGATGAGGTATCCTACCAAAACCCCACATTTGCGTTCCTCTGTTAATACATTGGTTAGCCTGTGGTTGTGCCATGAGGATGGCATCTGTGTTGCATAGCTGGAGACTGACAGAAGACGTTCTAAGCCTTTACTGAGAAACTTTTTGGCAGCGCTGATAATTTCCTGTATATTTCTTTAGATTCACTTGTGAAATATGTTAGGAAATGTATGTGATAATACTGTTACGTATCTCTCCCCTTTTTATTAATATTCTTTTTTTACATTATAACAATGTATTTTAATCTTTTAAGTCCTTTACACCAAACAGCTCAAAATCTCATTCCATTAAAATGCATATCATAATAAATATCCAACTCAAAAGCCACCACTATAAAACTTTGCCTTAAGATGAGCCACTTGAGAGTTGAATGAGAGTGAGTGAGTATTCCTGCCTGCTGTGTTCGAGTGGACCTCCTCCTCCTCCTCCTCCTCCTCCTCCTTCTTCTTCTTCTTCTCCTGCAGTCCCCTCCTACTTCTCCAAGATATAGGCAGAGCTTTAACTTAGAATCAATCAGAGTGGGATCTTTAACTGCGCCTGCCACTGCGTCTCTTTGCCTCAGCCCACCTCATACACACCACATACATACACGGCAGGCATCACACACAAACACACACACACACACACACACACACACACACAGAAAAACAAACACATGCACGCTTGCACCGGCAAACATATGGAGTACTACTGCTTCCTCCTGCTCTGGATCTGCAGCCAGCAGTTAGGTGAGTGAAGGTGTAAGTGTGTGTGTGTGTGTGTTATTGCTCAGGTGTGTGTGTGTGCGGCGATGCATGCGTGCATTCTGCTGATGAGTCTGACCTTCTTTCTTCCTTCAAGCAGCTTTGCAGGATAATAATGGCACTCTAATTGTTAGTTATACTTTGAGTTGTTCCAGCAGCAACTGGAAACTTTGAGGCTGAAGCTCTTAAAAGCTACATTTGGTAACTTTTTGGTTCGTATTTTAAGATTTAAATCCCAACCTCATTGA
Organism: Naso vlamingii; assembly: GCA_029822935.1. NCBI lineage: Eukaryota > Metazoa > Chordata > Actinopteri > Acanthuriformes > Acanthuridae > Naso > Naso vlamingii. Next base: position 28,466,206 of record JAPQLA010000001.1, on the reverse strand, counting down.
AAATCTAAATCTGAACATCTTAAGTGAACGAATGACTGTTTGTGTGAATGACATCATAACCTGACATCTTGACCCAGCATCAGGGTCAGGGACAGGAAGACAGAGCTCAGTGGATTTACTATGCAGAGATCTACAGAGGTGCTCTGTGTCTCATTGGAAGGAGGCACGTTCATTCACATGAAAGTTGATGCTATCTGAACACAGTCAAGTTTCCAGAGAAGGGAGAGTTGTTGGTGCTCAGCCAGAGCTGTGGTCAATTACCAGTGAAATCGCTGTGGCTGCATCACATTGAGACAGGACAAAAGAAAGAGAGAGACAGAGAGAGAACAGAAGGCACCAAAAGCATTTCTATGTCTTTTTTCAAACATTTTATGTGAGTGACACAAATTAATCAATTGCCACATGCAACACCAAACCTGTTGCAGCCTTTATGTAAACATACAACTGATGCCATGCCACAGAGATCTCACCATGTTTAGGTTTTAAGCTTGGAATCATAACCACATTGTTAGACACACTATGCACAGGTCGTAAAATAACATGCATGTTGACACCATGGCTGTGCATGAACTACATGTTGTTGCAACTGTTCTATTGCATCTCCACGAAGTTAAAGCTGGAGAAGAGACTTTAAGGTCTACAAAAACTGGAGTTTTTCAGAACAAACTGATCAAACTTTGATTTATGCATTCGGTAAATAAGATTAAACTAAGGAGTGACACAGAGGAAATCGCCACTGTAAATATTTGGTTTGATTTTGGAATTTGTTGGAAGTAAGTTTTGGACCGATACCACAGTGAGGGAGACGCTGACCTTGTAGCTGGAGTCTGCGGAGAAAGGCTTGATGCTGGCTGTGGTGTGGGATGTTTTGGCAGGCACATGAGAGGGAGGCTGCATTTTAGGCTGCTGTTTGTGGAATTCTGGGACTTTTGGTTCAAACATCCTGTCCAGATACCTTTAAATAGGGCCATCGCATATAGAAATAGTAACACATCAATGTGAGATGGAAACAGTGAGTGCCGTTTACCTCAAGAAGTTACTATTTGACACACAGACACTTCTAAATCAAACCTAAATTATGTTTTTATTGTTTTTCCCATGGAACATTGTCTTTGCATACATTCACCACATCTGTCCTCGTAATGCACATGTCCTCATAAACTCTACTCCTGCAGGACATATCAACTCAAATTTATTTCTTATGTGAACTTTGAATGTCCTCCTTAAAATGCAAGTTCAGAAAGGCTACCATGCAGCTGTCATGAAAAGTTCCCTCCAAGACTTCCATATACATGAACAGTGCAAAGAGTAAATGACAAATTACAGCGCCATTAATCACTAGCATACTCACAAAAAGTAACTGTTCCTGGAGGCCTTCCAAAATACAAAATGTATGACCCACATGTGTTCCATACATGTGCACTGTGCCATACTGTGGCTGGATTAAGTCCATAATAATAATCCATGAGGTGTCTTTAAGACCAGTGCACTAGAGGCCAAGTCCATTATTTTCCAAGTGCATAAACCTCAGCGGGCCTGGTAGAAATTACATCATGGCCACTTGACAAATAAAATTTGGGAGGCTGTGTTTGCATCATCATCATCATCATCATCATCATCATCTACTTCTAACATTTTTTGTTGTCAGTATAACCCATGCTTAGCTCTGTTTCACCAAAGAGAAACAATCCCTGTAAAATTTGACTCAATTAGACTAAAATGCCTATTATGTCATACCCAAAGTAAATGAAAAGCTGTTGTTAAACCATTTGGTACACATGCAAGGTCTTGGTCTGTCTTGAAAGATAAAACTTTGAGCTTTCCTCCCCAGCAGTGGGATAATTCTTCTGTCACTGAGTATTAATAGCCTACACACACTTTTTTTTATTGACGCCTAATGTTATGTCTGGATTTTTGCCAGTGTAACAGTGCAGTTTTTGTCTGAATGTTATCAGTCTGTGGAATACTACAAGGCTTCTTTGGTGAGCTGAGACTATCTCTGTGTGTGAACTTGGCTCTGTATTCAGACCGTGTTGGACACTTTTCGGCCAGGCATGGGCCATTTTAAAGTGCTCGTGTTCCTACTGGCTGCTCTATGCTGTGCTTCTTAGCAACAGGTGACATCACTATGAGCTGACTGGCTGTTATAACAAGTGACGTACTTTACAATCTACAACTGGCCTCTGCCAGCGACACCGTCAGCCAGCTTGAGTCGAGCTGAGATGGACCAGTTTACTCCTCCGCAGCTTTCCCTGCAAACGTTTTGTTTCATTGTGAATCTTTGGTGCAAACTGGATTTAAATTGAGAGTTGCTTCCTTAGAAGTCTCAAGCTAGCTCGATTATTTAGACACTGCCTACTCCAGCTTTATGGATCTACATTAATCAAATAGCAAGAAGCTAAGCACTTGAAATTAAAAAAGCAGTTTGGTGACATTAACAAAAACATTTAAAATGCAAACTGTGCTTTGCCAACGGCCCACAGGCTGGCAGAATTAGCAATAAGTTTTTCACTCATACTGTATCTGAAGATTTCCATATTGTGCAACATTATGTATTGTGACATATCTTAGTTACTTTAATATTACTTGACTTATGGTCGTTAAAGCTCTATTCACCATTTTTAGCCACTGGAGGCTAAAAGAACTGCAAAACAAACTGAGACAGTCCTAACATAATGTCACCTTATATAATTGCGATGGCAACTCTAATTATTCATCACTCTGATGAATGTCAGTCAAATATTCACTTCCTTTGTAGGTTTGTTGGTTTCCATAGCTAATCGATACTCCACTTTTCTTTTATAGCTAGTTGCTTCATTTGTCTGTCTTACGTCCCCATC
>JAPQLA010000001.1:28153492-28165798 GCA_029822935.1 Naso vlamingii | reverse complement strand
AATGTTGGTCATCACTGGAAGAAGTAACACTATAATTCTGTTCCTGCTTATCTGTTGTCAGAACTTCTGTGAGGCAGTGAGGAGGCAGTTCAACGTAAAGACTGAATGCTAATTTTAAATGATGAAAATGACTTTCTAACAACTCATGGTGTCTTTTGTAAACCCCTCGCTAGAAAAAGCAGGCAAGACTATATCCTGCACATCATGAAAGGCTGCTCATTCATTTGTCCTGCCTTGATTTACATCCTGCCACAACCAGCTGCCAGAGCCATTTTGTGTTGGAGTGTTTGGAGAGCTTAGGGGGCGGGCTGTTGAAGGCGTTTTAGGAAAGGTCTGTCTTCTCTTCATGTGACAGAAAGCTGAACTCGAGAACCGCTACAGTACCTTGAATACCTTGCACACACATCAACATTTGCAGTTGGATCTAACCGTGACCAAGCACTCCTGTTTTTTAACCATAGGGTGAGACTTGTGGTCAAATGTCAGCAGGTTCCGGTAAACATATATAAATGCCTAATATAGTCGCTGCTTCATGCCAGTGGCAGCAAGAGAAAAATGAGGTCTGAACTGTAGCTGTTGTGTGGGAGGGAGAGAGATTGTAAGTCGGGGATGGTTATACCATTGAAAAGAGGAAATGAGGGTGAGGGTGAAGGAGAGAGGGAAAATGGGGTGAGCAAGAGAGGTTTCCTAAGCTAATAAAATGCTCAGAGGGACAGAAGCTGCCAGCCTGCATTCCTGTGCCATTAGATAAGTTAGCTCACTGCAGCCTCCAGTTTCTCTGCAGTGCTGAAGTGGCAAGCTGAGGTCACCACCGGGGAGTGAGGGGGATGGTGGGTGCAATAAATTCAGAATGTTTTTGTCCACGGTGGTTGCTTCTAATCCTGTGAAAGTGTTTGCTCGATGATTTACTTTTGAATTTACTGGCAAAAGCTGCAAAAAATCAGTCATCAGCTTTTCTGTGCTTTGTTTTTGGCCTTACTATGAATTGGATTTTATAAACGATTCAGGGTTTTTGGTTGAGTAATTTTGTGCAAATGTGCATTCTTGCTCTTGACATTTCCATGACAAGCTGTTGTGTTGCCAGATGAACATAACTTGTTTTTTAAAGAGAAACATTCATGGAGAGCTGTGTGATCTTTTGAAACTAATTTTAGGTTTTAAATGCGAGGTCAGGTGTCACACTCAGAACAGGTCAGATTGTGTAGCTCACACCAAGTGCTACCAACTTCACACTAGCCAAATGGCTACACAGACGCTTCTAAGTGTGACAGATTGCAGCAATACCAGTGAAGTCAAGGAGCTTCTCTTTCACAATCAGCTACAGTCTGTCAAACTGAACCCTTCACACTGAATTGGTTTAACTGAAGGGCTTGTTGCTTGTTTTTAAGAGTGCTGTAGTGGATCCATATTCTCCCCAAGGTGTTACATTTCTGAGTTGCAAAGTGAAATAGAAGGTTGCGAAAAAACATTTACCTTCAAATAATTCTCCTTTAGGGAAATCTCTAGCTCTGTGAGAAGGCTTATTTAAATGGAAATGGCGTTAAGTGAGTATTCCCAATCCTCTGTAAACTCAGTGTGATCATTCTTATGCCGGGATCAGACTTCAAGATATTTCTTTCTGTTAAAATGTTCACTGTGTCAGATTAGGCGATTAATGAGTCATAAATTATTGCCAAGTCGTGGCAAACTACATGTTGCTTCCCAGCCAATCATTCTTTGCAGTCACGATGTGCATGATGTCACTGGAAAGGAAGCGCTCGCTACTGACTACAACTACTGACTAGGAGGTAAAAAAATCAAACATGCTAGTTTTTCTGTTAGGACACCGTTAGGTGTCTTAGATGCAGCGTCAAAAGTCGTCCATTATAACACACTATTCTAGACCAAAAAAAATAGATTGTTGCGCCAGATGCTCATTGATTGTTTCTGTGCCCACCCCGCGCCTTCATCTTATGAGGCTGATATCACGTAGTCTGACCCTGGCATTAATGAGACCTTCTGCCAGTGCGAGGGCTTGCAGTTGAGTCCATTCCAAGTCATTCAGAAGATCCCAGTCAGTCTTGGCTCTACAGCTTTACTATGTGAAGAAGATTAAAAAAGGATCTCTGACCTACCTTTACCAGAGATCAAGGCATTGATGCAGCTGCCACGATGGACGTTTTGCTCACATAGTGCAGACTGTTATAAATGAATCTCATTGTAAATCATTCTTTGTTGTTGTTTTTTTTTTGTTTCATTTGCATTTTTGTCACAGTCAACACAAAAAGAAATGACCTCTTAAATGTCTTGTCTTGCAGGCATGCTGGTGGTCAATGTAACTTGGAGAAACAAGACATATGTGGGCACCCTGTTGGATTGCACACGGCATGACTGGGCTCCACCCAGGTAAGAAGCATTGTTTTTATTTCAAGAGAAAGCAGGGGGGATAATGATATTTAATTATTCATCATTTAATCTCTACTTGTTCCGTTAATGGCACATCTCTTGCTTGAGGTTGTTAAAACTTTGGCTACGTGCACTTATTTTGCATCGTATCTGCACTTTACAAAGAATTTACTGTCACACATGGTACTCGTAAATGTCAAGGAAGAAAAGAATTCCCGGTCTCCATGAATCATTGATGCAGTCTCTCTATCCAAAGCTGCACTCGGTTTCTTAACCTTTTCATATTCTGTGTGATATGAATCTGCTGTAGTAGCATCAGCTCAAGGATACATGATTGAATGCAACAATTTGCCTGAATTCAGCTGGACCTTCCAAGTACATGTTAGTCTTTATCTGTGCTTTTTTTTTTTTTTGGGGGGGGGGCCATTGGCAAACAGCTGATGTCCCGAGAGGAAGCTGTGCAAATAGAAAGCTACTCTAACAAGCCAGATTACAGAATCCAATTATTGGACTAATAGCTTTTCCTCAACACTGTATAACATTCTCTATCTCAAAGTCTGCCATTTCCTAGATCAGTGTTATGAGGACGGTACCTTAAGGCTTTTGTAATTTCTGGGTATTTGCTTTTGCTATGCTAAATACACAAGTTGTTTAAAATGCATCTGTAAGCACTTGTTTTGATTTACAACACCTGCACTGTTTCTAATTGTAAATATAAATCTATATTTGAAATGCATGGTTAAGTGCAATAGGAAAAAAAAAAGATTAAAGCAGGGCTAATGGAAAATGAGGAGATGCCCAATAATGCTCAGTAAGTTAGGTTTGCTGGGCTGTATTTGCACCAAGACAGTCTTACAGTTTGCAGCACGACTACATTAGGGACACACTATGAATAATTCAGAAAGCTTTCAACGGACTGAATATAAACTCTGGCTTGTAATGAGTCTAAATTTCTCTACCACTGTCAGACTACGGATGTATTCACATCCCTGCTGGGACAGAAATTGTTTGGAGAGACTTGTAGAGGAAGCTGTGAGTCATAGCAGCCCGGTGTCTCTCTTTGTCAAAGACTGCTAACCTTCACTGCTGTGCAGAAAGATAATTACATTACTGTTATGGAGAGATAAGGCTAAACTGCTATTTTAAGTATTTGAATGACTGTATGTTTTGATTAGAAAGCAGACAGATTGTTCGCTGCTGTCTTTTCAAATGATAATTACATGCCTTTCATTTGGAAAGCCATGGGGCTTTGTTTAAAGTGTTGAACTAAATGACAGATGGTATGTTGTGAGAGGACAGAGGCAGAATGAACATGTTCATATTTTGATATCATTGCTATTGCTTATTGCCGATGAGTACTGAGACATAACTAATTCTTCAACGGAACTTTTGCCTCAACTGCAGGTTTTGTGAATCCCCTACAAGTGATCTGGAGATGAGGAATGGCCGTGGTCGAGGTAAGCGAATGAGACCAAATAGCAATACCCCTATCAACGAGAACAGCAACTCGTCAGACAACAAGGGCACCACCAACAACAAGACGCGTGCAGCCTCTAACAGCAAGGGCCGGAGGGGCAGCCAGACGCCATCAGAGCGCCGCACCCCACCTAACAGCAACTCAGAGGACATCAAGGCCAGTCCCTCCTCAGCTGGAAAACGCAAGACCAAACCAGCCTCAGACATGGAACCCAATTCCAGCTCAGAGGACACCAAAGGCAACAAACGTATGCGGACAAACTCCAACAGTGGAGGGGTCGGACCAACAGGTCTCCCTATCCCTTCTATCAAGACTGAGCCACTTCCTCCACCCCTCGATCGCAGCTGCCCCTCTCCAGTTCTTATTGACTGCCCGCACCCTAACTGCAACAAGAAGTACAAGCACATCAATGGTCTTAAATACCACCAAGCTCGTGCCCACAATGATGATGACATAAAATTAGACTTAGATGGAGACAGTGAATATGGAGAGGACTCAACTCTCCACCCTGAACCAGGGAACTGTAATGGAGCCTCTATCTCTCAGAAAGGATGCCTGTCTCCAGCACGTTCAGTTACTCCAAAAGGCAGGAACTTTGATGCTCAAAGTCCTTCCCCATCTCCAGGCAAGTTTGGTTCAAAGCAAAGTAAAAAGAAAATTGCGGAGACTGATCCAGAAACAGGAGGTACACCGACAGACGGGTGTGAAGATGGGCTATGCCTCACTGATGAGGCCAGTAATGATGGTATAGATGAAAAGAGGGGATCGGAAAAGTCCAAAAAGGGTAGCACTGGCATAAAGGCTGATAAAATGTCCCAGAAAAATATGAAGTCACCACGGCCCGTGGGCCCTGGCTCTACAGCATCTCAGCAGATGTATTCTTTTCCTCCTGGAAACTCAAATTCTTCTCCTGGGCTTACTCCAATAATACAGGGAATACCCAAGAGTCCCCAGATGAAAGGCACACAACCTAAACCCCCTGCAATTGGAGATCCTGCCTCAAGTAGCTCCAAAGACAAGAAGAAGAAAGACAAGAAGAAAAAAGATGGCGGAAAGGAGGCTGATAGCCCGAAGCCTCCGGGAAAGGGAGTAAAACTGGAGGAAGGTAAGCTTCCATACACTGAACCTTGTGATCAAGGAAATAAGGGGGAAGGACTCCTCAATGGTTCATCAGATCCACATCAGAGTCGCTTGGCTAGTATTAAGGCTGAGGCTGACAAGATATACAGCTTTTCTGACAACGCCCCAAGCCCATCCATTGGTGTAGCCAGTCGAATAGATGGCACTGGAATGCCACAGCCTCTCACGCCACTTCACGTAGTGAATCAGAATGGTGCTGATAACTCTTCAGTCAAAACCAATAGCCCGGCATATTCAGACATTTCAGATGCTGGTGAGGATGGTGAAGGGAAACTAGAAGGTGTTAAAGTCAGAACAGAGGACCAAGCCATCCGGGAAAGCGTCAAAAAAGCCCTATTTCCCAACCAGACACCCAGCAAAGATTCCCCTTATTATCACGGCTATGAGACTTATTACTCACCCAGTTATGTCAACCCCAGTCCTGGTGGGCCTAATCCAGGTACACCAGTAGCTGAAGGTCAGGTTAAGATCAAAAAGGATGATGACCAGGACCAAGGTGAGGAAAAAGCCAAGGTTGAGGTTCATGAAGACCGCAAAGCTGACAGCAATGCTCCTGGCCAACAGCAGCCACAACAGCAACCCTCAGTCATCCAGCAGCGATCTAACATGTACATGCAACCTCTTTACTATAACCAGTATGCTTATGTCCCACCATATGCATACCATCCTGATCAAGCCTACCACAACCACTTGATGAATACCAACCCAGCCTACCGGCAACAGTACGAAGAGAGGCAGCGACAGATGGCTGAGCAGCATCGTGCCGCTGAGAAGAAGTCAGATGTAGCCATAAAAGAAAGAGAGGCCTCCATGAAGGAGGACTGGAAACAAAAGAACCCAATGCCACCAAACCTCTCCAAAGCCCCAAGTCAGTCAGACCTTGGGAAGACGCCACAGCCCCAAAGTAAATCTCGGGATTCGCCCTCTGACCCCTCCTCCAAATCCCTGGGAAACATGAAGGGGGAGGACCCTAAGTCCCAGCAAGCTGAGGGGCTGAAGATGAAGCTGACTGAAGGAAGCCACCATGGAAAGGAAGACTCCAAGCAAGCACTGGAGTCCAGAGGTCAGGCAGGGATGGAGCAGGCCATGTGGTACAGACAGGTAAATACTAATATAATATAGCAGGTTTAGAAAATGTGTCTTTTCATTAGAATTTTTAAAATGTATGCAGATGCTGATTTGTGCTGACTTGGAACTCTCTCGCCTTTAGCAGTACCCAGAGAGCCAGAAGCCCCAAGCAGAAGACGAACACCAGCAACAACCTCCTCGATGGAAAGATGAAAGGGACAGAGAACGGGAACGTGAGCGTAAACTAAAGGAAGACAGGCCTAGGCCCAAGGACAGTCAAAGTGTGCCTAAGGAGGATGGCAAAGAGGGTAGTGATCCCAGAATCACTTCTGAAGACCACCGGGTCATGAGCAAAGACTCTCGATCTAATCCCCACATGCAGTTTTCATCACCACTAGCACAGCACCAAGGCTACATGCCCTATATGCATGGTTACCCCTATGGACAAGGCTATGACCCCAACCACCCTGGATATAGGGGCATGCCCTCAGTCATGATGCAGAATTACCCAGGTATGCAGGCACTGCTTTTTTCAAAAGAGGCTTTGTTTATTCCACTTTAAAAAATCTATAAATACTGTATAAACCAATCTCAGTGGAATCAGAGTGTTTTTGTGTTCATTTCATCTTCGTTTTGCTTTAAAAGCAGATGTAATTTGAAGCAATTATTGTACTGATATGCTAGAAACAGGGTTTAGAATTCAGCACCAGACATGACAATTGTACTATGATAGCTCACATACATGATCCATGTGGACACAGTAGGAAGTGTTGGTCCTAGACCACGTTTCTTTGTAAATGAAGTGAAAACACCACATCTTGTAGTTGTGGCCAACCACATTGCAATATTTCAGTGTTTTCACATTTAAAATCAAAATGATCCAATGTGTAAAAAAAAAATGACTGGTGCTCTCAGTACCTATTAAGCAGTCAATGTGAGAATTTGTCCATAGGTTAAAATTAAACAGGTGGTGATCTAAAATCAGTCTTCACATTTGTATGCCATTAAAAACTAAATGTGAACCATCCGTTTCACATTCATCTGTTTCTCATCAATTTTAGGTTCATACCTACCTGGAGGCTATCCGTTTTCTCCATATGGCAGCAAAATAGCTGGAGGCGAGGAAGGCAGCGACAAATCTCACGCTAGCCCTACTGTCACCAAAACAGCAACGGACTCCAAAGCCCTGGATATCCTGCATCAGCACGCCAGCCAATATAAGAGCAAATCTCCCACAGTAGGCGACAAGCCACCCCATGAGAGAGAGAGGGAACAGGACAGAGGAGCGGGTGGAGACAGAGAACGAGAAAGGGAGCGTGAGAGAGAAAGAGAGAGAGACATGGACCGACCGCGATCATCACCCTCCCAACGCATCATGCCCTCCCACCACCACCTGGGATACTCCCTGCTTTCAGGCCAATATGACCTGTCCTACGCCACAGGTCAGTCACACCTCAGTCATCCCACCTCTGTTGTTGATAGTGGATTCCTTACACTAAATGTTGTATTACCTTATAAGATACTATCGTACATGCAAAGTAGAATAATGCCAGGTACTAATATTTAAAAAAGGCCATCAGCTGAGCATACTTACTGTAAGTAGATACAGATTGTTGAGTTATGGCAGATCAGGATCTAAATAGGAAATATTACTGATAGCCATACATTTTTCAACTCGCCATAGGTCTCTCATCATCTGCTATTGTTGCCAGCCAACAAGCAGCAACCCCCTCCCTCTACCCACCACCACGGAGGTGAGAACGGTAAGACCCCCCCTTAGTTGGAGAGACATGCAAAAGACTGACAGTGAAACAAAACACAAGCCTAAAGGGAAAAGGGATCAGCTAGGAGCAGAGTTTCTGCAAACCTGTCAAATGCAGGTAGCAGACACAGTGTTTCACATAAACAATGCACTTAACTGCACTTAAAATCATTCAGACGATGAGCTATAAGTACTGGCACACATGCAGATTGTCCTGAAAAACAGAACAGAATGTTTCTTTGTCTCTGGTTTGTTTGATTTGAAGTGAAAAGAACACCCTGCTCTACTCTTTCCTTACATCATTTATTTTGCAGACTGAAAGGCACGAACCTGTAAAAGAAAGCAAATCCTGGCCAAACACAGCCCTCACTGCTCTGCCGCAATCTAGTGCAATATGCAGTTCAGCGTTTAGCCTCTCAGCTCATCCATCCTAAGTAGGTCCTCTGAGGACAAGTGGATCACAGTGGTAATAACAATAAAGACATGGAGTGAGCCCACAAAGACACAAAGCCAGAGCAGCCTGCACTGACATCTAGTGGCAGGTCTGTCGAATTACAACACAGTAATTAAATATGGAAATGTACTCTCAGTTGCCAATTTATAAGGTACACGATTCTTAAACTTAAGCAGCCTCATACAACAATGTGCAGGTCCCGCAGGAAGTTAATAAAATACCCCAGTGGTGGAAGCAGTATTCAGACCCTTTGCTTATAAGTACTACAAAAAGTATACTGCAACACAAGTAGAGTCCTCTACTCAAGTGTTTAAGTTTAAGAAGTAATATCAGCAAAATACACTTAAAGCATGAAAGTACTCACTATGCAGAAAAGCCAGCAGAGGGCTAGTGCAGTGTTCATATTATGTATGCATTCATTTGTAAACTGCAGAAAAATGTTGACAGTAAATGAGATTTTTAGGGTTCATGAATTTTTTATGTAAAATCTTAATTCATAGAGTTACTAGTGAATTTGGTTCTCAAAAAGGTCAGTGATTCCCTCTGGTACATAGTGAAGTAGAGGTACACATACCTCAGAATTGTACTTGAGGAAATATTCTTACATTGCACTGCCTCTTTCATACAGAGTTACAGAAGTGTGTTAACCTTTGTTAAGCAGTACCCGTCTTATGCTCTGGTCATAAACGACTCTTTTCCTTCCTTCCACAGGGAAACCTGACCGTCACACCTCAACCCTGCAAAGATTCATGTGACTGGCTCACATGAGACGAAAATCTCCCGGGTGTTACCTTTTAGACATCAGTTAAATGGTGTTTCTATCTATATTTTAGTTCCTCTGCCCCAAGGCTTGGCAGATTATTTTGTTTTTCGTTTTTTGTTTTTTTTTTTCTTCCCTCGTAAGCGACCCCAATTTTCCAGACCTTGGACTGTAAGAGGACTGATAATAACCCAGGTTCAAAGCCATCACTCTGCCTCATCACGCAGAGATAACACCAACCCGCTGATTATCTAGTCTTTGCACTGTCAACAAATACAATGCAAAAAGAGACTATTGGACTGCCAGAACAGCTTTTTGTTGTTGTTGTTGTTGTTGTTTTTCTTTGTCTGCATTGTTTTTGTCACACGCAGAAAGAAATTGGCAGGGGATGTTGGTTGGGTGGCTGAAGGGAAAGGGGAGTCAAACTAAATTAAAGACTGAAAAAAAGTGAATCATATTGAAATGATTTTGATTCTCTGTCTCTGGCTTCTTGTTATGCCGTGAAACAACAGTATATCCTTAACTTGACAAATGTTTGGCTATATTTCGTGGGGAGAGGGAATATGGCAACAGCTGCTTTCTTCAGAGACTTTAGAGCCTGAGACTGAAGTTTTTTTCATTTCCCATCGTCATCGGTGATTCCCATCCTCGTTGAACCCTCACTTCTTTGTTTCAGGGATGATGTCGTCATGTTTTGCGAAGGGACCGCACACACCTCAATGGACAATAAACACTATTCATGTTTTTTTTTTGTTTTTTTTTCCCCTTTTCTCACTAACACTTTACTCCATATCATTGTGCTCATCCTTGAATGTTTCTGACGCTGGTATTAGTCCTGTTTTTCCTCACGATGAAAGGTTCTTTTCTGTCTTTACACTCAAACGGTGAAGCCACGTTAGCAAACGTTGAATTCACAGGGCATCGTCATCACTGCATTGGTGTTTTACTGTAAGACTGTGCTTCATTAAGCTCGGCAAGTTTGATGGTTTTCTGTAAACAATGTGAAAATTGACTCAACTCCTGTATTTTTCTGCTGTAATATAGACTTGTAGCCTACTGTTATGTGCATAGATGTTTATACAGTATTTATCCCAGCACACAACTGTTAAATAGCTTTCAGCCTTCCCGGCGTTTCAACATTTCCTGCCACTAAACCCTTGAACATCTCTTTGGTTTTCTTGCTGCAGATTGTTTTTATTTTAATTCACTTGAACTGTGCTTTTTCAACACATCACAGGCTTGGTTCACGTCTCCATTCTTCACAGTATGCAGTTAAAGCTGGTTCCTGACCTCCGGATTGCTCACCACATCTCAGATCTTCAGTGGCAACTCAAACTGACAGTTCAGTCGGATTAACTGCAAAATGGCAAATCTGTCTGATTTTTAGGCTGTTGTGCTCCGTAAACGGGTGAAATCTCTCTCGCTTCGCTTGCTGGTGTGGCTTCACCGTAACGCATTCACCTTGCACAGCTGTTAGCATGGTTTTCTTACCAGCAGCGAGCTCTGAATCAGCTGCTGCCTGTGCAGTAAGCTCAACCGCTGGCACTTTAAACGTACGAGCCAAAACATCTGTCAGCTGTTACTATTACAGAGCAGACATCAACCAATCAGATGCAGATATGTGCTCAAATAAAAAGGCTTGGAGCAAAAGCTAACATGCTAAAACGAGCGAAACAGGACTTCAGTCTCACACACACGACTGAAGTACCTAAGTTGGTCCATCAGCTGGAAAGATGCACGGTGCTTGAGGCTTTTCTTTGGATCTCAAACCAGTGGTGCAACTCTGTAAACTTAACCAGGTCTGGTTAACTTTAAATCAACACAAAAAGCGTCTGTCAGCACGGCCTGTCCTTCCAGAGGGAACCTCTCGGCTTTAAATTACAGTTCTCTTATACCTCAGGGGTTGTAAGTGAAATTCTATCCACATGCTGTTTGCATTGATTTCAGAGGGCTCCTGTTTATGGGTTTGAAAAAGCACATTTTCTGCTCTGAGCTGGAAGTAATTCATTCAGATGTGACATATTGGCTCAAGATGGGGAGTTATTAAAGATTTAATGCCATGCTGTGCTGTTGTGGGTTGTGAACGGTCTTTACATTGCTCTGAAGCATCATAATGAGCTGAATATTGACCGTGCTGTCATTAAATTTAATTTTATTGATTTGGGTTTTCACCTTTAATGTTCCCATTGTTGTAGTTCTTTTTCTCATTTAATACTCTGTGTTCACATCCATAAGCCACCAGTTACACTCACGTCTAACACCCTCTGCAGTTGGATGTTAGCTGTACTCATGAGTATGAAACTGCAGCTCTTCATTTTGAGGTTTTCGGACATTCCCAGAAAATAAGTTGCCAGTTTCTTGTCCCACGGATGTTTGCAAGGCAGTATATCTTTTGACTTTTTTGCGCTTTTTAAGAAGAATGGCTGACATGAATAAGCTGAATGTGGTGGTGTTTGACTTGTACGTAATCTGTAAGGGTAATCTAGGCAGCTGTGATGTTGTCATTAAAGTCAGTGGGTTTTAGTACCAGCAGGCTGCATTCAGTACATATAGTTTTATCAGACAATGGTTGTGACAAGTGCATTTGTTCTCTCTCGGAGAGTAGTAATGTTATCTCAGTAGTAAGCAAAGCCCAGTGAAAATCATATATACTAAAGTGTATGAAAAAGCCAGAAAAGTAATGTTTGCTATCAACGTATTGGAAAGTGCTTGGCTCTTGTATTTTGCAGGACTGTATTTGTTTCATGGTGAAGAGTATATTTATTGGCCAGCAGTTGTCTCAATTGGTGCCTAGTTGAACATTCTTCTGTGAAAACACAGAAACACTTGCTCGTTTGTCTTTTCCTGACCCACCTACTGTCACACAAAACCCTCCCTCTAAACAGTACCAGTTCTGGTGCTCGCAAGGATGTTTACAATGTCTTCATTTTCTTTCTGTGTGAGAAAATTCAGAACTCTTCGCCCTCTCCTTTCTCCCGCCCTTCAGGAGTTTGTGTAAAGTGTATATTACCATGGTTCTTTTTTATACAATACTCTGTAACTTGCCTTTGTAAATTTGGGCTGGAAAAAAATAAATCTTTTTATGAGACAATCTGTCCTGGGAACTGCTCAATGACTTCCTCTGTGTCGATGATGGTAAGATGATAATACTGTTAAATAAAATGATCCTAACTTCAGTTACCATGAAGTATTTCAGAATGCTTGTGCAGGTGTGGTATTCTAAAAGAAACATTTGTTGACCTTGAAAGTCAGGAAAAGAC
>JAPQLA010000001.1:28060778-28084268 GCA_029822935.1 Naso vlamingii | reverse complement strand
ATGGATGCTGTTGGCCATTCAAAGAAAACCATTTTTTAACTCTTTGCAACCAAAATGTAAAATGCAGCCACAACACGTTACTCTTTGATTTAGTACGGGGAACTGAAGTGAAGCACATCAGTCATTTCTCTCCCTGTGTTAAAAAGCGACAGCTGACAGCAACAAGTTGAAGCTCGTTCCGCTGCTTTGAAAATCAGTGTGTTAGTCAAAGTCAGCGAGGTGAGTTCGAGGAAAGTGGGTACAAATTACAGCACGTCATATAATTACTCTTGGAACACATTCGGCTTTTCACAATAGAGATACATGAAACTGTAAAGATACCTGGGTTGAATGACAGAACAAAAGCAAAAGCTGCTGCAACGAAAGCTTCCTCTGTGGTTACAAACTCTCTTTGGCTAATTTACACACCAGAGATATTTCTTTACATTTCTGCCTCATCAGCATTTAAAGTTTCAAATGTGACACAAATGATCATTCTCCAAAAACAACCGAGGACTACACTCTGCACAGTGTTTTACAAGCTTCACCTTTCACTGTGGCTTTTTAAAAGACATCACATTAATACGTGTGTGGTTTAAAGGCTTTTTGACTCGCAGTTTTCCAGACGTGATGCCGACCGTAAGCTCCTACGGGCTCCTCATCCCCGACTTCTTCTCCTGTTGTGCTGGATATCTAAATATTGAGTCAGGATTCCTGTTAGACTGACCACTCCGAAATACTTTTTGGTTAAATTTAATGAGAGCTTGTGCCACTGAGCTTCCGAATCCTGATGATAACAAAGAAATCACAGAGCGTCGTTCTTCCTCTCTCTCTCTGTGGCCTCTCCTCACCCCATGATGCCCCTGTGCTGTGTATTAAAAGAGCGAGCTTGTGAATGGAGCGTCTGTGTGTTCGGTAAAGAGGATGACAGCTGCCGGTCTTGGTGTTGGCGAGAGCTTATGTGTGTGCTCGGGAGTGTGTATGTGTGTTAATGGTAATCCCGTAGATCCCGATGACTTATCCTTTGTCCTTTATGAGTATTCATGTCAAGCTCCAGCAAAATAATTTGGCCCTTTTAGCAGGTTGCGTAACAGCACATAAAGTCTTTGTATCTCAATCTGACAAGTTTCGTAATGGGACAGATTGCAGAGGGCCGTGGCCTGGATTGAGATTAATTAAACGTAGTGAAAGTTTGCTTTTACTGCAGTTTCAGACCACAGCTGTACAGTATCACCCTGTGTGGTTTTGCATGATATGTCATTTGTTTTGTGTAGAATGTTTCTGGTTTAGGTAGATATTCTTAGTCTTCATGGTATTGATCCATCTTCTGTTTTGTTTCACAGGGGTGATGTCTTGAATCGTTGGCCTCTCCAGCCCAGTGAAGGACGTGCCAGTGCCGGGCTGCTGCTAATGGGAACTCCTGCTCCGCCATGAATGCTCGTGATGGCGTTGGTGGCATGGGCACCCTGGGCCGGCGGCAGCGCTTTGAGAACTCCGAGTTTACTGTGCGCATCTACCCAGGTGCCCTGGCCGAGGGCACCATCTACTGTCCGATCAGTGCCCGCAAGACCACCACAGCCGCTGAGGCCATCGAACGTGTCATTGAACGCCTGCACCTGGACCGCACCAAGTGTTATGTTCTGGCTGAAGTGAAGGAGTTTGGCGGGGAAGAATGGATTCTGAACCCCAACGACTGTCCTGTGCAGAGGATGATGCTCTGGCCCCGCGTGGCGCTAGAGCACCGCTCACTGTCTGGTGGCGAGGATTACCGCTTCCTCCTAAGGCAGAAGAACCTGGATGGCTCGATCCACTACGGCGGCAGCCTCCAGATGTGGCTGCAGGTCACAGAGGAGCGCAGGCGCATGGTGGAACGTGGACTGCTGCCACAGCCTGATTGTCAGGGTGACCACGCCGATCTGTGCCACCTGCTGGAGCTCAACGAGCGCTCGCTGCTGGACAACCTGCGCTCTCGCTTCCGCCAGGAGAAGATCTACACTTACGTTGGGAGCATCCTCATTGTCATCAACCCCTTCAAATTCCTGCCCATCTACAACCCCAAGTATGTGAAGATGTATGATAATCATACACTGGGAGATTTGGAGCCACATATTTACGCTGTGGCGGATGTGGCTTACCACGCTATGCTGCAGAGAGAGAGAAATCAATGCATTGTTATATCTGGGGAGAGCGGCTCCGGGAAGACGCAAAGCACAAACTTTCTCATCCATCATCTGACAGCTCTCAGCCAGAAGGGTTTCGCCAGCGGAGTGGAGCAGATAATCCTGGGGGCGGGACCAGTGCTAGAGGTAAGCAAAAAACAACAAAGGAAAATAGACTGGCATGCTGGGTCTCAATAAAAAATGATAACGAAGAAATGCAACTTGAGAATAGAAAGGAAGACCCGGAGCAATTATTGAGAAACATGACAGGGAGAGACAGACTTGCACTTTGCATCACAAAGTTGTGACTTGTTGTTTTAATTGATTTCATCACAAGCATTTTGTTAAAACGAAAGTCTCTGCACCTTGTTTACAAAACTCTTACTATCTGAAAACTTGTTAGACACCTCACTGCGACAAGTCCCGTCCTGTTGTTTGGAGTTTGGGAATTCCTTATTTTTTGATCGAGATTTGACTTTGATAAAGAAAAAAAAAGGTCAAATCTTAATAATTGTTGCCTGATTCACAGTGTTCTTGAGTTCTGAGGATGAATTCTCTCACACTGGTAGATATTCAGGTCACACCAACAAGTGTAGAGATTTTCTGTAGTCAGGTTTTCCTTTCGAATACTGTTTCCAATACCTGAACCGTGTTTATCAACAGATGGATGTAACCCTACAAATGCGCTTGAAGTTTCACAAGTTGTTTACGTGTTTATAGATATTGGCTGCCAGATAACAAAGTTGCATACTGGTGAAGGGACACTGCTCGGATGTAGCAGACTGCCGTTCCCAGTAAATGAATTCTGTGGTATCTGATTGGATCCAGCATTTTCAGCAGTATGGGGTGTTGTCAAAAAACCCGAAGTACGTGCCGGCTGATTCGTTCAGCGTATCACTGCTCATTCTAGATTCATGGTTTCGACAATTTGCCTGTAAAACAGATTTATTCTTGCTGTCATACTCTGCACAACTTGGTATGAATGAGATTCTGTGCAGCTTTGAACATTAGTTACACAACAGCTTAGCCACAACTGTCTCTATGGTTGGAACTGAGTCGTGTCTGCTCCCACAAAGGTTTATTGCTCTCTCGGTCCAGCTGTGTGGGGATTATGCAGCACAGAGACGAGCTCTCTTTCTGCACGCAGCCAGCGGCCTGTCAGTGGTTACAGTTGTAGATTCATGTTTTTGTGATTACAACCATTTTTTCCTGCACAGTGGAAAGATTGTCTCAAGGTAGGCCTTGGTGAGGCCCGGCCAAAGATTGTGAAGGAAGCTGGTTGTTTTCTTATCACTCAAGACTTTTCACTTAAATTCCTTTTCTTCTTCAGGGAATTGTCATTTTAATGAGTCTTTGACAAGTTCACAGCTGCTCATTGTTTTCCACATTTGTCTTCAGCATCAACTGAATTCCTGAAGGTTGCGTAAGACCCTTTAACTGTATGCACAGTGCACCCGTCAGGAAGGCAAATACTGGTTGCTTATTGTCAAGAGGGTTGTTGTATTTTATAAGGGGTTGCATTGCTTTCTGTCACATCACCTGACCACCAGTTGTTTACACTGGATTGACTCACAATGCACAGGGCAGCGCTTACAGAAATGCACACATTTCGTCATCTGTACTCAGCCATGCCTGCAGATATGTGTTCGTATCTCCCTGAAAATCATCGTATCTTGAGTTTATGGCCACTCTACCGGAAGGGATGTCAGATTTAAATAGTTTATATTACAGTTAATTTATTTCAGTTCGTCCCTACAGAATAAAATGCAAATTCGTGACATCAGTGTCAAGTTGAAAATGGCAGCTTGAAGCCAAGTTCAAAGGTAACCGGCAGGACAACAATCGTTGCAACAAGTAGTTCTCCACTGCGTTTATTGCCTTTGGTTTAGCAAACACAGTTCTCAGGAATTCCATTCATTGGTGTGTCTCTGAAGTTAATGTGTAAGCATATTGGTTAATCCTCAACACAGCAACACGAGTGAGTAGTTTTAAGTGCAGAGGAGCTGGCTTTAATTGTTTGCACAGTAAGATTGCGTATCTGCCGGCTGGTGATTGATGCCAAGACTGGAGCAGCGGCGCTACTGGAGGGAGAGATAGAGTAGAGGAGGGGAGGAACAGCGGCAGCCAACATTACCTCATAGTAATAATTTATCTTCATGTCCTCACTGCTCTTCATTCAGTAAAGTAGACAAAGAAGCACGGGAGGAATAATTTTATGAGTTTATTAGCTGCGACCAGCAGCTCTACAGGTCATTCTGTCAGTCGGTCGCTCTGTCGGTCAGTTTTCCACAGAAGTCCCCCTCTCTTTAGCGGACACAGTTTTCGCCTTAGAAGGCTGAAATTTGGCATGGAGGTCAAGTGTGTGTGTTTGTGTGAAAGGTCGTGGTCGAGTTCATGGCCATTTGCTGTGTCGATGTGAGTGGCCTGTTGCAAAAAGGTGCATAATTTCCGAATGGATTCACTGACTCACACAAGATAATGATGAAGATATGTAAAGGTTGGTCATGAGCCAAAGGACAGCTGATTATCTGTTCGGTCCAATGAGCAAAAAAAGTGGGAGTGGCCTGTTACAAAAAGACACATAACTTCTCAACGGAGCCAGGTAACATGGCTAAATGTTGTTGACTCACACACGCGCGTGTGCACACACACACACATTTATCGGTCGTGGCTGGCCCTGCCTCTATGCTTCAGCCCCGCCCCCTCCATAACTTGTCAAGCGTTTGTTGTAGACCCTTGTGGGAGGCATCATTGCAGAAAATAATTTTTATTTCTTCACTTTATTCCTTTCCTAAATACAAAGTAAAAAGGATTTTAACATTCAAACAAGTACACAGTATTTTGCATCCCAACATTTTTTGCTGCTGGTTGCAGCCACTGCTTGTTGTTATCGTATCCTTTGAAGTTCTTTATGTTAACTCCTCCTCTTTACTCGTGTGTAGTTATATTTTACAGGAGTTTTTTACTGACAGGAAGTTATGGTAACAGTGTGAAGTAATGACGTCAACTGGAGTTTATGTTTCCTCAAACTCAAAGTGAAGAAACTTAGACTTTAACCTTGACCTTTATCACGGGCCATTAGTTTAAAGAGGAGAACTGCATTTCACACATCAGGGTCTGTTTACAGGACCTGGTGAGCAGCTCTACTTCAGATGTGACACAAAGTGGCATAAAGCCTGAAGTTTCTACAGAGGGAGCTGTGCAAAATCGATAAATCACCTCAAGTGATGTCACCTAAGTCAGTGTCAGGCTTAAAATGGAAAAATCTGAGGGTGAAGTTAGAAAAGAATAAACTTATCAGATCTCAGGTGCCGGTTCCTCATCTCTGCTTAAGGCTCGCAGCTTTAGGCTGCGTTAGTGTCTACTAACATAACTCTGTCCTCAGACACTCTGCATTGTGGGTAAAGTAGGCCACAGGTTTTTAAAGGGTATGCGTCAGATTGTAAGGATGATAACTCTGGTTCTGCTGCATTGATTTTATCGTATCTTTAAAAAAGAAAAGAGAAAATGTACAAGTGAAAGACCTTAAAAAAACCCTGCATTGACTTCAGATGCTACAGTGTTAATGAATGTTGTTTACTTTGTGTTGTGTACAGTAGAGCTTTTGTGGACATTGACTGGGTTCGGTGTCAGACATCTTTGCCACACCTTTTACACAGAGTTCTTAATCCTTACAGTGACTAACTGTATATCATGTTTCATATATCAGTTTCTAGCAGGCGGTGTTTTAAAGTTTAAGGACCGTGTTTCAGGATGTTGAACCTGTTCACATCCTCCAAATCACTGGTGAATGATCCACTGTTTCAAAGAGGCTAAACACTGCTTATAAAGGTTTAAATGTCTACAATTCTGTGTCTTTCTGGACTTGCCATACATAATTAAATCTGTTAGATTATGCACTAATCCTCATGTGCATTTTGGCCTTACAGTTTTAGCTTTTCGATTTTGGGTTTTTTACCCAAAAGATAGACGTTAGACCTTAGTCAGAAGTCTGAAGAAGGCAAATTCTACAAACCAAAACCCAAGAAAGACGATAGAATAACATCTATAAAACATCACTAACACTAAAAGTAAATCAGTAAATGTCCATCATGCATCCATTCGTGCTTACTTTCATGGGTGTAAACCAGCCAGAACAAAAAAACATATTTGGTTGCTGAGCTGCTCCATGTTAGATTCAGTGTCTTGCTCAGTGGCAGTAACTTGGCGTTTTCATGTAGTAGAAGAGACATCACATCCTTTTCTTTCCACGTCAGAGTGATGGCGGCTGCCTTTACTAGAGCCCGATCAATATGGGATTTTTGGGGCCGATGACGATACTGATATTGGGGAGGAAGAAAATTCCGATGTATGTATATATATATATAACAGTTTTGACATCAGCACTTTTCAGAGAACATATATGCCAACGGCCATATATCTGCAACAGGCCAATATCTGCCGATAATATCAGCAAACCGATATACTGGTCAAGCCCTGGCCTTTACATTACATGGTTCAAGCAGAACAATTCTGATTTTTTATTTTTCCTCTGATGTGGAACAGATCGGATATGAATAATGAACATGTAAGCAGGAAGAAAGCACATGAAATCAGATATTCTCAAATCCATTGAAGGCCTCAGTCAAATGTGGAAATAAATCCAATATGAAGGGAATATTTGCCAATGCATCTGCGATCTAAGTGGACAGATCAGCTATTACGGGTCACTGCAAGTCGCATGTCACTGAAAATATGACGATTCTGCTTTTTAATAAAGTAAACGTCTATGCAAATTACCCTCTGTCCTCTCTGCTGAAAACATCAAACAGTGAAGTTCCAGAACAGGTGTATTTCAGCCTTAAAGCCAAGAATGCAAAATACAGAATTGTACTCAAACAAATCTGTCTGTGAGGAAGTTTGTGTTGTGACGAGAGTGCGGTATGAAACGCTCGGGCCGCTGTGAGTGCGTTGATATTTTTACTTCCTTTCCAATGTTGGTAGCCAAATCTTCGTGCGTGTGGGTTGTTTCAAACATTAACCAAATGTAAATGCAGCAAATCGATATGGGTCACTTTTACAAGTAGATGTAAGCAGGTGGTCATAAAAAAATTGGATATAAGTAACAAACGGAACTGTACATCGAGACCAGTAGAGTAAATCCAGCCAACAACTGGAGCAGCTCATCACTCCGAACCAGGACAGTGCTGAGCCTTCACCCCGTAGTTTAATAATACTATAGCAAAGGCAACAGATTGGCGTTTTCTGATGACTGCTGCTGCAATCTCTCCCTGAAGCCTGGAGCACATTAAGATTTTTTTTTTTTTTTAACTTTCGATGGTGGATATCACTTACACAAGGTTCTGGTCCTTTTGAAAGCAGCCAACAGCTGCAGCAATGTGTTAAGTGCCTGATGAGCCCCGTCGCTCAAGTGCCTCAATTAATAAAACTCAGCTGGAAAGAGATGAAAACACATAAGCCTGAGGGCATGTTGTGCTGGTAGATTAACACAGCGGTAACAATGTTTTGCTTCTTTATGGTTATTATTCTAACATTTGGGCGTTTAGAGATGTGACACGCTTTAATTTCAGGGTTCCAGTCTGACTGATCTAACTTGTCCCAGCCTCGCGCCTCTGGACTTCAATTGACCCTGAATGAAGATGAATATTTACGCATACCTGAAAGAGCACAAATACTCCAGCCTGTGTTTGTTTAGCACTTATCTGCCGTCTGTCATTCCTGATGTTGTTCGCCTTCTTTTGCCCGATATGACTGAAATTGTCATTACACATAAATTCCTGTGACTACAATCATATTCGCTGGAATTTAGTGAAAAATCTCGGTAGTCTTTATCTTCTTTCGTGTCGGGACCAGCACTGAACGTGATTTGTGGGTATTTTTGGTTACAGTGATGATGCATGTAAGAAACTTCACTACTTTACATCTGCATTTTATTTTAAGCTGCATAAACCTTCTTAAGAGAGAGAGCAACACCAAGATGTTAGATATGACCTGTCTAGCTATTGATGACAGAAAGCTAGAAGGGAAAACTGTTCTAAATTATGACTATTAAAGCCCATTTGCTGTCTGTTTCTCTGCTTGATCTCCATTTGTTCAGCAGTGCACATCAGTAATAACAGGTTTGTGCCTTGTCTGTGCGTGACGGCCGCTGAGTCAGCCCACGTACTAGTTTTCTTTTCCCCTCTGTTTTTCATCTTTTTGGACATTTCTACAAAGACCAAACAGCTGCTGGATTAAAGATGAATAGACGAAAAATAAATCCTGGATCATTTGGAGATGGATCCTTGGTGTTGTGCTTAACTTATTCACTTATTCGTAGTACTCTCACTAGTATTTCTACCAGCTGGTCTTCATCTAGTGTTTAAACACCACTCTGGGTTTTGAATCCAGCTGTCCACCTGTCAGCAGTAGGTTTTCAGGTGGCTACCTGACACACATGAATGACTGACAACACATTTGGAGAATGAATATTCAGAACAGGTAAAATACAACAACATGGGCATTCCTAGCTGAATAGTTAACACTGCTGCATTCTGACCTTGTCACTGAAGTATCCGTGATTTCACCAAAGTGCTGTTCTCCTCAGTATTTACCTTTTTTTTGTCCAAAACCTAAAGACCATGATCTAAGTAGTGGGTAAGAGTGTGTGAAAGTAGTAAGCAAAAAAAAAAAAGAGTGACTATCACAACAGCGGTGTATATGTTACGTTCAAAGATCTTTTCATTTCCTCCTTTTTCAGTGACGAATGCTAGAGACATTACAATACAATTTTTTTTTCTCCGATACCGATGCCGATACATAAACTTGCATTCGGACGATACCAAGTACCGATCTGATGCCAGCGCATAAAAAACAATTCCTTGCACCTCTCCTTTGACTTTCTGGTGAGTGCAGACATTTTGCCAGCTCTGTCGGCTCCCTCCTCTCTTCTTGTTGCTTTTAAAAATGGTAGTTGCCAGTGGCAGGACGGCCCAACTTCCTGAGTGCAGTTTTAGAGCGGCAAAGAAAAACTGATTTCAGGTGTGAAATGGAATGTAGGTGGGTGCTGTTTTGTGGTATCTGATTGGTGCAGGGAATGGTGTACTCCACGATACCGATACCAGCATTTGCGGCATTATCAGTGGCATTTTCGGATACTGGCATCGGTATCAGAACAACCCTAATGAATGCAGACTATCTCTACCAGCTGGTCTAGAGAGTTATTTCATACCCAGGTGCAGAATGTACATGCTAGTAGGCAGTTGGCTGTAGTGCAACTTTTGGCCAAAACACAGATGATATGAGTTAACAGTCAGGCTTTGCTTTCTAGGCCTTTACATTCTCTGCATGTTTCCTGTTTATCACTGAATTCATTGTCTACCGTCAGAAAGGCAAGATTGCTACAAATATGTTCAGTGAAATATACCACAGCAACCAAATTTATCATGGATGTGTTTAATAAAAACAGTTTGAACCTTGAAAGCTTTATATCATTTCATGATATGAATGCAAAACGATCTTGCATCATTGCAGAAAAAAATCGACAAGCACTGCCCCACTGTGAGAGCGCAGGATTAGGCTGAAGCGCACGTAACTCCCCTCTAAATACTGCATCAGTATCGGAAGAAGGAGCTAGTTTTGGTCCACTGCTGTTTTTTTAAACTGATAAAAACAAAGACTGCTCACAGGAAGCGCGGTCATTTGTTTTCACATGTGAGCAAAGTGACAGCTTAATATGAGCTCAGCTGTCTTCTGTTGTCCCCTGGGTCAAGAGGGGGAGAGTATGGAGTTACCTCACGCTGCTCACTCTGACAGCGCATCATCAGGATCTGCTTTCCAAGAGCAGGCAGTGTCACAGGCCATTAGTGCAGGACGTAGTTAATTTGGTGTGTGTTGTGGGGTGTTTCAGTACCACTTCAAGGCACCCTGAGCTGAGAGGTGCTGCTGCTGCTGCTATCAAAGGAGATACGACCAGCTTTTATGTGCACACATAAATTTACAGTCAGACACAGAGAGCTGAAAGCTCGAGCTCCAGCTGCTGCAAAATCACCCACGATGCCTAAACCACTCAACATGATCTAAAGCAGAATGAAGTGGTTGATAAAATGATGATGTTAATTAAAGAAAAAAAAAGATCTTTGATTACCATTTAATTGCCGACGTTAGTAAATGTTAGGATTTTGTTCTTCTTTCCCTTTTTTCAACTTAGTTTTGGACTGTCTAAAGACACTGCATTATCATTTCCCACTCTGGGAACTGGAGACATTTTATGGAACAAACAACTAATCGATGAAGAAACCGATGATGAGGACAGTAGCTTGTTATGGCCCAAGAATGACGGAATAACTTTGCAACTTTGTAAGCGTTTTAGCTTCTTTTTGCTCTTCATTTTGCTTATTTGGCTTAAAAATTTACTCTAAACTTTAACTGAGTCTCAGAAGTTCCCATCAACCAGCATCTGTTTCCACTTAAATATCTCTGATGGAGCCCATCTGTGCACCAACTGCCCAGCACCCAGCAGCAGACAGACGGAGCCGGTCAAAGAAAGACAAGACAGACTGATAGTTTCTCATGAGTTGGTGAAGACCAAAACAGAGCTTAAAGGACAGTAAATGCCTTTACTTAGCGAATGAGGTTTTTTTATCGCACTTAATTTATACATCGTTAATATATTTTCAACTGTTGACTGAGCATGAGTATTTTCACGCAGAGCGCGTTTATCACACTGCGAAAAAGCGACCTTTTATTTTTGGGATTGAGGCTGATTTTTCCGAACGTTCGCTCTGCAAACACAAACATCGACCAATTTGGATGGTTGTGTGGAGCGACTGTCACGTCTTTCTCCCTCTGTAGAGCAGAAGTGTACATGGCCAGCGCCACGTTTTAAGAGGAATTTCCGGCTCAGGTGGACCAAAAACCCCTTGTTATTGAAAACTAACAAATTAATTAAAGGAATTTTCTGACAAGACGGATGAGAACCTTGGTGACCCAGCAAGTCCTGTTAATTTGTGACTACTACACGTAAGGAAGGAAGGAACTTTTAATAGAAGTCTTTCTACCGCTGTGGGTGGTGTGTCATTTTTTAATTGTTACGCACTCAGTGTGTAAAGATCCTAAATGTTGGACTTACAGTCATCATGGGGCCAGAACGTCTTTCACTAATCAGCTAAATAGCTTTTTTGCCATTTATGATTGTTTGTAGGAGTGTAACGGTACACAGAGGTCACGGTTTGGTTCATGCCTCGGTTTGGACATCATGGTTCATTGCAAGTTTGCATAACATCATCCTCCTTCACTATTTTTGTTTTTGATCCCTGGCTCAGCTGAGAAAAACACTGTTGACATGTGCATACATCATAGCTCACTGTAGGTGATTTAGTAAAACAGAACAATCGGCAGAGGCTGTTTTATTTTAAAAAGCGACCGCTGTTGTGTAACGTTACATTAATCAGTCTTATACTATGTATTCTCTATACCACTCGGTGCACCCAATAAAAATTTTTCAACTGCATCATGGAAGAGTTTATCGCAACGTCAGACATCACAAGCCCATCGTAAAGCCACTCTTAAAGAAAACAAAGACTTCATCGTCTTTCCAGATGTTCTTTAAATCAGTTGTGATCGTGTCCTGTAGTTCTGTCTCGATGTCCAACATTTCAGGAGAAAACACTCCGTCTGTCTAATGGGGTTAATTCAGTATTTGGTGCATGTAAAGATCCTGCAGAGCTCATTGGCCCTGTGAGCACCGCAGCTCCTGTTGTTCTCCTCCGTGTTCCCGGCCAACAGAAACACTCCCAGCGTGAGTCAGCCCAGGTCAGCAGTTTCACCTCTGCGTTTCGCTCAGAGCTACCTCAACATACACACACACTTGCACATTTAATACCATCTTCCCAGAGCCCCAACTAATACTGAGTAGGATTAGTGTGTATTACAGGATCTCCCCGAACTGGGCGGGGTCAAGCGAGATTTACTGTGCCCTGAAAGTGTTGTTTTCCTCCGGCTGAGGTGGAACGAAAAGGCGATGGGGAATGATGAAGCACGGTTAATGTGCAGTGTCCTTTCGGTTGAGTCTGAAGTTACAGCACTGGGTGTTTTTTATTGGGGTGAGCTTCAGGTAAAGAGTGTAATACTAGTCAGTAGGGACAACGGGCTTGGCCTGTAGGCGGCTTTCTCTGGTTGAGCGTGTTCTCCATGCTGCGCTGTAAGGACGTGAATTCTATGCAGTACAAACACACAGTAGCAAGTTACACAAGCAATTTACCACAGAATTGTTTGTAACTTGTCATCAGTCTTGTAGTTAAAGAACAGAATCTCATTAGTTTTGAGCCACTCCTCTTGTCACTGTAGAAAAAGAATTACATAATATCGAGCTGTATGTGTGGAGCTTTTTGCTCAGGGTTGCCCCAGATGATGAAGAGAAGGCCGTTCTGTCACAGGCTCACAGAGCTCTTAGTTTAACCATCATCATCTGTCTGTTTTCCACCACTTCACCACATCAACTCATCCAGTAGAGAGACAAAGTCCGTCTTTCACATCTAGACCAGCTGCTGTTTTATTAAAGCTTCTGTAAGTCAAAGAAGTCAAAGATTCTGCGTTTTTGTTCATTGGCCTTTCTGGAATAAATGAAATGTTTCTCTGGGTTTTTCAGTGTATTTGAAGACTTAAGCATAGTTAAACAAGTCTCCCTGTATGAGCAATCAGAAAACTACAGCTCTCATTAGAATTCAGTGTCTGGAAAGCAGCAACATATATTCCATGTTCATAAAATCTTACTTCAGTAAGTTTCATCTTGTGGAATTTAACATTTAATAACCCCCAAGCAACAACTGCAGTCTTTGTGTAACAAGTGATGACATTTGAAGAATGCCAACATTTCCAGCTGTTACATTTCACTGATTGTTTATCTCTCTAACGTGGTGCCAAGCGCTTCTTTTCCTGTGAAACTGTATACATGAAGGCTGGTACCTCTGGCTGGGAAAGAGGAGTACATTCTGTTCCTCCTTTGACAACTATCGAGCCGAGGGTGCTGTTGATACAGCTTCTCATTCTGGCTGCAGCGGCTCGAGGTCAGAGGTCACACGGAGATTTAGTGGAGACACATCAGCCTCAAAGGGGTCAGAGTGTTTGACTTGTTGGCCGAGTGACTTAAAGTTAAACTTTTAATGTCCCGTCACGGTTGAGTGTAATACATGTATCAAAAAAAGGTCAAATCAGGGATGCAACGACATCCATGATCGACTGGCCTGACTGAGGCTGCAGCTAAAGGGGCTTTTAAAGAAGTTATGTTAAAAAAGTAAATCTTTGTTACATGAAAGAAGGTTATGAGCCTATTAAAGATTCTTTCATAAGTTTGTAGGATAAAATTTGTGTTCATTCACAAGTAGTGTAACAAAAGGTTGGATGGCTTTAAAACAGTTCAGTTATCTCTTTTAAAGGCGTTTCTCTTCCTTTTCTTGACACAAAAGTTGGAATAAATAACAACAGAAAACAAAATGAAAAAAAAATCAGTATCTGTAAGGGCCCAAAACTTCCATATTGGTGCATCCTTCTGTCTAATCATGTAAAAAACACTTAAAGATCTTTTTACCAAGATAGCGCCGCTCTAGTGGCGGTTTGTTACAGCAGCTCTCAGTCACAGTTGAGTTTTTTTTCCTGTAAATTTCTTATCTTAAATTCAAATATTGTTATATTAAATTTTGAGGCCATGATAATCACTGTAGTGAAACTCTGATATGGCAACAGTTTAGTTTAATTTTTTTCCTACATGCTGTCGCAGTCTTCACAGACACAGTAGATCTGCTGATTTTTAACTGTTCATTTGGTAAGAAAATACTCCATAAGCACTGTAATAATTGATTAATTGCCTCTGTTATTTGTTGTTAGTCAACAGTAGTAAAAACAAACAAACAAACAAACTTTAACAAAACAAAACAAAACATTCTTTGCTTCCAGCTTCTCACATGAGAGGATTTGTTGTTTGTATCTTTGTAAACTTAATATATTTGAGTTTGGATTTGCTTTGGCTGTTTAAAATGTTACCTTTAGCTCTGGGAAATTGTGATTTAAATATTTTTAGGTTTCTTTACATGGAAACGGCAACTTGAAAGAAAACATGACATGCAGATTAATTGATAAGTAAACTCATTTTCTGTTGCAGCCTTTCATCTGTCAGTCAGATTCATTTTATCGGCAGATTTTAAGGCCTTTATGGCAATAAAGAACCAGTTATTTCACAGCATCTGTAGCGTCATCTGCTGAGTCTCCTGTGTCTCGTTACACTTTTTGAGCCAACTAGTCCGTCGTCAGCAACAGATATCTGCAGCAGCTTGACAATGCGCCTGTTTGTGAGCCCTCACAGGCTCTTTATTTATGCTGGGGTGTGCCAGAGTTCGCAGGTGCCTCGTCAGCATCGTGCACACACACTCACACACACCACGGTCAGCGCCCGACCAGCTGCCCTACTGCCCTGCCTACACCTGCAGCAGTGTGTCACAGAGAAACGAGATGGACAGAAAAGGCTTTATTCTTTGTGACGCAGAAGTCACGGTGCCAGACCCAGTCACAGTGGAGCTGCTCTCTACAGCGAAGCTCAGCTGTGTTGGTAATGCCTCTAACTTTACATGTGCCAAAGGCTCAAACCGTTCACTTGGTGTGAACTGAGTCTTGTTTAAGCAACGAGTTTCCCAGCTTCCAGGTTCTGAAATGTGAAAAAATTCCTGGTGTTCTTTGTCATAATATTTCTTTGTAATAAAATAAGTTTGGAGCTGATGGTTAAACAAAAGAAGGTATTAAAATATACGACAGCTGTGGCTTTGGATAATTGTGATGATGGATGTTTTTTCACTTTTTCAAACATTTTATGGACCAAATGTTTAGTTGTAGAATTGAAAGAAAAAAAACAATAAAACCTGCTGATGACTTGATGATGACAGTCCGTGTTATTTGCAGCCCGACAGTCATTTTAATTCTGGAAAGAATTGAATGAAATCTCTGTTTTTGTGTCTCCTGTTTCTCTGAGAGCTGTCCTGAGTGTTTCCCACCGCTGACCCAGTGTTAGCCCTGTGCAACCCTGCCAAGGATAAGCAGTGATACATTATGGACTAAGATACAACCACTCTCTGTCCTCCCTTCTGTTACTGTGTGCATCTGCAGCTGGCCAGATGTTGCCTTTCCCCTGTCATCCCTCCTCCACATCTCTCCTCTGATTTTGTGAAGAAACGGATGTCCCGGACGTGTTTAAATCACGTTGTAAAAGCTCATTCATGTCCCTGCTCTCCTCTGTAGGAGTGTCAAGAACAGGCAAAAAGAAGACACAATTCCACGAATTCAACTAAAATTATTTTTTAAAATGACTCATATGTAATCTGTTTCTCCTAAAGGACAAAAGTTATTCATGCAAACAGACCTGAGACACCAACAGTTAAAACCTCAGACTACCTCTTGTCCTCACGCAGAGTTCCCTGTCTGCTCCACCAGCACATTTTCCATGCTCATGGTTTTCAGTATCAATAGGGTCTGTTACATAAACGCTGAAAGCTCTGCACTCCTCACTCAGTTACATAAATCCTTGCAGGTGACCTCTTTGCCGTGAGGTTCTCACGTGCCGTGTGTGTGTGTGGTTTGTGGTCATCCTGTGCTTCCCATGTTGTCCAGATGTGGTGTAATAAAACCTGTGTGAAAAGCACACACATCTGGAAGGGAGCAAAAAACATGAGGGATGTCCCCTCAGAGCCAGTCGCTCATGGAAAGATCATCCCGGCCGGCCGCGTGCTCTACTCTACATTTCCTGGTGGTTTCTTGGATTTGTTGATGCAAAGTTTGTTTAACTTCTCTCTGAGCAGCAGGTGGTCTTCTCCTCTGGCTCTTGTGAGAATGAAATTACTTGTTTTGGGAAAGATAAGATTTTACTTTTGTCCTCTTGATATGTTATCACTCCAGGAAATGAAAAGCAGTCAAAGGCCACAGTCATCCTCCTGATTCTCTGTCCCTCTCTTCCTCCTTTGGCCCACAGCTACAATAGTGATCTGTCTTCCTCCAGCCGGCCGTCTCAGTATAAAGTGTCACCGCCGCGCTAAGAATAAATCATTGTGCTCTGGAAAAGCTGCCTGTGATAGTGTGACTGACTCATTAACTGTCCACGACAAAGACTCTGAAGAGGAAATGTGGAGCATGTTTTTCTCTTCTGTCAAAAATCTTTTAACAGTTGTAATAAACACTGAACACTTTTTCAGGCTCGTCGGGGGATTTAACTCAGCTTTTAATAATACTTTCCCTTTTTTTTTGCTGATTTTGGCCAGCAGCAGAGCAGATATTAAGGCAGGACAAAAAAATCATCAAAACCACAAAGTTCCTTGACATTTAAATATAATACGGCTGCATGTCAAAAATATTGTATTTCATATAAAAAATACTCATGTTGTGTTAAAATGCAGTTTTCATATGGTATATGTGTGTTCACAGCACAGGTACTGTAATAGCACTGATAGAAGCTCCTGGCTGACAGTGATTTTCTCTTAGATGTAACAGAAAAATTGAAGCCAAATCAGAATAAAAAAATTAAACTTACTGAACATTGGACAGTCCTAAGCTCCAGTTTGAGCTCACATCTGCGTCCTTGAGTGATGGTGACAACATGTTGTCATGGCAACGACATCATGCTTCTTGACCAGACTGACCGGGGTGAACACACAGAGAACCTGATGCATGGAAGCACACACGAACAGCCTTGTGGTTTGCAGTCCAGGAAATCTGTGGCTTCATCCAGACTTTCAGAAGCCTCAAGCTGCCACAAGCTCGACCTGCTGCTGATCTTTTCCTCTTCAGGAGGATTTGCCATTTTTTAGCTGCGACCAGCAGCTCTGTTGGTCGGTCCGTTGGTCGCTCGGTTGACAAAAATTCTCCACTCTTTGGTAGCTACATTTTTTGTCTTAGGAGGCTGAAATTTGTCATGGAGGTCAAGTGTGTGTTTGTGATTGGCAGAAAGGGGGCGTGGCAGTGGGAGTGTAATGTACTCATTATAAAACACACCATAGTGTACCTTACTGTGACTGTAATGAGTACATCAAGGTCGTCGTGTTGGTAGCTTACATTGTGCTACACTGCAGTGTGCTCAGGTCAAACAGTGGGGTTGCCAGGCTTTCTGGATTACATAATCAATCACTTAATTCCATCCCATACAAAACACAGCATTTTGTTATTTGTCCTAATTATATTTTGGTCTATTTAAAGGCTAATAATGATGCATTTATGTGTACACATCTGTGTGTGATGCACTCAGGACCTGAGGAGGACAGATATTCCAGGTCTGGCTCTGGCTGCTCAGAGTCCTGATGTTTGTGTCTCTCAGGTCTGACTAATTGGATTGACCTCGTTTCGGCTCGGACCACGTGGCTCAGCTTTAGTGTATTGATTGTGCTAAGTCACTCCCCTCACCTGCCCGCATTGTGTTGCCTCGGCGTAGCACGGTGTTAGCCTAGCGTCGGCCGGCTAATGCTTGACATGTGGCCTACATATGGGCGTGTTGCTGACGGGACCACCTGTTCAGACTTTGCTGCAGCATGGCTCGCTTTGTGGACGGAGCTTTACTGATATGACCTGGGTGTTGGCTAATGATGGAGAGGTCACAGTACACATGCTGCAGTGTACAAAACACACACACACACACACACACACACAAACAGACTCGTCTGTCAGCTGAAGTCGGAGGTTAACTGGAGCTTATGGGTGCACGTATGCCAAACGTTTAGCTCGGAAACAGTAGGATGAGTGGAAGTGCAAGCATAGATCTTTAAGGTGTTTGTTAGCTAAATACTTGAAGATACAAGGAAACTAAAAATGAAAGTGAACTTATGTGTGAAGGACAGATAAACTGAGTCGAACAGCAGTGAGTTTAGTACAATCTCTGAAAATAAAGGCCAAAATAACTCTTTATAAGTCATTAGATTATCTCAAAAACACTTTGTCACGAAGCTTAAAGCTGCTATGATTGATGAGGTGCATCAAATGACAGAGTGAAAGGAAAAACTCACAGTGATGAACCTACAAAGAAGAATCACCTGAATCTGCAGTTATATGGAGCTTTATAGGAAGTATTGCACTGTCAGGCTGGCTGCTCTATCATCTGGCTAAGTGTTGTTTTTTACACTACATGCTGATGTTGTCACAATACCAGAATTTTAGGGTGCTGTCACAATTCAAGGTCCGGACCAAGGGTAATTTTTCTGTTACATTGTATCCATTTGATCTGTTTAGTTTTGGTTTCAAAGTGCGATCATGCAAGCAGACTTAAGACTTTTATGTGACATACTCACATCCTGTTGTCATCACGTACGTGGGCTGCGTCTCCAGAATGTAATCCAGGTCGTCATTTGTCTTCTTGTTAATAGACACACCCTTTGTTCTCATAGTATCGCATGCTTCTGTATAACTTTAATCTTAAAATATTAGTAGATTTTTTATCCTCAGGTGGCATTGCTTTCCCATCCTCTCTTGGAAGTCTCGAAATTCAGTAGTTTTCTCCAATTTATGAGGTCGTTGGACTGAATGTCAGTCAGACATTTGGTCTACCCTTGTGGCTCATTTTGTTCTGGTGCGTTGTCATTTTCTCTCTTCTCCAGTTGAAGTTCTCACATTAGCCTGTCGTGACTTTCTGTAATCTGTCTGAAAATCCAAACCTTCCAAAATAATGGTTTCACACTAGAAACAACCCAAACCATGGTTCAGTTTGATCCAGACCCAGACCACCTCTTTTGGTCGGACCAAGGTCCGGCTGTTTGGTCTGGACCGTGATGCAGGGGAGGTTTCACACCTGGATTTTTGGTCCAGGTCAAAATGAAAAGTCTGGACCAAACGAGGTAGGCGTGAAAGCACCCTTAGACTCAAAAAATTTTATAAATGTTAAAAAATACAAAAGAAGTTACTCAGTATCTCTTCAGATACCACAACAAAAGGAAAAACAAGTACTGTCCATTCCATCTAACAGTAACAGCTTTACATTAAGGACCAGCTGATGAAAGACTATCAGGTGAATGCAACAGGACCTGATTCTGTCATCGATCGAGTCTGCTCATGATTTTTATCTTGATAACTTGCTGTAACAGTTTAGATAAATTTCCCAGGAGGATCATAAATATCCATTCAGTTGTCTCAAACCCAAAAGCGTCACTTGAAAAACTTCTGCAGAAACTGTTGCTCTGTCTTGTCATGTAATGGATTCCTCTCTACTTTCTCTTGTGCTGTGCTCATCTTCCTCATCCTGTCTTTCAGCTCACAGTGTTAACTTGAGAAAGTGGGAAAGTTGAGGCCCGGCAGAGTCGGGTCTGTAATAACAATTAGCAACAGCTTTGCACAGTTAGTGTAAGGAGGCTGTTAGGATTATAAATACTTGAGGAGAGCGAGGTTTATATTTCTGTGGCTGAGTAATCCTCTCGGTCCTGCAGTGTTGTGCCTGCAGCCATTTCTCACAGAGTTTATGCGAGGAGCTGCGAAAGCTGTCTTTATATCGACAGCATGCAGCTTTTACGTGGTAACTTTCTGCATTTTGTTGTGTTTTGAGTGTTGAGTAGTGAGCTTCATCATGTAGAAAGACACTGGGAGCCAGAAATAATTGCAGCGTGAGAAAGATAAACAAGTCTAAATATTTCTTCCTTTGTGGCCCATTTCAAGAATTAAATTAAGGCGAGTTTTTGGTACACATTCAGTGGGATACGGTTTGTTATCAACAATTATTTTAACATTAATCGCTTAGTCTATAAACTGTCAGAAAACAGTGGAAAAATACTTTTGATCTGATCTCTGGAGTGGATACTTGTACTCTGTCAGCACTCTTGCATGCATAATTGCCCCAAAATGTTTAATGTCCTGTTCAAAATATTCAAAGCATGGATGTTAACCAGAGAACATTCAGGCTGTCTGATGATGAGTGTTTCTTTCAGCTGTTGAAATGAGTTATGCATGCTTTCATGCTGTATGAAGTCTTTACACCAGCTGTGGTCAGTGGACATCACAGTGTCTTTCATGTATTTAAGAGCTGCCTCTTTATTGGCCGTTTAAAACGGAGGGTTCGACTTTAAATCCTCGTGTTACCTTTCATGCCTCCGTCTGCAAGCCGAATGAAATGTCACTGAGTCGCATGCCACACAGCAAAGTCAAAATATCAAAGTTAGAGTTTTCATTTAGCGGTCAGTAAACAGTAACATTCCACAGTTTGAGTGTCTCAGTTTTGAGAAATTTTGCTGCTCTTCTTTGTCTGATGTGGTAACAAATGAAAAATTTTTGAGCTGGTCGGACAAAACAAAACATTTAAAGAATTTTCTATGAGCATTTTTCATTATTTTTTGACGTTCCACAGACCAAATGATTCATCAGTTTTTGGAGAAAAGACTCCCCAAAAGACTATGTGATTTCACAGTTCTGATGCGTCCAATTGAAAAAATATTAATGAAATCAATCACAAACTGTAAACAGCATTTTTTGAGTGATGCTGAAGTCTGCAGGCTCATAGTCTGATGATATAAGGAACATTTTTTCTTTGTTAAACGCAGTGAATCAAAGTTTTAGTGGAGAAACAAGAAAAACATGCTGAAATTCTTCAATCCGTTTCTCATTCAGGCTTAAATGAAAATGAATGGAAGTTAATGGGAGTGGATATGGGCAGACTCGTCTTTCTTGACTCTCTCCTTGTCTGAACACTGTGAGTTTGGACGTCGTGACTCCATGTTTTCCAGGACACGGCGTCTCCACCCCTCATTCCCTCTCACCATAACATTCCATCTCACTGTATGGTGGCCAGATTTGGGAAGTTTCTGTCTAGAACGACTTTTTCCATCTTTCTGCTGATGTCTGAAACCGTCTCATTTCATTCATTTCTTAGTTTATGACATTGCAGCTAACACCACGACCTTTCACATAGGAAATGATGGAATATTTATTATTAAACTGTGTGTTTTATGTAATTTATTTGACTGTCACAGACTGACAAAATGCTACCCTTCATCTCTTAACTGTTACTGAGCAGTAAAAGCTGAGCTGAGTTCAGATGCACACGGTCAAATTGCAAAGCCCAGGAATCTGTCACCAGTCTGCAGATCCCCCAGAGACAACAGCACACACACAAAAACACAAGATGTGTGTGTGTTGCACAAAATGTGGAAGGTTTTATATTGAAATTATTTTACTTTGTAGCCTAAAATTCAAGATTAATCCTCTTCGACATTGTTCATCATTTTTCCTTCAAACATTTTAAATGTTTTTTCCATCAATTACTTTCGCAAAAGAAGCAAGATTAGAAAACTTTTATTCCGATTTTTGTTCCAGGAATAAGTTTTTTCTTCTTCAGCCATCTCATTGCCCCTCAGATTCATTTTGTGACCCTCTGGAGGTCCCCAACCCCTAGCTTGGGAACCACTGGACTAAAATACCTCTCTGTATATATTTAGTATGTATCTCAACCAGCTCCACCTGCAGAATGAGCACTTTGGCATTTAAAGTTGAAGTTCATTAAGCTGATAAAACTTCTATACTTTAATGAATTCTTTTACTTGTAAAGGAGTATTTTTCAGTGAGTAAAATATCGGAGTACTGCCTCTATCAGTGCAACTCCTGTGAAAAAAGCTCCCTGTTTTCTGAAGGTAAGCGTTGGGACCTGTGACGCTGCGGCCGGTTATCCAAAGAGCTCGCTGGCACTGAGAAATTGCATATTGACACAGGCTTCTGGAGTGAGTGGGATTAGTGTTTGCTTTAAAAGATAGGCCTGTTTTC
Source organism: Naso vlamingii (assembly GCA_029822935.1). Lineage (NCBI taxonomy): Eukaryota > Metazoa > Chordata > Actinopteri > Acanthuriformes > Acanthuridae > Naso > Naso vlamingii. The sequence continues at coordinate 28,062,393 of JAPQLA010000001.1, read as the reverse complement.
CTAATGGTTGAGCACATTTACTTAGCACTTGTCAAACACATCCTATACAGAGAGGCAAATTGACTCCGGTCACTCACCTCCGTTGTTATCGAAGCTCGGTGCTTGCGCGAATGCCAACAAATCTGCTACAATACAGAACAGTTTTTCTCTGATTTTGACAAAGTACATGTGTGGGTGTAATTCACTGAAGCACTCATTTCTGTTTGTGACACCTCAGTTCCAGTCATACGTTTTAGACAGAAATAATCCTCTGTGCTTCATTGTTATGAGTCTTTCTATTTTTCAGTTTTCATTTTCATACTGCTTTAATTGTGTTGCTTTATACATTTTTTAAAGTGCAGTTACCTTTATGTTACTGCGTCATTTAGTTGGACAAAGGATCCATCGCTAATGTGCAGGCCTGTGTGCCTTTATGTCCATGTTCAAGGACTGAAAATTTTGTTATTGATTTTTTTTTTTTTTTTAATTATTAAACTAATTTTCAAGTCTGAAAAATGTCAGAAAATAGTGAAAAATGTCTGTAATCATTCAGCAGTCTGTGGCTTATATCCACAGAAGTCTAAAGATATCACAGTTTACAATGAAACAAAACAGAGAGGAGCTGCGAGCAGGAACATGTTTGGCATGCTGCTCGATAAAAGATTAACTGATTGATCAAAACTGTTGCACAAAGACTTTTTCCTGTTTCAGGCTGAATGTTCAAGAGTTATTGTAAACCTGAATGTTAAGCCTGTAGCTAGAAGTATTGATGTGCTGAAAAGCATTAAAAATTAGATAATAGGAGCTGAAGCAAATATTAAACCTTTCTGATTTTTGGCCGTTGGCAAGATATTTGATTTTTAATTATGGGATTTTTTTCTCTTTGTTTGTGTTTTATTGCTTTATGTCTGTAGGCTGTTGATAAAGGTGAACAACAAGATGTTTTCCAGCACATTCCTCCACTGTATTTGTATTTTTCTGAGCTTATTGTAAGGAACATTCTTGGAAATTTATTCATGATGAGAAAAACCTTCACAAGACCGTGTTCATGATTGACCTCGCTCGCTGTTCTGACAGTGAAAACATGTCAAGCTGTTGCACACTCAACCACCGTGCCACCTCCTCACCAAGTATACAAATATTTGTTGTTGATTAATACAGAAGCTCTAAAGCCCAAAAATAGTTTTCAGAACACCCGGCGTGGAAATATTGCCCTGGCAGCTTTAGGCAGGAGATGAAATGCCATCGATATTTTTACACTTGAAGAACGCTGCAAACATTCGGATCTAAGTCCACCCAAAGGTTTACGTTTCATCTCCAAACCAAACATGGTGTCCAATAAAAAATCGCTCTGATGTCATCCGTCCTCTTAAAGTCCACAGACACACGTGAACCTCACATGAGCCCCACCCGCCCATTAAAGCAAACATTTTGAGCGATGAGCGCATGGATGTAGGCGAGCGGCATGAAAAAGGATTTTACAGTTACATCATCAGAGCACAGAGGCTTGTTAATGTCGGTGCCAGCCAGTAAAATGTCTTTTCATAGACCGTCACAGTGTTCGCTCAGTTGTTTTTACTATTTGTAATGTGAAATATCAACATGATTTTTATGTTCTAAATGAAAGTGCCTTATT
>JAPQLA010000001.1:27869147-27885800 GCA_029822935.1 Naso vlamingii | reverse complement strand
CAAGACACACTGAATCAATCTTTTGTTCCCCTCTGCAGTCCTGCTAAACTCAGTCATGTTATGTGTTGTGTTCTTGATATTTGTTGAAGGCCAATAAAAAGGATACCAAGTTTGTATGAAGTGTGTGAAAGGATTTCCTCAAGAATCTTGCACCTGACAGCAATTAAAAAAAAAGGTTCTAATTATCTCAATTCAATTCAGATTTTATTTACCAAAGGATAGAGAGCTGTATTTGTAATAGCTGGAAAATAACATGACAAATGTATAAAGACATATTAGCCCAAGAGGTGGGCCTTGAGGCACACCACACATCCAGTCAATGAGAAAGAAATGATCAACCATTGAAAGTGAAATTGTTATAGTAAACAAACAAAACAAAATGAGAACAGGTCGAAGGCAGCAACCAAGAGACTTAACAAAAAGAGGCTCTGCCATGCCCATGAGGGGCAGTGGTGTTATTAACATGTCATAGATTACTCCTACCAGTGGGGGGAGCTGTTCCATACATCTGAGTGACTTTGTTGTATTGGGTGGTACAGCAGTGTTGGGATTTCACTTGTTTCCAAACAGGCCTTTCCCTTCCCTTCTCCCTAAAGGCGAGTCACAAGCTGATGGAGAACACAGCGTGTATTTTCTTTGCTTTCATAAGTCTGCTCCACTTAAGAACAAATAAACTGTTTTTTTAACCAACAAATATGGCATTCACTCCTCAAAAAGGAAAAAAAAGTGGCACAATTTTCACCAGATTTTCACCTTTTCCCCCATCTTCTCATAAAACTAGAATATTTACTTTATCTCCTCCTTCATCCCCTGTTTTATAACAAGACAAAACATCCACTGGATTATTCTAAGCAACTTATTCTGAAACCTAAAGGACTTAATCCTATCTTCTGATTTCCAGCTACCATGTCACGTCATCATTTGGAATAATGTTATAGATGTTGACTTCAACCTCTGTTTGATTTTGTGAACATATTCCAAACAGAAAAAATATTTCCGCCCATTATTTGGCCGATGTATAAATGGGTTAATAGGACAGCTGCAGTGGATGTGGATGTATCACTGCAGCATGCTCGACTGCATGAGAGCTGTTTAAATGCACTATGAGGATATAAGGGGTTAAAATGTCAACTGCAGTTCATGGGATTAACTACTATCTTCTAATTCATGACAACTGGATCTGGAGGACTCTCGTAGAATGATTTAAGATTATGTTTTACTGCTTTTCAGATTAATCCCAGTCTCTGTCCCCTTGAGAGCCATAAAAACTCAAGTGCAGTGGAGGGTAAACCCACCATAATTCAGTTTATCCATATTTTTATTTGCTAAACATCGTCTGACATCAACTTTTATGGTCCAGACTTACAACAAAAAATATACAGCACTTTACACTGTCAAAGAGATAGCAGTAAATAAATGATAATAGCCTCAAACAGTTTAGAGGTAAAGTTCACTTTGCTGAAAATTTAATTCAGCTTTTTTTATTGGCAGAACATTTTTGGCCAGCCAACAGTCTTATTTATCTTGACGTTATTGTTCTAGAAATAAGACAGATGAGAGCAAGGTGAATTAGTGGGTAAGAAATCCTAGATGAGCTTGAAAAATTCTTATCAGTAACCTGTTGCCAAACAAGTGTCTTCTTGCAAAAAAAAACAAAAACAAAAACAAAACACTGCAAGACTGACAAAGACACCTTGCGTTCTTCTTTCACATTGCAGTTTGATTATAGGTTAGAAAATTCAACTTTCTCCTGTGTTGTTTTGCTATAGGCCATAGGCTAACATTAGTTAGCCTGTAGACCCATTTGTGCCTTTCTTATAATCATAGGTTTTACGTTTGAGACTTGCATTGAGGTTGAACAACATTTGAGTCACTTGCTAATATTTCCCGAAGCATTTTTTTAAAAGTGTAAGCTGTTTTTGCTGAGATTTTAGCACTCTGGTTTTTAAGACTTAATGTTTTAGATGTTGTGGGACTCCTTAATTCAAAACAACTTAGTTATTTTTTACTTGCTTATTAAACAGTCAGTGTTTTCCGCTGTCATTTTGATTTATTTGTATTAATCCCTGTCTACAGCCCAGCATATTTCTTTTATTGCTTCATACACAGGAGCGGATATCACTTCCGGTAGCCATCTTTGTTTGGAAGAGCCGTTAGAGTGATAAAAGTTATTCACAGTGAAAAGCCGGACCCTTTGAGGTGGGTGGGAAAATGAAAGATATTAAGTGTTGTCTTGAATTTTTTTCAGTTTGGTTTGTGATGTTCTTTATGTTTCAGAAAGGTGGGCTACTTGTTGTAGCTGTGACTTGTAATGCTAGCAACATTAGCATTAGCCTACATAATCACCAGGGCAAACGTTAGCAATATAAAAATTATGATTTGTAGAGGGAAAGGTAGCTTAACTACACTAGTCAGCCACGGTCTGCATTTTAAAGTTTTTTTCAGGCTTTTAGACTTTCCTAACATTTAAGTAATAAGTGGAGAAACACAAAATAGCCAAAGAACAAACAATGCTAAAAAAAAACAAAACAAAACAAAAACAAAGCTAAAGTGGTAAGAGCAGAGCAGGGTGTTCATTACATATTAACGCAATGTTAATGTCAAATACATTTTGTACTTGAGCTTTTAAGAAAACGTAAATCTTGTGAAAATATCAAAAGCCACTTTTAGTGCTGTATATTTTGTAGAATTCGCGCACTATTTTAGCGCACCGGTAAACAGGTGTTGTGGTGAGGTGCTGTCTGGGACTGAAATCCCACACCATATTTTAGTTTTTGCCTGAGCACACGGACCACGGCACAGACAGCCAGGATCCAAACTTCCGTGTGACTCCGCACCCTGTTTTCCGGGGAGCCGGCGGAGATCCAGCCCTTCAACACGCCGCTCTCTTACGTCCCGTCCGTGAGCAGTGAGCTGGCCGCGGCGCAGATTTCTCCTTCTGCCCGGATCTGATCTTTTTACAACTGAGCTCTTTCTAATCTTTTCCGCGCTTGTCAGATATCGGAGTAGTAAAGTCGGCGCGTTGGTGCTCAGTCGGCCGCAGATCTTTGTGTCCTTGCGCTGCGCCTCCGTGGCAATGGATTGATTTCAGCGTTTTTTCTCCGACCTGCGCCTCGACCAAGTTGAGAAAACAGTCTCTGTAACCTGCGGCTCTCTTTCCCAGCTACATGTTTCATCCGGCCAGTTTTAAAAGTACAAGGCTCCGGATGCTTCTGCACGTTTTAGGACTTTGAACTTTTTTTTCCCTTGTGCATTTACAGGAGGTGGCCGGGGATTTTAAGGATTTCTTTTTTAGAAAGCCTCTCCGGGGTTCCTGAAGCCTGCAAAGATTCATTTGTGAAAAGTGATGGCCGAGCGGGGAGCTCTGTCGCTCCTCTCTCTCCTCTGTCTCACCTTTCTCTGCACGGAGACCACCGCGGCAAAGCATGTCGACAAAGGTAAATGCTCCCATTACACTGCCTGTTGTTGCTGCTGTGTGTGCGCGTCTTTACGCCTCGGTGGAAGAAACTTAACCTTCGTTGTATCACGAGTTGGAAAAAAATGAATCACGGAATGCAAGCTGTTGGCTCTGAGAAGCCGACCGGGAGCTAGGAAGCTATTTGAGCTGTGTTTGGATCAGATACTCTGTTAACATTTAGACAACTTTAAAAGTAGTCTGCTTTTTCACAGCAGATGACTTATCTCATCTGGAGCAGCCTGGTTCGAGGCAGCGAAGCAACACGCTTTTCCACTCCGTCCTTTTGTCTGTATAGAGGGTGTTGAGGCTGAACTGCTGATAGGTCTGTTTGACTTTCAAATGATTCGCAGACATGCCGTGTGGTTGCTCCCCAAACATTTCTTTGGGTTGAGTGCACCTGGATTTAAACGGACAAATCACACATGTGTATGCTGAATTCTGCTCATCCATCTGTCTGTGCATGATGGAAATGCAAGGGATGGCAGCAACTGGCATCGGGGAAAAAAAATACACTATGCAAAGAGTAATTAGTGCTCACTGTCAGGTAATAAGCTAGCATCATCAGTCCAGCAGACATCTCATTACCCTGACGTCAATACATGTTTAGCTGATGGATAAACAGATCCCAATTCATTTGCTTCTGTTAATTGTTTTGAAGGGAGTGTGCTGCACTGCAGTGAGCAGTTCAGTCTTATTCCAACTGGTGGTGATCTGTAGTGAAATTTCACTGATATTAAAGGTGATGCCCTGATATGAAAGCTGTTGATTAGAGTCTGAATGTCTCAGCATCACCCACCACAGTCTGCTGTAAGCACTCCCAGCTTATACGAGTGTCTGGCATGAATTTGAAAGCCATATTCATGTTTATTTTTATGCACTTAAACACCAAGTCACATCCCTTGTGTGTGAAAACCTACTTAGTGAGAAAACTTTTTGTTAGTCTGGAAAAAAAATCTGTTTTTCCAGCAGTTACTGGCATGCATAGCTCCAGCTCTCATCACACACCCCATCTTTCCTGAGTCATATCTTATCATTTAAGCTGTTAGACGCTATTGGAAACAGCAGATGTGGGCTCAAAAATTGTAAATGTAACTGACTCTTGTCCAACATGGCCCAGTTTTGTTTTGTTTTTTTTCCACCATTCTCGTGATGTGCAAAATAGTTGTGCCTGTTTGTTTGTTGAAATGGCAGTGCATGCACCTTTTGAAATGTTGTTTATTTAAAAGACAGAATGAATGTGCAAAGAAGACAGACCTTGGAGTGACAGGCCTGAGCTGGCTGTTTGGCTCTCTTGCGTGTGGAGCCTGATGAAAGACCCTCTCCTGCATGAAAAGCGCTCTGCAGTGGTGGAAGGGGAGAGAGAGAGAGAGAAAAAAAGCCCCTCCTTGGCTTTGCTGGAGATCAGTACAAAAGAGAGAGATGGGGGTAGGGTGAAACAGGCCGACTGTCTGGAAAGTAATAAAACCAGGAGATTAAGGGGACCAGGGAGTTCCTTTGGGAGCTTTGATTGATTCCAGAGAATTGGACTGGGACCCACACGCAGAGAGAGTCTCAAATTACTAATTGTGGGGTCCCAGTCTCTGAAAATATCTGTTTATTCAAAACACATTTCTTTGAGGTCCTGACTGTGGCCAGAACTTATCTTTATCAAAGTGGCAGAGTTGCAGAGCTCCAGCTTTCAAAAGTTTCTGTGGACAGATATGATAGATGGGCTCACTGTTGTTTGACTTTTGGACAGACCTTTAAAAGTTCAGCCAAACTTCTGCCAATTCTTACCACTTCCTCCTTCTAGCTCTTATAAGTTGTCAGAACTTTTTAAAATGCCTCGAAAAGTTTGGCTTTTGTAAACAAGTCCCTGTAAGAGGAGTGTAAAATCCATTTAGGCTCTATCTTATCTCTGTAATCCTGCTGGGAGGTTATTGTGTGCCGATTGTCTCCCAGTGGACAATGCAAATAACTCGCTGAAATGTGTAAACATTTGGCAACCCTCTCTGCTCTTTCAGACCGCTCACTGGGGGTTTTATCCTCACAGACCACCTCAGATGCAATGTTGCCCAGACTTGATAAACAACTGTCGTTTTCTTTGGCGCATTTAAGGTCTTCTCTGTGGACTCTGCTGCTGAGGACATAATTTACCTTTGTGTTGGTGTGTTTGGAAAGCCCTGGTGGTCCTACAGCCCAGTTTTAGGGGAAAAGATTTAGAAAGTTTGATCTTATTCATCTAGAATTTCAAGAATAACTCAAATATCGCCCTCATTTCACAGTGCGATCTGTTTGCAACATGTAGTAAAACGCTTCTATTCTAGCCTGAACTTTACAACTTCATCTTCTGCTCAAAATAGCTGAATCTTTCCCACATGTCCACATCGTTTGGTGATGACTGGAGAGGGGGCGTCACGCAGAGCCACCTGCTGTCTCTGCCGTGTATAGAGTGTGTTGTTTACTGATCATTTATTTATAGGGTCCAGTCGCTCATGAAGTCCTAACGACCTCCATCCACCAAGAGACGGATAATTGCACACTTGGCCAAGTGTTTGATTCATCTGCTGCCCTAATGGAAACTACCCCCATCAGAAAATGTTGCTGATCTGCTCTGGACGCTGGTGGAGGCTCAGCTTGTTGTTGCTCTCGTGTAAGAGGCTGCATGGCGAGGAAACAAGTTTGAGATTGCAGCTGAAAGTAACTGCTTGTTTGTACCTTGTTGTTGTTTGGCTTTTTTGTCCGCTAAATCTGCATGTCCAGGGTTTGTGGGGGCTCAAAATGACAGCTTTTGTTGAAAGAGTTTGCTGTAAGTGTCACAGCAGTTTATCACACGTAATTGGCAAAGGGGGGCAGTGGATCAATGTCCTCTGAATAGACGCCATGACATCTGCTGTTGTACCTCTTTGGTGGTTGGGGTCTGTGTAATCACCCGCTTTCAGCTTTGAGCTTTTAGCTGACTATTGTGGCACAGCAGCAGAACTATTGGCTTTTATTTCATCTAACAAGGCTCTCCAGTTTGTTGTTCTGCTTACATAATGCTGTTGTTCAAAACAGTGTGATGTATGGTAACGCTTTGCTGTTAAACTTTCGCAAGGTCACTATGGAAACAACGCACGCCTAGAAAACTCAAATAGTTTAATCTCATATCTCATCATATCAAACTTAAATGCATCAGCTGTGATGCTGTATGTTTAATGCTTGTAAACCAGATTGAAATTATGTATTTTCTTTCCACACCCCTATAAATCTGAATGTAGTATTTTTGGTAATGTTTATTGGTTAGTGCTCAGCATACTGTTGAAGACAGCTCCTGTAACTATCATTGGGAGCCCCTCTGTGTATTTGAGGCACAGACTTGGCCGGCTTTCCCGTAGTGGTGTGAAGGTGGGGCTGTTTTCAGTGGAGAGAAGCCAAACTTCATGGTCTAAAACCCAGAGCGGATCAGGGAAGAGTGCATGGCTTCTGCCGCCCCCCTGCTAAGACGAAATTGCCTCTATCAGAGCAGCTTCTACTGTTGTGGTGCAGCGACATAAACATTACTTAAGCCTGTTTTTTCTGTCTCTTCACTGCAGCTTCTATATCAGCCTCTTGTGCTTCTCCACTTCTTCATTTAGTGGCCTTGGAATTCTCTTGCAGGGCTGTAAGAAGTGTCCACGAGTTGCAACGTTTGCACGGACTCGAATATTCCGATACTAATTTGATTAAGACAATACTCTGAATAAGACACTGCCATGTAAACAGCATTTTCTGATTTCCTTACTCCGAATAAGGTCATAGTTGGAGTAAGCAATAATCAAATTAAGACTTGTGGAGTATTCCAGTTTTAGTTGCTTTACTCTACACATGTATGCACCTTAACTGCACTATGCCGTCCTGTTGGAGTTTTTGCAGTGTTTTGCAAAAGCAACACATAGTTTACGGCAGTCAAACTGCTTGTCGACGCATATTCTAGCTTCCGGCAGCAAGTTTACAGCTCGCTTCAGAAGAAAAGATGACTGGCAGCACCGTCAAAAAGAAGTCACAACATTTCTGGGGTGAGGCAGAAACTAATGCCATGTTAGATATTTTGAGAGAAATGGATATCATGTAGTTTTTGGAAAATCAGAAAATAAAAACTCAGAAGGTGAAATGGTAGCAACATGTTCGACTGTTGTGTTGCTGTTGTTGTTGTTCTACTTCAGGTCACATCCAGCAAGAATATCGGATATATGATGTGGGGTGGATGTGCAACTCATGTAAACACCTTAATCAAAATATTGTCTTATTTAGAAAAAGATCAATAGTTGGATTAATGCAGCCCATGTAAACATAGTCAATCATTTTCAGGTGGAGTATCTGGTGAATTTGTCTGCAACGTGGCTATTTTTTCATGTCACTTTTCTAAAAGACATACTGTTGTTTTTACAGATTTCTGCAAAAGCTGATAGATTGATTTTATTTTATAAATAATGATAATACAAGAGACAATGTGCATACAGTTCCAGAATTCATCAGGATGTCGCAGTTAAGTCGTCTGACGTATGTCCATTGTAATCCATGAAAGGCTCCAGCAAAGAAAACACAAGTGACAATTACATTGCAAGTTACAGCTGTAAGCAGACGGGGAAATGAACTTGTGAGCCAAACAGATGACAGTGATTTATCAGTTAGGTTTACAAATTGAATATTTATGTTGTAATAATTAATAACAGATGGAAATCATGAAAAATAATCTGTAATATGTTGAAATGTTGGGATAAATACAAGATATTTAAGTTTTTCTCCATTTTGGAAGTGTTGACACAGAAGGCGACCTCCTCCTCCACCTCCTCCTTTCAAACATAAGGCTGAAGGTAACTTAAATTTTAATATTCACAAGCTGTGCTATTTCTAAAAGTTTCACATTTATGGCAGCATTTCCTGGTCCACCAGTTTCATCGGAACATTTTGAATGCGCTCAGAGAGAACAAAGACATTTTCTTTCAACACTTACTTCTTCCACTAATCAATTTCCTGGGGGAAAGCCTGCTCTCTGCACGCGAGAAAACCCTTTCATTTGGTGGGAGTATAAGAGAGGGGGTATAGGTTTTGTCCTGAACCATCAGTTTTCTCTGTACTTTGAAAGCCAGCCTGTTCTGAGTTATGATTGGTCGGTTCTCAAAAAGCAGCTTTCATCAAGGTGTTCCTGCTGTGACTAAAACAAAGTCGGTTGCAGCACCTTTCCACTCCGGCTACTGTGTGTTTTCTTTGTGTCTGCTCGCCCTTTTATGTCAAAACAAAAAGAGCAGGAAAAAACTTGCTGGGAGTTTGAAAAAGTCGAATGGTGTCAAGAGGCGATGAAGCAAAAGGCCCTGTGTGATGACTCTTTTGAGACTCTACAGTAACCTGGAAACATGTTTGCATCACTGATTTTTACTTTTGCTTTAGCTTTCTTTTTGAATATAAAAAGGAAATGCTAAATTTCTAATTTGCTGTGGTGCTGTTGTTTTGCTCTCCAGGCTTCCCTGCTCTGCTGTGATTGAATGATGCTCATGCTTAATGACCTCTGGGAGAGCAGAGTCTTTTCAGTTTCCATGGAGCTAACGCACATAGCTACAGTGTGGGCAAAGCATACAAAGATGAGATTGAACCTATGGCTACATTTTATTAAGAGTCTAGTTTATCATCTGTGTCATTATGCTGCGATGAGACAACTTCTTTTGTGCTGTGCAGATGAAACAGGCCAGGCTGTGCTCCTCATCAGCATGCACATATATAGGCACAAGCTGTGTGTGTTTTTTGGGAAGTTGACTTCATAAAAACAGTTTTTGATCTTTTTGTGTTTGACTTTATTTTGGATTTGTTACAATAATGACTCAAAGTGCAAGAACTTTGAAGGCATCTGAGCAAGACGCTGCACTGATAAAATCCATTCTTCATTACCTTCTAAAATTTCTGCACATATTTCTTACAGGAATGTTCCAGAATTTTTGACATAGGGCCTAGTTTTCGAATTCTCCAATCTTGTTCCTATCGATAGAGACAGAGACCATTTTCAGCTCATTTGATGCATTGCAGAGTTTGTTTCTACTGCTAGTGCTAGCGCAAGTCAATGGACCCAGTAGCAAGCCAACAGTAGCCACTACCAAACTCTGATTAAACACTCCACAGTGCAGCCAAAAGAAGTCTAATATGATGACAGTCTATTAAGGCAGATTTGAGTGTTCGTGGAATAATTTTTGAAGTCAGCTATGCTTGAATTTCTTTAATTTGTGGCTTAGTAGCAACAGAAAGTAAATAGTTTGGCAGCTTCCTGTCCCTGGTAGTGCTAATCAGAACCACAAATTGAAGAAATTCAGATGTAGTTTGACTTCTAAAGTTATTCCATGAACACACAAATTTACCTCAACAGACTGTTGTCAAATTAGACTTGTTTTGGATGCACTGTGGAGTGTTCAATTGGAGTTTGGTAGAGAGTGCTACTGGGTCCATTGACTTGTGCTAGCATTAGCATTCACAGTGAAACAACAAGCTGTCCAAACTCCGTGCTGCATCAGATGAGCTGAAATTGGTCCCTGTCAATAGGAACAGGATTGGAGAAGTCAAAAATGAGGCCCTATGCCAAAAATTTGGGAATATCCCTTTAAACTGTGGGTTGTTTGAATACAGGTAGGTGAAATGCTGAAGTTGGCTGGCCTCTGTACTGAAGGGTTTATGTTAAATCAAAACAAAAAATGGATCAGTCTGACGTGCAGATCCTAGCAATAGTGTTTGTAAAGCTTTTACCGGAGCTGCACACGAAATGACCTGAAGGCTTTTAAGAGAAGGTTGTGTGAATAGCAAGCAGTACTCTTGCAGAAGACATGTTCTGTGTAATTTGTAGTATGTTCTGCTACTCTGCAGTCACAGCTGTTCATGTTCTGTCGGTAAGCGTGGCATTGTCTGGTCTTTCACTGCGTACAGAAGAACTGCCAAATTTCAGTGCCCTTCAGCAGCATGACAGCAGCAAACTCAGTTTGTGTTTAGATTTAAGTTTGTACTGCAAGCAGAGAAGTACTTTCCCCTGGCTTGTCGCTCAAGAAAAACATGAAAGAATGAGATTTTGTGGCCATTCCAGTGGAATCTTTAAGCTCAGTGGGACAGTGAGGACTTTTTTTCCCTGCAAATTTTTTCTCAAACTTTTGCTATTTTGGTTCTGCCGAGCTCCTGTTGTGGTGTCTCCTGCGGTAGTGGCAGCTGCACAGGATTATGACACATGCAAGCTGTGCTTGTCAGATGAGCCTGGACTAATGAGTGCAAGGCTCTGTTATACACGGAACTCGTTTTAATGTCCGGGGGGGGGCATATTATGGGCATTTCCCATTAAAATATGAACTCTCTAAGCTCTGATTTTTAAATCTTATTTTTACTTTTCTAAATCAGAATAAGATGTCAGTGATTGCTTAGCAATAAAGGATAAGCTTAGCTTTAATTTATGCTCTTATTTTATTCAGCAGAACCAAGTCAAGTCCAACAGCAACAATATGAAGTCGGAATTTTAAGCATTGGTTGAAATCTTTGAAATAGATATTGAAATTCCAAAGCCATTGAACAGCATTTCTTTGGTGTGAAAAATCATGCAGCCTCTTCCGCAACGTTTTAGTGTTGACAGATTACCTACTGGAGCTTTTTCTTACAGTGCTATCACAACAGATGATTAAACCTGAAGGATGACCACCAGCCACAGTAATTTGGAGGAAAGAGACCAGAGAAGGAAGCAAGGAGATGAAAATCATTTAACAAATTAAGTTTAATAACTAGCAGGAAGTAAGATCACTTTAAAATGATTTATGCAGCTCGGTCTGTATATCTTGAGTAAAATATACACAATAAACAGTGCAAAATGGTGCAAGTCCTTTAGAGTTTGCAACTGCTTGCCAATCAGTTGTCCCTCCTAAGAACATTAAATAGAATTAACTAAATTTATATGTAATACAATTGTGAGGTCGTGGGTTTTTTTCCTGGCAGCAGCCCATGTTGTAAATTAAGAGAGCCTGATATTCCTCTTGAAAGACTGATTAATAACCGTCATTTGGTTCCACTGTACCTGCTGGAGTTCCAACATCCTGCAGCTCTCAGACATGAATTTATTCTCTGCTGTCTCTTTGGAGGACGTCCAAGGTGTGATGAATTAACCTGAACGTTTTCTGAACGCTGTAGATCACAGTGTAGTACAGTTGTTAAGTAGCTCATGCTTCAAACAAAATGCAGGCACGCAAGAATCAATGCAGCTTTGTCAATATAATGATTCTTGTTCATTGTAATTGCTCAGTATAGATGGTGCAGTTTGATTTTTGTATTCCCAACCCAGCATTGCTTTTAGTGGATCGTTTGGCCCTCTATCTGTTATATTCATCGCATTAAAGCTGCAGCTTGTAACTTTGGGGTAAGCTATTATGTTTTTTTGTATTAAATTTGGAAAAAATGTCAAAATACCCATAGACAGATGTAAGTTAGTGACTTGGTCTAAAAATGTCACAAGATCTCTGTGTCTTCCCATCATGCCTCTGTATTCAGGATTGGTAAAAATCCTATAGCTCCCACTCTCTTTGCCCAATCTGTACTCTCTGTCCTGATTGGCCGGTCTATGCTGCGCCTCTTAGCGACAGGTGACGTTGGTACGAGCTGATTAGCTCACTGTGCTCAGACTCGCCTCTGCCAACAACGGAGTGTCTGCAAGCCACACCGTCAGTCGACTCGAGCTCGAACTGAGACGAACCAGTTTGCTCCACTGCAACCTTCCCTGCAACCATTTGGTCTCAGTTCAAACTGGACTTAAAAGAGAGAGCGACAACAAACAAAATGAGGCATGAGCTGGAGCCAAAACAGGGAGGGGAGGCTGCAGCAGAGTTGCTTCCCAATGAGTCTAATACTACAGCTAACGTTAGCTTGTTAGCTTGGTAGCAACAATGACCAACTGCAGCTTTAACTTTTATTGTTGTTTCTAAAATCACACATCCTCACCTTCACTATGCTTGTTATATTATCAGTATGTGTTTGTGGAAGAGTCTTACACACACTCTCATAAAGTATCAATCAGCCGTGTACACACACACGGCCTCTCAGGCTTCATTCAGTCAAAAGAACTTTTCATGTGCTGGAAGGGTGTGGGGGCAGTCAGTCACAGAGAGACGATTGTGAACGCAGCTCAATCGAGCTGGCTGCCATCATCTTGTGCCTGGCCTGTGTCTCTTGGCAGCTATAGACGTGGTGGTGTGTGTGTGTGTGTGTATGGGTGGGTATTTGTAAAGGCGTATGCCACCCAGCTGGGGCAGAACAGCTGTTTTATCAACAAGGTTCAGAGAGTTTCCCGACTTGAACTTGCTCTCCAGCTGAAAGGAGTGTTTACCTACTTTCCCTGGGAGTTGGAGAGAAATTAGAGCATTCAGCCTTGAGTTTATCCTGCATTGCAGCGAGCAACTTGGGTGTTATTGATTCCACATTATGCCATGGGCACATATTTTGAAACGAGAACGAAAGAAGGGAAGAAGGCATGTGTTGATTGCCCTACTATTTATATTATTACTGCCAAATTTTTTATTGTGAAGGTCTTTACTCAGTTTAGAACAAAATTACAGCTGAGTTGCAAAGAGGTTGGAAGCTGTGCGGTTTGGGTTTTGTCGAAGAACTTTGATTTCTAAAAATGCGCTTAGGAAAAGATTTTTAAGAGCTTCACATAAATTCAAACCTGATGTTTCTCGTTGGAACATATTGACATGTGCACTGGCAAGCGTAGTGTTGAGTTATTTTGACAAATCTTTACTTTTTTAGATGCCACACATAACCTAATTCAACACTAGTGCTGTAACTGAGGTTTTAATTATGGTGTCTTAACAGATAATGAGCTGTTGAAACATTGGTGAGTAGTGCCAGAAAAATTCCGTTTGAAGTTGCTGTATTTTCTCCAGAATTTCTTAAGTCTGTCTTACAAGACAAGCACAGATTTGTCCAACTTCTGTAGTGAAAATCCATTGAAACCTCTTAATTTTTAAGCATTGTGGGCGCAGTCTGTTTAGGCCTCAGGAAAAGCAGAAGAAGGTGTCATGTTTTTGTCCTGCACAGTACTTTTCCACAGTATTTTCTCAGTATGCAAAGCACAGCAGGATTCTGGATTGTTGAGTCACAGACATTAAGTTTAAACAATTTAGGGTTTAGTGTTAAGACCAGCGTAGGCTCTGTGCTCGTCCTGTGTATATCAACTCGTGTCTGCAGTCAACCTTCCAGGCTTTATTTTTATTTCACCTGCTGCTATGGTGACCCCCGGAAAAAATATCCTGGTATTAACTGACTTTTCTGCTGCTACCACCAAGCTGAACGGATTCTTTGAAAAGTTCAGCAGTAGATAGAGGCTCCTTTGTGCTGTCGGGAGCTCCCTTTTGGCATGGGGGCTCCTCAGACTGCAGGGACTTCTTACCATGTTATTGGAGCCAGTTCCTCCTCAGCTCTGAGCTCATCTGTAGCTAACGCAGGTCAAGAGAGGCAGCTGAAATAGTAAAATTACTGCTTAAGTCTTTATAATACACTGCCCTGATGTAATGGAATTGGCCGCCTCTCTTGATTCTTCTTTCTTTGCCCTTCACAGTTGAACAAATGTGTCCCTCAGCAGCACTTACTCAAAAGATGATGGTTTTTCTCCTTTTATATAAAAGTAACACAGCTCGAACACAAAACAAACCTGAGCTTGGCCATAGAAATGCTAATGGCGCCTTTAAATTTGATTTACAGCACAACGGTGGTGAGTAATTTTTACTGTTGATGAAAATGTCAAGCCTTAAGTGAGGGGATTGAGCTTCTTTTTTATTACATTAGCAAACAGGAGCTTGGGGTGAGTTTTCAGCGTGTGATTGTTTGTATGCTCAGACCTGCTCTAAGAACTCAAAATGTAAATATTCAAACTGAACTGTCTTGACTTTTAAACCAAATTGAAGTGCTAAGTGCGACAGTTCTAGTTTTTGACCTGAAGACAACAATGTCGCCATACACCTGGACAGCCATGATTATACAAATAAAATGAGAGCCCACTCCCTCTCCTCAGTTATTACCTTCCTTTATCTGATATGGATTCTTGTCCCTGACCTTCTGGAGGAAGATAATCTTTGTGTAATATAAAGAAAGTTGTGTTTTCTGGAGTTTTATGAATAATATTTGGCCGTTATAGGAAACTTGTTGTTGTGATTCAGGCTTACACAATTGTGGATTTCCTTTCACAAATTTCACATCATGACATTATGACTCATGGCAGTGCGTTAAAAGACAATGTTGTAATGCCTCAGCTATAGCAGTAGCCTTGACTGGAAGTGTTATGTTTTCACGTTGTCCTTCCATAAGGTCACTTAGATTTTGGCTTGAATCACAACTTGGGTTCAAGGATAAACAGATTAGATTTTTGCAGTCAAAGATAAAGGTCCAGATGACCTCACAAAACATGTTTGGCCTTAACAACTAAAGAGTTCCTAAGCTAATTATGACAGAATTTCAAACAAATGTCTATTAGGATAAAATGATGACGAGATGACATTTTATATTCCAAAGTTCAGGTCACTGTGACATCGTAATGTTCTGCAAAAACGCTTTTGTTTTGGTCTACTCTGCTGCCACGTTTCCCAATCTGCAGCCTCTTTTCATTGAAGTTTACCACAAGCTCATTGGTTTTGCTGATGCTGAGCTCCAGGTGATTGTTATAGTCTATATAGACTAGATCCAGTCTATAGATTGTTAATAGTCTCTAAGTGGAAACAGCGTGTTTGTCACAAGAAAATTACTCTCTGGTCTCAAGCCTGTCACGTATAGTGGTGACTTCCATTTTACAAAGGAATACACAAAATACCTTTTTATTACAAGATCCTCAAAGTCTTCTCTTTATATGACTCTGGACAAACATGAAGGATGAAAACTGCAACTTAACTGATTTGCAGATGCTTCAGATCACAAGATGGTATTTTGAATCCACTTTCTTTGGTGCTGTGCCACAATCACTCTAACCTAGAGTACAGCTGGGTTTCAGTTGCTGTTGGATGAAGCCAATCAGAACCTGAGAGCAGCATCTGGAATGACACAGTCTCCTGAGCTGTGTCTAAATACAGACATGACCTTCCTCTGTCTGACATGGAGGAGGAAGAGGTGGATGAGCTGGTGGAGGCACTGCCTTAAGCTTGTAGAGGTATGTTTTGTCCAGCTTGAACCCGAGTACACAACAGGCCGTGATAGAAAGCATCTGCATCAATTCCCCCTGATTCTTTGACTCCTGTCCCTTGAACCCTGACTCCACTCACCCTGCTTCTCAGCCTGTGACAGGTCGCTCCGCCACAGCAGCAGCACGGCTGTAAAATGGATGACGGCCAGCAGGGAGCACCTGCGGAGGCATAGCAGGCGAGCAGCATTCCATCACAGGATCTCGAGACACAGATGTCATATGAGACACGAGGGACGTGTTTGAGTGGGGGATGGGGTGGGAGGGCCAGTGGCAGAGGTTTTGGCATGGTGGGGCAGTAATGGGGTAGGATAGCAAGCCAGCTGCTACCAGCAGATTCATAATGAGGTGTCCCATCAAGAACACAGGGAGACGAACATTAATGACTACAGCTCAACGTGTTCTTTCACTGCCTCCGTTTCAGTCATGCGAGGATGAAGTGAACAACAGTGACTGGGTTTCTGTTCCAAGCTAAATTTAAATGCATTTTCTGTATTAGGGCTGCAACTACTAAAGTAATCAGTTTCATGACGAATTAAATATATTACTTGACTTATTTGTTGATAAGTTGTCTAGTCCGTACAGTCATAATTCTGAAGAGCCTCAGCTAACATCTTTCTCTTGCTTTTTTGAGTGACCAGCAGTACAGCATTCAAAAATATTCAATTAACTGTGATACAAAACAGAGAAAAGCTGAAAATTTCATGCATACAGTTCTAAAATAACTCCCTTATGAACACTTGAAATGTCTTTATTGTAATGGCACGGTCATGTTAGACGTTACAGATGTACTGCGAGGCATTTGGCAGCAAGCCCTCATCAGACAGAATGCAAAAAGCAAAAAATGCAAAATGCAAATGAAGTATTTGAGAGGCTTAAACCAGGGACTGCTTTTTTTGCTTAATAAATGACTATTTCGTCATTGGCTAATTAAGCCGTTATTCACAACTAACACATGGGAAATGCATTGACATGCTATGGATGGATGGATGAAAGTCACAAGCAAGTTGTGTGGATTCACACATTT
>JAPQLA010000001.1:27848446-27863969 GCA_029822935.1 Naso vlamingii | reverse complement strand
TGTGTGTGTGTGTGTGTGTGTGTGTGTGTGTGAGGGAATCTGAACAAATTACTATGCTTAAATTCAGACTAAGGCAAGTGTGGTATGTTTTACCAAGGTGTTGGATAGGGCTGCACAGTTAATTGAAATTTAATCCAAATTGCAATTTTTAAATTGCATTGAGATGCAATATTTTTTAAAGGAGAAATGTGTGTGTCAAAAAACCATTGTGATTCAAATATTGTGGTGTTGCAGAGTTTTCCTGGTCTACACATCATATTCTACAGACTGAAGAAAATATGTTTGTTTGGTACAGATCCTGCATAATCACACCATAATCATTTAAATTTGTTTTTCAGTGAAAATGAAAAAAATTCAAAAAGATCATTCCCTTTAATGTTGCAGATAAATTTACAAATGCAATATCCGTCCAAATAATCACGATAAGAGAGTTTTTCAAAATAGTCAAGCCCCAGTCTCCAATATAAAGATCATTGTGATAAAACTGGACACATGTTAGCATATTTGAAGCAGACCTTTGTTGGCAACATTGTCAATAAATTCTGTTCATTCCTGTTTTATTGTATACTCTTTGTATCACCTGAGCCCTTCTTCAACGAATGAGCGGTGATTTCCTTTTATGAGGCTCCACTGTGCAACATGTTGTGCGAGGCTAATCTCTGACCAGTACAGTTCTAGTTTCTGAGACACAGAGGGAGGATGTCATGGAAGAGAGCAGAAAGCTGGTATGCAGAGGAGTACGGGGAAATGGGAAAGACTTAAGAGGCACAGTGAGAGAATCTGTCTTTGTCGATTACACACACACACTACGACCTCGAAGGCCACATTAGATCTCTTTCTCCATACACCAAACTACTATTAATAATAGATACAGCTCTCTGGCTCTTCTGCTTTGTCTTCCCCTCCCCCCAGCAGTGCCCCTCGAGGCGTCTACCCTCTCTCCCTGTCCCCCTCTTCACCACCACCACCCTGTCCTAGCCTTTCCTTCCCCATCTCCCCTCCCCTGTGTCAGCTTTGAGACTGCTAGCCAGCAGCCATGGCAGGTGTGCATACATCATCATGGCACTGGCCACAAAGCCTGCAGCACCTAAACAGTCATCATCAGACAGACAGATCCACCTGCCTGAGAAGGAACCTTGTTTCGTAGTTGAGTGTATTTGCCTTCCTGTTTTGTAGCGGTTGGTGTTATCTAGGTTGAGATGTGGACATTAGCTTGTTTTGTTTTGCCTGACAGAAAACTACAGACAATGACAAATGAATGACAAATACATTCTGTGGAGATACTGAGAATAAAATGGAGTGCATACAATCTTTTCTTGACACTCCTCTGCATGCACAATGGGAAAATTCTTGTTTTATTAATATTATTTCCTGTTTGATTGTCACTTCAGCCTCGCATCTGTCATTTGATCTGGGATAGCAGCTCCTAAACACAAGCTTCCCAAGCTTAACCCTTTCACATTCTTTGCTCAGATTGCTCTTTCAAGATTCAATACCCAGCGTTTGTCGTTTATCATGAGATTTATCTACAATGACCGAGATCTAAGCTAGCTTTTATTCCGAAGGATATGAATTTAAAAAATGTGGAAGCATATAAAGAAATTTTAGAAAAATGTACATATTTATACAGTGGGTGCATGTAAAAAACTCTGCAACAGCACATCCCACTAAAATGACACATTTCCCAATGACTGCTAGTAACAATCATACTCTTTGGAATCCCAGAAAACAACCAAAAAGAGTGAGACTCAGTGTAACAGTTGACTATTGAGATATATACCAGAGTGATGCCTCTTGCATCTAATAGACAAGCTTTGTGATTCTCCAGAAGTCACAGTACCTCCTGTAGTCCGGGCAGTGCGCTGCTGTCAGCTCCAGGGATTGGCCAACCTGGGAGTGGAGTGGTTGGATGGTGGGTCCACAAAGCAGTGGACAAAATTTTTTGTCAGAGTTGTTTGCCTCTCTCTCACTTGGCTGATCATTAAAAGGAAACTGTACTGTTATTGGTGCATTGCGTTTTGTGGAATGTCGGACTTACAGTTTTTGCACAATTAACAGCAGGGAGGAAAGAAAATGGTGATAGGTTTTAATCTTTACTGGTTGGCATATATTTATTTTTAGGGGCAAGTGCACAGTAAACCCCTGATCTGTAAACACAGGACTTGGCACAAAAGGAAAAATCCATAATTGCACTCAATAATGCACAATCAGTTGACGTGCAGTTTAACATCAGCAGTCGGCCTTGAAAGATTCAAAATCTTCTGCATAGTCACTCCATTTAAAGTGAGAGGGTTTGCCAGTCAATAGAATTATTGGTCCACTTCACTGTTATAACTTTGCAAGGCAACTCTGATTTGCAAAATACGCCCTCGAGTGCTTCTTCATTATGTTGGTATTTCAAAAAAACAGTCAGTCATCTGCACCATTTTTCACATTTTATTTTGTCAAATACTGTAAAGTCATGCTGATGTTTAAGCAGAACGCAAAACCAGAACAAACAATATTGAGGAAAGGAGATTTACAAACCAAAGAATAACACTGACGAGTAATCTGATTTAAGTTGCCATTTTTAGCATGAAATGGAAAATATGAACATAGAGCACTTTTCTTTGTATGGGATGCATTACATGGCACAATAGTTGCCACGTTGCATAGCTGTTTCAAAAATGCGCACCCATGTGACTCTGTTAATCACGTGTACAGGCTGATCATGGATAATATCATATATACAGCATAAATACAGTGCATTTGGCATTTGAAAGACACTAATGCTTTACTAATCCTCTCATAATGATATATGAAATGTATACCTAAACAAATGGGACCTCGATGTAAAGCAGTTCTCTAGTGTCACAACTGGCTTCCTCTTGTCTGACAGTCTCAGTTTATGGCAGACACTAAAACAGTGTAGCTGTTTGTCGAAGCATGAGCAGACATGTTTGTTTTCCAAGGCACATAAATCATTTTCAGCTTAGCATTATTTCGTCATGGACCAACAATAGGTTGGTGACCTGTTGTTTATATTTACTTATTTTACGCACGCTCCACTGAGCTCCATCCATTCAATGATTGATGAATTATCTGCCACTCGGGACTGGAGGTTGTGGTGCAGTTGCTCTGACAGCAGCATCCTCTTGTTTGGTGGCTGCAAAGTGTAGTTGTGTTCTCAAGTCATCCAGTCACATTGGGTTTTGACTGTGTCTGTGGCAGGTTTTAAAAGACATCGCTAAACACATCTGGCTCATGACATCAGAAACTGGGCCTGATCATGGATTGTCACGGTCAAACCAGAGTTTAAAAAAAAAAAAAAAAAAATCAATGAAAAATAGAGGTGGATGGTGGTAAGACTCTCAGTTGACAGATTAAGGACAGGTTTACCACATTCACAGAGGACAAATCATATTTCTTGTCCACTTCTATGGGATTATCCTTACCTAATATAGCTTTATATATCCTCTGCTGCATTCGATATCCTTCCTGTAGTTTGAAGCAGTATATGCTGTAATTCTGCTAAGTAGAACGACAGCATTGTTACTGAGGTGATCACTCTTGTAGGAAAATGAATCTAACTGTGACCTCAATGGCTTTTGGGATCAGTCAGAGGTCTCACACTCGGATAATAAAAGATCAAACCTTTTTATATCTGTATGCAGCTCTGCGAGGCAAACGTGCTATGGACAAACAGTTGCTCAATTGCTATTAAATAATTGGCGACCTTTTCTTCACTGGGGTCCGCAGGAATGCAGTGGAGACTAAACCTCTGTGTATCTATCAGATTAACAGATGTGTGTGTGTGAAGAATGCTGAAGTGATTCAACACCTCACAGAGGATGCTGGGTAGATGGGACTTGGTATTTGGCGGTTTCAGGCTTTAGTTGGGAGCATTGCCCATCGGAATTTGTTTTCCTTTTCCTAAGGGAGCACCCCCCCACACACACACACTGTGCCTGAGACGATTCATCTTCCTGTCATCCTATTGATCCCCTACAACACTCATTGATATGGGGAACAGGCTGTTGAGCCCACGTTGGGAGGCTGGTGGCTGCTGTTTGACATTGAGGTGTTTTAAATGGAATAAGGGGAATGATTCATCTGGCCAGAATTATTTTCTCAGAGTTGGGGTACCTTCCATTTCCACTTAGAAAATGTCTCTCTCAGAGGGAAGAGCTGGCGTTTATGAAAGCCCAACACCCAGGCAACCGTTTCGATATGAGAATGTAAATAACATTGCACTATCGTCTCTGCGCAGCCAGCCACAGAGGTGTGTTGGAGATGTTTGACCTTGTGTATACTGTATGTATGACAAAACCCTTTCAAGAGGAGAGTACATAGAAACAAAGAATTTTAATCTCCCAGCATCAAGTGGCCTCGCTGAGGATGCCAGTTTGCTATCTAGCTGCAGACACGCTCCTTCTGCAGTTTGCTCACCAAACGAGAGCGGGTGGCGGCTTCAGATGCATTTCAAATTGTTTACTCAGCTGAAATTTGAACGAATCTCGAATCCACTCAGAAAACTAGAATCTTTTTTTCTTTTCTCCTCTTTTTTGCAATGTTGTGTTTTAATTTGAGCTTCATTTACATTCATATTGAATTTGTCATGTGCCATATGCTCCCTGATGTTGTCATGGGATACCGGCCAGGCTCGACATTTCCTTTTTGGAGGCAGCTGAGCACATTCATTTGTATTTGTTTTAAAAGATGAGATAAGAGAAGAAAAGTGCCTCCTCAGGCTCTGGGTAAATGCCAGATGCAATCAAGATGCTAGAATTTTCCACTGTTACATTTGAGTTTGACCTATGCTAGCAGCCAACAGGTTCTCCATCAGTGTCATGTTGCACCAGTAAAGGTGAGGTTTAATAACTTAGATTGTGATTTGTCTTAAGAAACAACTAGCATGCAAAAATCCCACACAAAACGAACTAATGAAACTCCTGCAGTGTCCCTCAGGCCTGATCTAGTCCTGTCAGTAACTCTCTCTCTCAATGCATTCACTGTGAATGAGAAGTGAAAATGAGTAGTTTTGATGGAAAATGAGATCTCAGGCACTCGCCAAGCAGCACTGGCACAATCAAGGGGCTCTGGTCCAGTAATTTACAGCAAAGTTTAGCCGGCACACCCCTAAACACACTCAAGCTTTTCTTTAACCTGGGATGGTCTGGCGAGATCTCTCCATTCAGGACTTGTAAGTGAATCAAGACCATTGTGAGGTGCCAGAGAACTTGTCCATTAATAAGCAGTATGCCTAGTCAAGTGGCACAGGAAGCATAGGGGTCAGGCCCGCCCTCCTATCATTATACCTTATCCACTTCCCAGTAAAAGGCCCCTAGCCACTCAGCTACAGGTCGCCATGGAGACCCAGGACAGGGAGCGGAGTGTGCGGTGGGGGTCGGGGGTTGGAGAGCGGTGCAGACAACCATTAGCAGCCCATTCCATGGTAATTAATGATCATCCCAGTGGCTCAAAATCAGGGCCCAGAGAAAAACAGACACAGAGCTCACTTTCTGAGAGCAAATGTCACAGTGGCAAGAAATATCTACTGGAGACTGGAGAGATGGTTTTTGTTATGATTGGAAAAATGGTGACAGGATGCCATTGAAAGCTGTAATGTTGCACATGGGGGAAAAATGATGGATGGGAAAGTGATTTATGGTCAGGATGGAAAGTAGGGACCATGTGCAAGGAAATAATAGTTTTAATTTGCATAAGCATCTCTCCACACACAAGTCTGTTCTCCGTTTTTCAAGGACAGAATAATTGAGAAGAAGAACTTACAAAGCGCTCGCCTCTTTCACAACACCTCTGACTGGTGTCTATCTGCTGCCCTAAGATAATCACTTGTCTAACCGCGTTATGAACGCTGTTCACATCGCAAATATGAATTTCACATTATTGGGTTTGTAATCAAATCTGAGCTCTGCTTGCCCTTAGGGGATTTTCAGTCAACCGGTGAGCCTGGCAGCCAATCAACCAGCCACGGCGGCTTTGAAGTGTCAGCAGACACAACTACCCATCTTCCCCCTCTCTCCTCAAGCAGATAGCTGTTTCCATGCTGCACAAGCACACGTGGATACACTCAGACACAAAAGCAATTCTGTGGGCAAATAAAAATGCAAACAAATGCCACACAGATGCCCATGTTTGAGCACGCTGAAGGGCACAGACAATAACGTGGCGCTCATACTCACATGTGTATCAGAACAATTGGTGGCACACAGACAGAAATTGTTGCCACACTATTCAGTACGGGCCAGTGCTGCGCTGACAAGGTGTGTATGCTCTGTTAGTCTGGGCTCACAAACCACACACACACGCACATGCACACACACTCGCACACAGCACACCTTTATCACACAGACACACTGGACAGATTAAGAGGAACCCTGCCAGTTTGATGTGCAGGTGGAGGTGGGGATGTGATGGCAACAGTGTTTAACTGTCTGGCGTTTTTTGAAGTACTCAGAATTGTGTGAGACAGTTTCAGACATTTGATTGCAACAAATTAACTCGTCAATCTCACTCGACAAATTGCTTTACTTGAGACATAAAGAACTTCAAGCTCTGTGATGAGTTCATTGAACTTATTTCAGGGTATTTCATGCTTTTATTTTGAGCACTTTGGCATGAGTTAGTGCTTAAGTGGATGGATGATAATTATGTTGACAGGTGCGATGGCTTGAGTCGTTTCTTGTTGTCCAGTATTTGCAAGCCAGACTTCAATGTCTTTAGTTTTAAGACTGCCATTTTCTTCTCAACATTATTAGAAGATTTGTCCTCTGCAGTAGGGCTGCACAATTAATCAAAATTTAATTGATATCGCAGTATGGCCCACTGCAATTTTCAAATGGTATATAGGTGCAGTTATGTTAAAGGGGAAATGTGTGTCAAAAATATCATTTAGTTTAAACATCGTGGCGCTGCACACATCACATTCTACAGACTTAAGAAAACATCTTTGTTTGGTAAAGATCCCTGCAACAACCACACTATGATCTCATTAATATCTTTTTAATTGAAAATGAGTGTAAGAATTGAAAAATTATAATATCCTCTTAAATCACAATTCATATCGTAATCACCATATCAGTCCATATAATCGCAATTAGATATTTTTGCAAAGCTTTGCAGCGTTCTTTGTAGCCAAAGTGGCTGTCTGAAGTAAATTAAAGATGAACACAACCTACGGATCAAATGTCTGGATTCTAACCTGTTCTCAGTCCTCACAATTGATGCAAAAAGTGCTGCAAGTGAGTTTTGTTTCGTTACGATAAGAGGGTTGAATAAGCAGCTGACAGCAAACTTACATCGTATAGGACAATAAGAGCACAACACTCAACAGCAACTTTCAATATTCTGTCCAATCTGCTCCCACAAATGGGCTGCTGCCTCTGTTCGGCTCTTTGATATTTTGGTTTTTTGTCTACTACAAATCTTAGGACAGTCAGATTTGACAGAACAAACTTCTTCTCCATTTTCTTGGTTACCAGGGCGACAAGTTCAGTCCCATTGAAAATATAATTGTTTGATTTTGTTTTGGAGAACTAAAAAACCTTTGATTAAAGCTCTGGCAGCACTAACAACAAGTTCCGACCTTTTGACTTGTAGTGTGCATGATGAAGTGGGATGAATAAAGATGTGGAAGAGCTGCCGTTTTACCCAGAAGAATTCTGAATGCATAAGTGGGTCATTTGGAAATAATTATTTAGCAAAGCCTGCTAATAACTTCAGACAAATACTTACAAACATTCCCGACATTAAACATACTAAGTTGGATTTAGGCGTCACTCTTCTGCCTTTGTTAGCACTCAGACTCATCAGTTCATTTCCTACATACAGTAGGTCCGGTAAGTGATACAGCCAGTGGTTGTTGTTATTCTAGACATTCCTGCTGAGGGATGCATTACCCTTTGTGGCGTGGCAGCGAATTCTAGCATGTCTGTCACCCACCGACTCATCCCACAGGCGCTATCAGTGCTCAGCCTCTCACAGGCATGCATGTACACACTGTGCCTCCTTCTCTTAATCTCTCTGTCTCTCTCTCTGGCTGCACCTCTTATTTATCTCTCTGGCTCTCCCTTTGCTTTACCTTCCCTCCTCCTCTCACTCTCTCTCTTCTCTGCCTCCCAAATGCAGTGAAGAGTATTATCAACTAGGAACCATACCCTTGGCTAGGCTAATGCAGCCTGACCACACACACACACACACACACACAAATGCACTAAAATGCAGATACAGTATATACACACAAGCACAGAGAGAGAGAGAGAGAGAGAGAGAGAGCACCCTTATCAGTGGCCGCTGGTGTCAGACCCTTAATTAATTTTGTCATTAACTGAATCCCATTACTCCCATTGCCATGACGTCTCACCCTTACGGATGGAAGACACCACTAACACACACGTATTATGCTCTCTCCCTCACACACACACACACACACAATTGCCAATTCTGTCCTTTCTCGCTGGCATCCATTTACATCCTAATGATGGAAGTAAATCCCCTCTGTGCGATCATGTGACCTTTCACCCCTTCTTGCGAGTCACTGTGGGCACATTCAGGTCGGTGCAGCCTATCTGCCACCAGACAGAGAGGAAGAGGGGCGGGCTGATGAGCAGGGATGCAGATGGGCATGGTGAGGAAGAGCGAGGTGGAATGAGAAATGAGAAGCAAATGGGTTATTAAGTAAAAGTGCAAGCTACTTAGAGACAAGGTGAGAGAATTTGAGCTGAACCAATTTGCTGTATTTTTTTTTTTTTCTTTTTTTGTTCCTGACCTCCTCACCGCCTGATGTGTTGCAGCAGCCTCTGGGCTACACGGGGACCAGCGGTGAAACTGTTTACTAGACTCACCAGCTCATTTCCTTTCGAGAGAACTGCTCGTGGCCCAGCCCCTCTCATGCCTGATACCGATTTCTCTCCTGCTGCTCACCGTTGTCTGTCTCTGCAGCTCGCTCCCCCTCTTGCCACAATGATCTCTGCCACAGCAGGCTGTGGTGCAGAGTAACCTGACTCTATTTTGAAACCCAAGTGGCCTTGTTATGACTTTCTGACTTGTGGAGAAAGTGATCTTGGCTTGGAGGCAGGAAGGGGACAAACTCTTTTCTGGGGAATTCAGACTTTGAATTTCATATAGTTCTGACTTTGTTATTGTTTCGGAATCACTTAATTGATGTTCCACCGCTGTTCTGTTTATGTTTTCTTGCCTAAGTGAGCTGGCTCTCCCTCTCTTACATAAGAGTTCTTCTTCTTTCCTCCTCTTTGTCTGTCCCTTTGCAGATAAAATTTGCTTGCGGTGCATTCGGTGGTTTTGAGTGAGCGGTTTTGAGTGTTGGTTGGGTACTTTGTGCTCCTAGCTTATGGGTTTGAGTTTGGTTCACCGCTTACATTGTTGTTAAGATTATCCCCACATCTTACTGGAAATATTACAATGCTGGCATCTCCTGCTGGTGTGTTTGGCTCAGACTTGTATATATTCCTTGAGATTCCCTTTGTTTGAATCCAATCCAGGACGTCTGTCGCATGTCTTCCCCTTTTGTCTTCCACTCATCTGTGTTCTTTTAATCTAAGTACTACATTGTAGAGCTGTATGATTTAGTGGAAATTAGTGTGATCGTAATATGATGAAAGCAAAATGGCATGCAAAAGAATATAGAATGAATGAATAATTTAGTTAAATACAACCCTGAAAGTTCCCAGAAATTGTACAATGCTGGAGGCAAATGCTTCACAATCAGTGCCATTTTACTCAGTGGGCACAACAAAGCACCCGCTAATCCATGCTAATACATGAGGGTCTAACATGTAAAATATCACAGTGCGCCAGCCTGTACCCCCTGTTGGTACGTCTCTATCCTGTGTGGTGTGATCAGTCAGTATGTTTACATGATGTTAGAGAAAGTTGATTTATTATGTAAGTCCAACTAAACTGGAGTTAGTAGTGGAATAGAATACATGTAAACATGTTAGAGTTAAATTTCTCAAAGTTGGACTAACACACTCAGATAATGTGGTTGGGGATTGATTTACTCTTGCATATATATGCCTCAGTAAGCCCCTAACTGGCCTAGGTGTTCTGCATATGATCTGTAGTTTTCTGCTTTGATCTATGATCTGAAAGTCAAACAGCATAAATTCGGAGAACAAAGTCGGGAAGAAATTAAGAATACCATAAGCACAAGGCACAAAGCACAAAGCACATTTGTACCACGAGTAAAAGTGTAGAAGAATATGTACGAAATGTATAGTGCTGTGTAATGGTCCGTGTTTTAACTGTTCGACATGGAACCCAGTTGCCTCTTGCTAACATGTTTGTGGCTTGTTTGGTTTGCGATGTAAAAGGTCAACCAGAAGAAGGTCCAATAGCAAACAGCTGAAACGGAACATATTGCAACTTACCTTTACAGAGTCGGACATATTTCCATCATGAAACAGACTACAATGGACCACTTCAAACAGGCAAAACCTGAAGAAAGTACTGGAGCACAGGAGTTTGACTCTAAGGAAGAAGCAGTGCGTGTGGAAACGTTAGTCCTTTGCACCTCAGTAAAGCTCCAAAAGTGGGTTTTTTTGGGGTTCTGACTGTTTGAGGTAGCCCATTGTATTCTGTCTTGTGATGAAAGGTCCTATTTTGTATACTTCCATCGATAAATCATTTCTCCCCTGTTTCTGTAGTCCAATTAAATGGCCAAATAGCTTGATCTAACTGTGCATGTAAACACACTGACTGACACTTTTGAGCATGCATTTTTCTTTGCACATGATTGTTGTCTACTGCCCCCACTTCCCTCATCCCTACCCCTAACTCTGTCTCTCCTCTGTCCTCCCCACCCTTGCCCAGGGGGCTCCATAAATATCATTTCATCCCGCGGAGCCGCTGACACACTGCAAAGGGCCTACGATAAATAATTCACTCCCCTGGTGCAAGGCAGGCAGACTCCCCTGCTTAGGAATTCAGGATGAGTGTGTGTATGTTGGGGTGGAGGGGCTTGTGGTGTTGGTGATGGTGATGGTGGGGGGTTGCAAGGTGGTGATAGTCTACACAGACATACTGTAAAGAGTCAACATTACCTCACAGTAACACACAAATCCCTTTATATGAAGAATTGAAATGATTTAGCAGAGGTAATAGGCAACATCAGTTCTTCAGCTTTGAGCTCCCCTCACTGCCTTATGGCCATGCAAACTAAAAAGTCTCCTCTCACTTATCACTTTATCTGTCCTCTTATCCTACACAAACAGAACTTCTCTCTTGGCCATATGTATCGTCACCCCCAGCCTGAAAACCCACTCTTTCTCTCTCCTCCTCCTTCTTCTTTTCTCCATCTTCCTTCACAACATGCCGATATAGGTTGATCTGGGCGATTGTGCACGGACCATCACCTGCCCCCTTAAAGTACCCACCCCCTGATTTATTGATGATGCCTGGGATTATTAATGCCAATCGCCTCCCCTCTGCTCACTCAGCTGGCATGAGCGACGAGCCTCACAGTTATCTGAGTGCTGAGAGGCTGAAGGAGGCAGACAGTGGAGAGACAGTAAGTGGGCTTTTGTGGACGCTTTGACTCAGTAGTGGGAAATCAACACCAGTCGGCGTCAGACAAATGCTAGCGTGAGTTGGCAAACACTGATGGACATTTTTCATTTTGGTGGTTAGAATTTTTTGCTTTAGGGGGATGCGAGATATTGTAAAGGAAGATAACTGACAGACTGAGAAGGAATGTAGTCACTAAGACAGTTTTCTGTCACGCTGTGAGATAAATACTAATATATTTGTGCGCATCTTCATGCCTGTGAGTTGTATCTCTAGCAGTATTTGCTCTGGACGCTAATCTGTCTTTTTAGCCACGCGTTCTCAACTTCACAAGCAGACTGGTTTGGGTTTTTTTTTCCTCTCCATAGTGTGTGAAGTCATATATTATGATTTTTGTACTTCAGTAAATGTATGGTCTTGCTGTATTTTTTCTGTTCTAGAAATCAAAGGTTAGTGAGTTTAATTTTGTTAAGAATTGTTCTTCCTGATGAAGAATCGTGACAGCTGCGGATGGCTCGATGCTGTTTTGTCCCATCTGATACCGATATCAGTCCGATGCAGCCTTTTCCCCTCTTTTAAACAACAAAGCTATAGACACTGCATGTGTATAGAAGCACATTGCTGAACCTAGCCATTTGAATTAGTCATGTGACACATGCTGCTAGTCTGTATTGTGCTGACATATCTCTTCATGGTATGTAGCGCATAGTTTTGTTAAAGTTGCAGTAGATAACTTCTGCAAATGAGCTAGCAAGCCAATGTTAGCTATAGCATGAGAGTAGTTGAGAAGCAAATCTGCTGCAGCTGTTAATGCTGCTTAAATTCGTTTGTTGTCTCTCTCTCAGTTTGAACTGACACAAACGGTGGCAGGGAAAGTTGCAGCGGAGTAAACTGGTCAGTCTCAGCTTGAGTTTTTAGCTGACTCACGGTGTGGCTTGCAGACATTCTGTTGTTGGCAGAGGTGAGTCAGAGCACAGTGAGCTAATCAGCTCGCACCGACGTCACCTGTCGCTAAGAGGCGCAGCGTAGACCGGCAAATTCGGACAGAGTACAGAGAGCATCACTGAGTTTTCATTTTTCTGAAATACTGTCATCGTGGTGGCAAAAAAAATCTCATGGTAAAAACAGGGCTTATTGGAGATCAATGTAGCAGCGAATGGTGTAATTTTTCAACCACTATTACACTATTTAATGAAGTTATACATCATAATGGAACAGTTAAGCCAAAAAGTTTTCTAGTTTCATTTTAAGCATCGATGGGAGAGTTTAGGCTAATAAAACAGATCGGATTATGCATTTTCCCCTCTCTGATATCTGATCCAGGGATTTTGGCCAATGCTGGACCGATACCGATATTGAATATTGGACCGGCTCATCCTTTAAGACAGCTACACAGCTTCATCAGCTCAGCCATACAAAGCCAAGGATACCAGTGTGGCCACTTACAGAGATGATTTATAGTCATTTCTGCAGGCAGGCCTGCTGCTTCAGATTTTGATTCTGTTACAGAAACCCTCGTTTGCTCAAGATCCTCACCACTCACTGACCCAGCTGTTTGTGCTAACAATAGTGTTTTCTTGTTCGTCTGAAGCAAGCCTGAGTGCTACTCCAATAACACACACACACAGACTTGCACTGTAGAGCCAATCAGGCCGTAGAGCTGCTGTAAACAAATGTGACAGTAGGAAGAACTGTCACGACTGTGGCTGCAGGAAGGCAGAGGCCACTAATGTTTAGCATCTCGTCTTCACCCTCCGCCCTCCACCCGTCCTAATGCATGCCAAGGAAGGAGCAGGAGTCTAGGATTTGATTAGCCTCAAGCTGCAACGTCTAATTGCCCCTTCCACCAAAGCCATATTGAAATGATTTATTCATCATCAAGCTCCAAACAGTCCCCTGTAATAGGCTGCCAGAAAATAGGATGCTCGATCCTTGCTCCCCTCCCGTGCACTATTGTCTCTGTCATAGGAGTGGATAATGGCTGTGATGTTTCCACTGCTAGCAGGATGTAGGTTGATGTTTACAGCTATAATAATTGTAGGCATTACTGTTGTTAAGCATTCTGTGTGTGTAAGAGGGCAGGCTATCTTGGCATAGTGGAGGGATGTTGCCTTTTGTGCTGCTGCTCTGCCTGCCTGCTTTATGCCATTGCGTCTGCAGCGACAATGAAGGATCCCAGACTGCATTAGACGCATTTCACTCCTGATAACTTCATTAGCATGTGTAAAATGTGTGTGTGTTTTTTTTTAATTTGCATGGGTAAGGCTTTATCCTTGCCAGTCCTCAGTGGTTGATCTAAAGGCATATTACACACAGACACCATATACCTTCAGCTTTAAATAGACTGCTGGAGCCCCTTTGATCTGAAAGCTCGGAAAGTTTGTGAAAGACTTTCGTCTGAAAATGTTCTGAAAACTTCTAATCTCTCATTTCTCAGCATCTCAGCATCTGCCTGCTCTTATCCCTTATCCAAGAACACATTTCCACACCAGTGGGGCCACAATCGCTGTCGATCCCAAGCAGAAGAGCCTCTTATGTAGTTAAATATGCCTTTTAAAGTCCCTTTCAGCTTAGCTTTTGATCTTTAAGCATGAGCAGTCAATGATGTTGATTGTGGGTTAGTAATGGTGGACAGAAGGAGGTTTGACTGGCCAGCATGAGACTGATGCACCAAATTGGAGCTTTTATTATTGCAGTGCCTGTGTCTTAGATATCCACACTCTTTTCTGTTAACCCAGCCTTTGATAAAATCCCAGCAAGTCACATTGAAGCCCGACAAAAAACGTAACAGCCCCTCAGAGGCTCAGTTTAACACCTAAGCAAATCGGCTTTCAACTGAGATGCATTAATATGTTATTGGCCACCGGCTAGCAGCAGGTTAAATATAGGCTGCTGATGGTGTGGGGCTATTTAGGTGACCCTGTTACTATTCAAAGGGAAACAAGAACCCGAGCACGTTGGCTCAGTTGACTTGCTTAGAACTGGTTCACATGTAGGCCAGTTTTGTGTCCTGTTGTGCACAAAGACTGGCCATATGTAGTGTCACAGGGTTGGCCAGCCCGGCAGCTTTTCTCATCCTGATGGCACCATAACCTAAGCTGTCTGCCTCAACCCTGGAGGCCAGCATGGATTGGAGTTCAGAGAAATGGCATGGGTTTGTCCCTCTCTTATTATCATCTGCTGCTGTTTCTCTCTGACCCCACTCTATCTGTCCGCAGTGCAGAATTCTGCTCCTGTAGGCCAGATTAATGCTATTCCACAGGCCTTGACTTAATCCTCAAAAAGGATTGTTCTAAGCCTTGACAAGGTAATATGGGCTAAACAGATTGCACTGGTGCACAATCAGAGCTACTGTAATGTGACGCTACAAATCTTGGTGTTATTGCATTAGCACATTATCCTGTAACCTTCACAGGTTTACTGATGGTGCTTCTATTGATTTGTATTTAGTTCTAACATTTTATTCTTAGACTGTTTGTTTGCTTTTTAAAAATTCTTTTAATGTAATTTACAGATAAATGTAGTCATATGTACTATCCCTTACAGTGAATCTCGTGAATGTGCTGACAAGGGCTGAGGATACCGGGGGTGATAAATGCTTATCAAACTGGAAGTGTCTCCCACCTTCCCATTACTGCCTGGAGAGGCTCCATCACCACTGTCTGAGCTGCCAAGTTTCATTATGAGTACAGAGGACATAGTGAAGGCAAGAGTGGGGAAGTAAAAAATAGTGTCTCTTACCTTGAAATAATGATATTATTGTTATTATTACTGAGGTTCTCGTGAACTACTGTGAAAGTTTAATGAACCTCGGGGTTAAGCAATACAATATTTACAACTGAATTGCGTCACAACTTATGTTGAAAGTATAAATATACCACCTTGACAATTAGGCATTTCATGGACCTTCTTAATGTGTAATGTGAATGTCTTTCTTAGGGCCCAAGCGATAAATTATTCTGCTGATATCATCAGCTTATATTGGCCTGTAGCAGAT
>JAPQLA010000001.1:27778100-27788479 GCA_029822935.1 Naso vlamingii | reverse complement strand
TGCACTGTAATGTTTTTTTTAATATATTAAATCTTTAAAGTCTGATATCCGTCCCAGAATTCCCCCTAACGTTGGTTAGACTGATTACTCAGCGTTCACTAATCATAGGAAAAGTATTTGAGTCAGAGTGGAGCTTCATGAGGTTTAATCTCAATGATTCAGCTGAGCTTTTTTCACCCTGGTGTGATTGAACATTAGTTGATTGGCAGCTTTAATACAAAAATATCAGTACTGAAATCAGCTGAGCCCAGATATGCTGAGCTATGTGGTGAGATACACTTAAAGAAGCTGTGTGCGTTGGCCCAGGCCAGGGAAGAGTCTTTAGCGGTGGCCTTATCTGTGAAGTGTGAGTTACCGTGGACCCGCTCTTGGCAGTGGATTTGAGAGCAGTCTGCTGATGAGAGGGGACAGAGACGCCAAATTGTCACTCAGCAAGTCTTCAGCATCATTTCCTGAGCACAGTTACAGCAGGCAAACTCGCATTCATAAATAGATAAACACACACTGAAACAAGCCCCTTTATTCATCTTTAGTCACACATATTTTTATCCAGTCATTTCGTCCTCAGACACAAACACACATTACCAAGGAGACAAACACAGGCAGCCCAAAAACTCAAGAGGCCCTCCATGGTAATAACACAGCATGATGTTCCTTTCATTGTAGACGGAGTGGCCTTCTTCCTCCTTTTTAAAAACAACTCTTCCTTCTTCCCTAATAAACCCAAGAATACCATTTGCAGTTTACACATTGTAAATTCTTTTTAATTGAAGCCGTTGTTTGTGATTGTTTCCAACGCGCCCCGCGAGTGTTGGTTTCAGATCAATGGCTTCAAACGCAGGAAATAATTATTTTGCGTTAAGATGAAAGTCAGGGTACAGCAGCACAAACAGCCCGTAGATCCAGCCTTTTTTAATTAGTGCTGTGTCTCCTGCTCTGCGTGGCAAATTAGCATCCACCATCGAGGATAAGTGATTGTGCTACACAGCCGTGTGTGGCCGATTGTGAGTGTGCATGAGCATTTGTGAGGTCGGAGGTGTGCAGGGGTTGCATTTTTTTGGCCCTTCCCACTTTTGAGAATCTGTCCTGAATATGGATTAGAAGATGTTGCGTCCAATGTGCTGTCATGTTTTTCAGCTCTGAGGATTGGACCAAACAGACATCTTTTTATAGTTGGAAGTTATTTTTGTTAACTTTTTGAGCTGCCGTGTTAAAGGTTTGTTATTTTAGTCTGGCTCAGTAAATTAAAACTTACTTTCAGATATTTTAAAAGTAAATGTAGAAGGAAATAAATATGTTAAATTAAATAATAGTAGGAGACTTTTCTCTCAAAGAAAATGCATTAAGATGCTCTTACTGCAGTTTGTATCTGAAAGGGGGATGGATTTTTTTTAGAAATTCAATGATAACTTTATTACTCATCTACCTTTCTAGTGTCACAGTTTAACCCCTTGAAGACTTTGTTTTAAATGTTAAGTTTGTGGGGTGCCCTGGTAGCTTAGTTTGTAGAGCAGCACCCCCATGTACGGAGGCTTTGTCCTCGCTGCAGGGTTCGATTCCACCCTGTGGGCCTTTGCTGCATGTCATTCCATCTCTCTCTCTCCTATTTTCTGTCTAGTCTTCGGCTGTCCTGTCATGAATAAAGCAAAAACCCCAAAAAATAATTAAAAAAAAATAAAAGTTGTGTGTGACACTTAATTTTAATGACTTATTAACAAAAACTCAAATTTCAAAAACATCCTCAAGTATTTATTAAGAGTTTCACACTCAAAAACTCAGCTTCTGTGTGGTTTGATC
The DNA here is from genome assembly GCA_029822935.1 of Naso vlamingii. NCBI lineage: Eukaryota > Metazoa > Chordata > Actinopteri > Acanthuriformes > Acanthuridae > Naso > Naso vlamingii. The sequence goes on along the minus strand of JAPQLA010000001.1, from coordinate 27,786,682 downwards.
AGATTTCATTGACAATAACTTGAAGTTTGTTGCGCTACCCTTTTCCAGTTATTTCAAACCAGACAAAAGAAACACAGAAATCTCAAGCCAAATACACAAAACTATCGTAACTAAAGTTTGGCTCTACATCCGTCTCTTGTCTTGCAGGGATGCCCAGGTTCGCCAGCCAGCCATCGCAGGCCACTGTGCATGTCGGGGACAGCCAGGTGATGGCGTGTGAGGTCAACTCAGATCTGGTGCCCTTCACCCGGTGGGAGAAAGACCGACAGCCGCTGGATCTGAGCACCAGGCTGGTCCAGCTGCCGAGCGGGGCCCTGGTGATCAGTAATGCCTCTGAGGCTGATGCTGGCCTTTACCGCTGCCTGGTGGAGAATGTGGGGTCGTCCAAGTCCAGCGATGAGGCCCAGCTCCAGATTGTTGCAGGTAATTTGAGGAAATTTTTGTTTCAGTGGATGAAATGTTGCCCAGCAAAAATGCAGATGTTTTTTAGATTTTTGATAGTTCTAGGATTATGAAGGTTTATTTTCCGTCAAAAAATGATACTTATGTTGACTAAACTTCCATTGTTTTCTAATAGTGAAGCATTTTTTTCTGCTTGTCCTCCATTGTTCCTGTTAATCAAACTCTGTCACATCCTTGAGTGCAGTGTAATTATGTTTCCATTGTAGAAGCTGTTGCACAGTAAATTGAAATTAAAATGTAGTTCAGTGCGTCATTTGATTGCGGTGGAACATGGTGTCCTCTTTGCGTTGCTCATTACCTTCAGCATGAAGAAGTCTGTAGTGTAGTGAGAGATGGTTGAATGCCTGAAGGAGTGGCAGAACTCCCACTGGGCTTATCAGTGATGCTAACAGTAACTCAGTTGCAGCTCAAAAAGGGGCTGAATTCCATTGTGGCACATCTCGCCTCACCCCTCTATAAGTTTTATTTACTGAGTTGTTAAGCACCAGGCTCCTGGCAGCACAGAGAAGATATTAGAGGTCATAAATCACACTTCAACAAGACCCCAGTGGGGGTCTTTATCTTTGTATGTCTCCTACAAGAATGTGTGGTGGAGTGGCAAAAGGCTGCATGCAGGAGGAAAACTCATAAAGCCGGAGGAGGAAGTTGAGAGAAATGTTGTTTGGATGCTGCCAGATGTTGAAGCGAATGAACTACATATTTAGACTGAGTTGTAGAGCTGCCAGAGCATTTCAAAATCCAAGTAAAGTGAGCACGTCATGCAAGAGAGCCAGTAAATACGAATGGACTGGTCAAAGTTGTCATATTGACATTGATTCATGACATCAAGTCATGCATTGAATAACATGCAAAAAACCACTCCGACCTAAAAGCTGCTGGTAGCTGCCTTGGAGCGACAGCACAGTGAATTAAATTATTTCTCCAGTCAATAGCAAGCTAACATTCACTAGTAAAGATGAAAAGGTGGCAGATCATCCTTTCATTCATCATTCACTCCTCTGATAGTTTCTTTATTTGTGATGCATTTGCAAAGAAACATCACAAAGTCAGACTGTTACACTCTGCAAGCTTGTGCTGCGCCTGCTATACTGACAGGAAATGAAAGTAAAGGTAAAAACATAAAACCACACCGTGGTATCATCTGTTAGATCAGGGGTTCCCAGACTTTGCCATACCCAAGTTGTTGTTGCAGAATTTCTTAAATTGTGGTTGTGGCTCTTTTGTAGCTGCTAAATTCTGATTGGCTTTTTTAAACTGAAAGATTGACATAGTAAAAGGGTCAGGAGATCTCCATATGCAGGAATTAATACTATTTAAAAAGACATATTACAGTGTTAAAACTATTGATAAAGTCAGTCTAACATCTGATCATTTGCTTAGTTATAGTTGATTTGCAAACTTAGCATCATAGGAAAAGCGGTTACATGACGTTAAAAACGAGCCGAAACTTGAAACCTTGAATGCAGGCATGCATGCACAGCACAGCAGCTGTGTTTATAGCTGTTTGGTTACTTCAAAGACAGCAAAGCAAGTCATTGTGAAGATAAAGTGACTTGGGTGTTTCCAGAGAGGTTTGATCAAACAGATTTGATACTTTTCTCTGTTTTCTCATAAATCCTGGTTTTACCTTTATAGATTTATGATCTAAGTGAAAGTCAGAGTGAACTATCCATGTGTGATGGTCCTGTATTGTTATGTTGTTTGGCTTGTATATCTTGTATATTTGTGATAAGGACCTTCCTGAAAATAAGATGGTTCATGTCAAGGTGTTATCCTTGTAATGAATTGAAATTAAATTGAAAGTTACACAAAGGATGAAGCTTTGCGGTGTTTGTCCTGGGGTCACACATGACCCTCTGTTTATCCTCCTTGGTCACTTAGTTGCAGTTGAGTCACATGGGTTCACTCTAATCTCCTGAAGAGCTGAGACTTCAGCTGCCTCAGACATCAACATGGAAATTATTCATCTGAACGTTCTTGGTTTTGGTGTCAGGAGCGACTGACCATCACACGATGTTCTTTTGAAGTTTTGAAGACGGTTGACAGATGTCACATAGAGGGTCTCTGCTCCGCTTCACTTGCTCACCTCGGCCTTAACCGCAGCCTGACCTCTGACCTTTTTGTCTCCCATTTTAGAAACTGGAGACGAGAGGAAGCTGGAGTTCTTGGTGCAGCCGGTGTCTGTGATCAAGGTGGTGGGCAACAGTGTGCTGCTGCCCTGCGCAGTCACTGGTTACCCTGCACCGCACATTCGCTGGATGTTTGGAGACAAGCTGCTAGAAGAAAGGTATGAACATGAATGTATTTTTTTAAATATATACTGTAGAAATGAAAGAAGCCTTAAAATGCTGCATGGGCTTTGTTTCCTCTCTTACTCATATTAAAACGTCTGTATAACACCTCATTCTAGCCAGCCACAGCCCACAAAATCACGTTTACACGTCAAACTTACCAATAGTTACTTAAAAGCTCATTATGTCTTGACTCTCACATGTTCTTAACTTCTAAAAAGCAACAAGACCGTGATGTAGCACTCCTTTGTACCCTGGTGCCTCTGGCCAACAGAAGCAAGCCTTTTAGCCCGGGCACCTTCTCTCCAAGGTATTAATGCTATTTTGCCACTGCTACCCAGTGAGCCCTGGGGGCCTGGACGTGCCAGTGGAGCCACTTCAGTTGGGATACGAGGCTGCAGGGTTGCCAGCTGAGGAGATGTCCACAAATTAAGAGCCGAGAGAGGGTGTCACAGCGCTTGTGCTCTCACTCTTCTAACACTCATTAGCTCTGGCAGAACAGCTCAGATCACTTGCAGAGAATTGCATTGGACAATGGAAGTTTGATTCTCACAGATTAAGAAAGCACTTTGTTTACCTAACCCCTGTGTGCCAGTCCTGCAGAATAATAACTCTGGGGTCAACAGAAAGTAGCTGAAGTAGAGCTCATTCATCTAAATGCAGCTTCAGAATGGGATTTCTACCTTCAGTGGAATTAAATGTAGGTTCATCACATTGGTAACCACAAGGCTCCAGCGTGGCGAGGGCTAGAATATCATTAAACTTTCCAACCTTTCGTTCCAAGCGCAGCTCCACTTCTAAATGTCTTAAACACCAATGGAATTGTCTGTGAGTACCTCTGACCTCCAGTGGGAGCTGGATAAAAAGATACTCTACCTTGTATTAATTACAAAACACTATCCAGTGTGAAAACCCAGCCCACTCCCCCAGGGTGTCTTCGTTGGTAATTAGCAAGCGTACTCTGAACAACCAAGGAAATCTCTGCGATATTGAATTGGACCTCCATGCTACTGCCTTCAGAGCAGAAATGGATTGTGTGGCGAATACATTACAGAGACCGCTCTTTTGATTTTAATATGACATTGACAATTAAAAAGAAAAGCAGTGGAGCTTTCTTTTATTTCTCCTTGAGAGTCTCCTCTCCCTCTCAGGCACTACATGAGAGATAGAAGAGCTGCTGTCAATTAGAAATTGGTGTTGCAGACAGGGAAAGGGAGAAAGAAAGGGGGAAATCTGCAAAGAGTGTTTAATTGGTCTTTGGTGTTCAATGCAAACACGGCCTTACAAAAAAAAAGTGGCGATGCCAAAGCTGCAGACATGAAGTGAAAGTTTATGAAGATGCGTCAAAGCTACCAGTTGAAGGCAGGCAGACTCACTGACGGCGCGGATTATCACAATAAGCTTCTGATGCTGATGCTTCAACTCAGTCATGTGTCTTGTTTTCTCCCTGTCGTTCTCTCAGTCTGTGTTCACAATAGCAGAAAGGCAGTTTTATCCCGAGCCAAAGATAATGGAAGTTATTTGAAATGAGTGCAACATGAATCTATGTATGGAAGTTTTACACAATGCTGCCTCTTCGCTGTCTAATTCTGCTCAGCAGTTCTTTGCGAGTTGTTTCACTAGCTGACTGACTCCTCTGAAGTACTTCAGGATTTTTTAAAGACATGATAAAATCCTTCAAATGTCTTTTCAAAATGTGCCATACAAAGGATTTCTGCTATTGCTTTGAAGAGTCTTATTAGTATGTTATTCATACCGTTTCTTTTGTATCACCTGTCCATATTGCCATGTAGGGCTTAACGGCTGCTGTAAAAGTCTTTGATGTCTGTGATGACAGATGGGGACGGAGCAAAGACGTGGAAATAGAAATTTAGAGCAGGTGGTAATCTAACTCTCCAAGTTGATCTCTTTCTGTGGAGATACTTATTCTAACTCATAAAAGTCAAGCATGCTGTGATTGTACTGCTCAATGTTTTTGACTTTTGAATAGTGGCAGCATCAGATTAGAAAGACATGGTTATACGTTCCATATGTGACCTGGCAAAAACATGTTACAGTACATGTTGGATACAGTCAAACCACAGCTAACAGTCTTTTACATGCATGTGGGCGATTAAGATAAAGGTACAGGGATGACCTTAATTCTGACACCACCAACGATGAACGTAAACACAATGTAATGATAAAAAGTAAACCTGGAACCTTAATAATCACTCAGCAGGGAAGGAGAGCTGTGCTGTCTTCCTTCATTTTGTAGGTGGACAGCAGAGATAAGGTTTGCAGACAGGGACATCACACCCACAGCTGTGATTAATTTGTGCAATGTTTCAAACTCGAGGAGAATTGTGAAACGGTGACGAGGTTACTGATGTGAAATAAAACCAAATCCAACTTCAACTTTGCTGTGCTTGTAGTTGTAAGTCAACATCTATCACCCAGCTGAAGACGTGCTGTCTTTTTGTTGGGACACTGTGGGATGTTCCACTAACACTTATTTTCCTTTGATGTCCCTTCTTTGTGAGGTCAGACCTTGTTGATCGTGTTGATTTTGTCAAGTCTGATCCCAGCATTTCATCTCCATTTTATTATCTGAAAACCAATAACTGTTAGTGACTAATAATGAGATGTTTTGTGTGACCAAGTCAGATTAGTTGTCATAGAAAAGGGCAGCTCAGCGGTGAGCTATGGCGCCTTGCAGGTCTGAGGTTTGATTCCCACTTTGTGCAGGACATTTCCATGTAGAGTTTGCATGTTCTCCCCTGTGTGTGCATGGATTTCCTCAGGATGCCTTGGTTCCTCCATCCAAAAAAACAAAAAAAACAAAAAACATGTATGTTTAGCTGATCTCCTGTCAGTACCCTTGACCAGAACAGTTGCTTAAGCCCTGTTTCCACTGAGCCGTACAATTTGGTTTGGTATGGTACAGCATGCAGTTATTTGCGTTTCCATTGTCAAATGTTGGGAATGGTACCAAAATAATTCATATAGTCCTACTTTTTGGCACCCTTCTGTTGGGGTACCAGCACACTGATTCAGTACCAAAAGAGTGGAGCGAGACACACTGCAGTCTGTTGACTCCAAGCAGGCAAATAGCTGTTTCTGAGTGTCACTTAAGGACTTTAAATATATAATTTCAAGAAGTTTTTATATCTTTTTAAGTGGGAATGTAACCACGTAGATTCCTTATGTGTAGTTAGTTTGTCCAAATAAAGCCTGTTTGTAATGTTTCTTGAAGGTTTTGGACTTGCATGAAGCCGCTGCTCCTCGGGTGAAACCAGCCGATCATTTAACTGAGGAGCTGATGATCTGTGCAACTTTACAGAGATTAAACCCTGGCTGTCATGTTTCTGTAGCATTTAAAAAATAATGCAATTTCTTTAGGTTATTGAAAATAAATCCTTTAGATAAAATTTGTAATTGAAGCTTGAATGTAAGACAGATCAACGCTGCAGCCTCTGAGGCTCTGTATGTACCTGTTACTGTAAATAGATATATTAAAATGAATGTTTCAGTCTCATTTCATTTTATTTTACTCAGCTACATTACAGTGTGAATTTTTATCACAGCTATATTACAGACTAAGCAACATAATTTACTGAATCTCTGTCAGTTACATTATTTTTGTAGAAAAAAGTGCTTTAAGTGAAGAACTGAGTTGGGATTATTTAGTCAGATATGATGTCACAATGCTTATGTAGCTGCTATTGCCATCTGACATACGTATCCCCGCCTACCAAGTGAGGGTACGGTCAGCTGTGGAAACCCAAGTCAGATCAAGGTTTACTGTTCCGAAGAGCTCCATACTGTGCCGAACTGCTTGATGGAAACAGCGCTTTAGAACTGCACAGCTGTGCCCCACTGCAACTAGTATTTCGAAAAACTTAAATGTAGAAAAAAAAATTCTCTACATGGATCAATAAAAAGTAACTGTTTTTCATCTAATACCTGTTTTTCAATATATTTTTATAGTTTATCATACAGAGCAGAGTATATGTCGTTTTTCAGAGAGAAACAGGGTGAACCTCACTGTCTATTTTGCAGTCTCGTGAAAAATTCTTCAACAAACTCCCCACGGTATCGTAAATGAAAGATTGATATTGCAGTATGGCTTATTCTACTGTAACATTCTGTTTATGCATTCACCAGAGTCCCGATTTCTCCTCAAATTCATTTAGACTCAGAGAAAGTCTGTTGTCAATGACTCCAAGCTCTCCATTTATTCTGATTAAGCTCTGCAACACCATGACAGAATACGCAACACTTGAGGCTGCTTGGTCTACATGTTAAAAATACATTGTCAGCAAACACCCTGTGTGTCAGGCGCAGCATCCCCCAGGTGCCAGTATGGACGGAGAAGCAGGCCTCTGGATTTGTCACACACGCTGGTCCTGGTGACACTCAAAAGGACTGTCATCTTTTGTTCTTGGGAGTATCACTTTATCACCTAATAGAATTCCCTGGCAGTCAATAAAAAGGATGAATTATGCATGTCGGCCAGCAGGGGAATTGGCAGAGCATGTAAATCACCCTCCTTCCAAAGCCTCCAAGCCGTCCGCCTCTTCCCCTCCTTGTCTCCTCACATTCATTTAAATATGATTGTGTATATATGCATTTACTTGTGTATGAAGGGAGATGGATGGTGTGGGAAATTTGTTTGCAATTGGACTGCAGCGTAACCCTCTCACACATATGTCTCACGAGCAAACACACACACACACCAGCTTATTCAGTCGGCTGTTTTCTGTAGAGAAGAACAGAAATGTGAAACAGGAATAGAAGAACACACACGTTACACACACTCGTGAAATGCCGACAAAAACCCTAGTTGCTTGCTATCAGGCGAGAGAGAGACAGGGAAAGAGAGAGAGCGATCTTACAGGAGAATGTACAAGGCCACAGACAGCCGAGAAGGACAGTAAGCGGAACGTCTTGAAAAGAAATCATAGGAACATTACGGCCACAGCTTCAGGACTTCTCAACCCCCCCTACTGAGAAAGGAAGGCCATGAGTATCCTGGAGGACAACAGCCACCCGGCACATGGTCTGTTCTTCCCTCAGGAAACCACGTAGAGAGCATCAGAGCGCAGAGCAGCCACCTCAAAGGCCGTTTTTGTTTAAGGACTGCAAGAGCAACAGCACGTGTTTGAAGTTTCATTTCATTTTTTAAACATGAACCTTGAACCTGTAAAAATGCATATGCACACTTGTTAATGGGAACTTTTATTGTCTATGACACAGTGTTTACTGTTTAAGAGAAAGAGATGTTGTTGGTTTGGCCTTAAGCTAAAATCCTGCTAAACACAGTCAAACCTCAAAATTTATACTTTATCTACTAGTCTTGACTAAAAACTGACAACATCAAAACATTGTAGAGTTTTGAAATCTTACATTTTGCCGCTGTTGTCAAATTCCACTTTTTTTTCCCGCTTCCTAACTGATGTTGAATACAGTATCTGATTACAAAAGGAGAAATGATCCAGAATTTCTATATATGGCTAAACTGAAGTTATAATTTCTTTTACAATTGATTTGATGATACCTTTGACTCATACGGGTCGCAGAGTTGCTTGAAAGAACTCAGGTATCAAACACTGTGAGCAGCAAACGATAACAGTGGTTGTTAAAAAGTTGTTTTGAGAATAGGGTCAGATGATGTTCAAATCTGAGCGACTGTAAAGGTAATGTCATGTATCACCTGCTTTATTGTGAAACTGCAAATTGGCAACATGAGTGTGGAACTCGAGATGGATTGTAATGACGCATTTTTCTGTAACGATTTGTGGATTGTGAATTCTCTGGCCATGACACACACACACACACACACACACA
>JAPQLA010000001.1:27686242-27697188 GCA_029822935.1 Naso vlamingii | reverse complement strand
CAGAGCCAAATGTGACGTCTTCAGATAGCTTCTTTTGTCCAAACAACAGCCCAAAACACACAGACTCCTCATTTATTTTCATCAAGGACACAATAAAGCAGCAAATAGTCACGTTTAAGACGCTGAACTGGCAATTCCTTTTACTTTTTTTTCTTAAAAATGACTGTAACAATTAATTGATTATTGAGATAGTTGGTGATTAATTTTCTATTGATCAATCAATCAATTATTCGATTTATGTTGCAACCCTACCTGTAAACACGATTAAAATTAGGCCCATCCTCCTGGCTCAACGCCACCTGAAGTATCATAGCATGTACTTATACTGCTTGTAACTACACAGCAAGCCATGCAGGAATATTACATTTGTTTTAATGGAGAAGTCGATAATTTAGCAAGTTATCATGAGCTAACTGCCGGTGTTTGACACCTACTGGTCTAACAGAAAGCAGGACCACTCTTCATCACTCTTCATCCCCAGCCTCTCCTTCAGTGCTCCAAATCAGCTGAAAGCCAAACTGTGATTCACTCTCGTTCTGGAACGAGTTTTGTCTGCTTGCTGTTTCGCCCCACTACGACTATATTTCCTCTTCTTCACTGCAACATCCACATCCGCCATTTTCTCTGGTCTGAATGGCGTCCAGTCACTATGTTTTATCCACTCTCAACCTCACCTGCGCGCTCTCATTTGCTGGGGGAAACGCACCCACCCAGAAACATCCCGAGACAACCAGAACATCAACATACAAGCAGAGGGTGGCGCTCTGCAGACACAGTCACCACCACGCATGATACAGCAGCATTACTTTTGTATGTCTATATTTAGTTTTTCTGGAAAATGCTACTGACTCTACCTTTAAGTCATTGAACCCAATCTCTACTGATATGTCAAAGCATACAGTGCATTGTTTGGGCCAGAGTTTTCTGCAGGGTTCTCCTTTTTTGGTGCATGAATGATCAGGTGTCGTGTAAATGTCACTATCGAATCTATAATGGATGTCCACAGGGGTGTTTTGACCAGCGCATGCGGGCGTGGCAGCGATGGCAGGAGGCTCAGAGCACGCTCCAGAAGAAGAGAGAAGCTGAGGCCAAGCTGCTGTGGGCCAACAAACCGGACAAACTGCAGCAGGCCAAAGATGAGATCACTGAGGTAAGACAGAGTGACCACTAGTGTTGTCACGATACTAGAATTTCAAACTCAGTACCGGTACCGAGGAAAATACTCGATACTCGGGGGGAATAAAGAAAAAAAAATGAAAGGCATTAATTTTTGCTAATTATGATTAGAATAATACTACCAACAATGACAATGACAACACTATTTTTAAGTTGTCTGACATAGTGCAAGAAAACAACTCAAAAAACAAATACTGATCCGCAACAATGACAACAATTAGCCTGACAGTTGGTATCGACACTGCTGCAAGTGAGTATCTCATCCGATACTAATCTTTAGTATCGATTAGTATCTGATTATCGATTATTTTGACGAGCCTAGTGATTACAGAGCTGCTGGGGCACTGAACCAACACCTGAAGGTCTTTACACGAACACGTTTTCTTTGAGATGTTTGAGCTGCATTATTGTAGTTAAACACAAGGAAATCCTCCTCAGATCCTCGGAATAATCGACTGGTTTGTATTTGTTAACTGTTATAATACGAATAATATGTGATGAAATCGAATGCTGGAACATGTCAGGATATGAATACTTTAATTATTTTTCTCATCATGTTTGTCCTCAGTGGGAGGGGAGAGTTACTCAGTACGAGAGAGATTTCGACAGAGTTGGAACGACTCTACGCAAGGAGGTTCTCAGGTTTGAGGTACGTTTAAGAATCTGTAATAACTTTAAACAGTCAAGTGTTGATGTTTTATTGTCATGCTACAGTTTTGAGTCAGTTGATTTAATGTATAATTGTCTACGTTGATTTGTACTGTTCATAGGAAGTATATATTTGTCCTTCTGGACGTGTGGCTTCTCCATTCGAACATATAATGTGAAGAACAGCTTCACTGTGAGATCAACACGTATCAGCCAGCGGCCTTTGAGCTCATTGTGAAGCATGTGACGTTTAGTGCTGAAGGAGTCTCTTCATCAGCCAGTATAAAGCTCAACTGTCATGTTGTTTTAAATGTTCTCACAGTAACATTTTGAGTACTACAAATCTTACTTGGGCTTTGACCTTGTCGGTTTATTTTTCTTCCTCGTGCACCTTGGAAGTTAAGTGAAGTTCTGCCAGAAATACAGACAGCTGGCTTTCCTGCAGGCAAACAGCTCGAGACTAGACACCACTTTTGTCTTTCAGAAAGAAAAAGCCAAGGACTTCAAGAGCCAGATAATCAAATATTTGGAGGCGATGCTGCAATCTCAACAACGGGTATGTAGTTTACAATTTCAAGTATTTATTCAAGTGTTTGCTCAGTAGGCTTGACCTTCTTTATGGGTACCAAAAGTTCCTTTGACTGTAAGATATTATTATCAGGTTTTATTGAAATATGTAACTATATCAAGATATGTGCTACGACAACACATTCTTAATTGTGTTTTCCTCCTCTTGTCTTCTCTGTATTGCAGCTTATCAAGTTCTGGGAGGCGTTCCTGCCTGAGGCAAAGGCGATAGCTTAATGAAGAGGGAGACTTTTTAAAGACCCCAACTGCCTTTTTTCAAACACTTTACCTCTTGACCAGGAACTGAGAGGACAATTTTAAAACACAAGAAACTTCCGCCCATTTTTTCTTCTTCTGTCTTTTTAATCATAATGCATTCTCTTATCGTGTACAGTTCTTCGATAGAATAAGCTGCCGCATTTTACACGACATTTCTTTGGCATAATTTTTTTGTTTATGTTCTTGACTTAAAGATGGTGTGAAGCAGGAATCCAGCAGAGATGAACCTGGCTGTAGTGTTAGCAAAACCTACTGTCTGTCAGTGGATATACCATGGTTGTTCCTTGCTTAAACCACTATATTGAAGTGTTAACACTGAGGTACTGCCCTAGAATAACATTGTCTATAGTTTACATTAGAAAACAAACGTATTAAAGTCATTCCAGTGTCTAACAGCTTATGTTAATGGATGCATGTCGAATTGTTTTGATGCACTAAAATGCATTGTACAGTTGAAACAACTGTTTTTTTTAATGAAATACCACTATTAATGACTGAAGTCATTTAGCAGGAGTATTAGCACATTGTTACAGTGTATCAATTATAAATAGTAGATCATAGAAAACATAAAAAATCAGATATGACAAGGTTACATGCTTGTCAGAATTGTTACAAATGATAACAGATTCGTAAGGTTACAGTGAGTGCAGGTTTAGAAAATGCATTCACTGATTTGTTGGTATTTTCTACTACAATGTATTTGCTATAATCATTTTTATTATAATAATCCATTTCTTCCGCAAAAGTTTGAAGTACTTTGATTTCATGTGTCAGAAACTGAGGCCTATAGGAACTCATTTAGAAGTGCTGCAGAGATTATTAAGTATCGACATGTATGTACACATGTACAGTACTTGAACTGAATCATACAACCGCTGTCTAATATTACTAGTAACCATACATTTAGTTTGATTAATTCGTTTAACAATGACAAAAAAGGCACAGACATTCATGTGATATGGCCCTTATTTTCTTATTCAGCATTTGTAAGTGTAGTTTTGCTGTCATGTCATCTTTACGTAAAAATGTGCTTTATTTTTGTAACCACTTTGCATCAGCACACACATTTTCCTGGAAATGCAAACAGGTGGATGTACAAAATAAAAATATGATTGGTTAAGTTTTGGCTCACGTTTTCATGTTTTGTTTTTCAGTAAGTTTGCTATGTTTGGCTGTGTTTGTTATTTGGTGGGATTTCCCATTTCAGTTCATGTCATGGATGCAAAAACTCGGACACCTCAAGCGAAACTTTAATGCCTGTGAAACAGGAGAGCAACAACAAATGAACAAAAGAACTGAAGTAATTAAAATTCTGGAATTTCACAGAGAGTTCAGTTCAGCGTCATTTACAAACTAAGTCTGTTAAAAACATACATTAAAAACAGATATTAAAATAAAGAAAAAAGTATTACATTTTTAAGCAAACTAAAGTCCTGGGGGGAAAAAAGCCAAAAAAAAGGGCATTTGGATTTTTATCTGTAGTAAACAGTAGTACATATTTGACCCACCAGGCCATCATCAATCTAATGTAAGTTCCTAAATTAACAATTCTGGGTGTTTTTTTTTGGTCATTTAATTTCCTTATATAGGAGTCTCTGCTGTATGTGTGAAAGTAGTAAAGAATTGCTATAATTACACCAAATCGTTGAATATCTTGTTTAATTTATTTACAAAAAGGTTATTTGAAGACTAATTACTAAGATATTTCATCTTCTCTGAAAATTTGGGCGTGACGTAAAAACATTTGGCTTTAACTCCCTGTTAGACCTCTTATCAACAAACTTTTATAAAACTTCAATAAAGATATCCAGAGAGAAACTAATAAAACTGTAAGTGAGCAAATGAAGTTGTTTAATTGTTTATATGAAGCAGCTTAAACGGAAGTAATGCTTCATTTTTCTGAAAACTACTTCTAAAACATGTCGTCAGGTCAAAATCAACTTTTATAGTCAGTTTAAAAAAAAAAAATAGCATGTTATTACATTATATCTAATGGTCTAATGGTTAATTATCCTGCATTAGTTTGACCCGGAAGTGTGCGCTGTGAAGCGGGCGGTGCCGTTTTTCTACATCCGGTGTGTTCGAACCTTTCACGAGCAGCGAAGACAGACGAACAGCGAAGAATGAAGAGATCCGTGAACGGTGTTCCGCTGTTAGCGTGAAACACCAGTAACAACAAGTAACACCGCAATCCTCGCATCCAGCTACAAGCGTCCGTGTAACTCACATTTGGCACGTTCACGCTCCGTGTCCTCGTCGTGTGGATTTATCAAAGCGGAGGTGAGTCTGTTGGGTTTGTTTGCGATGAGCTAGCAAACCAACGTTTTATCGTAGGCTATTGATTGTTAGCTAATATTTCGTTGCTAACGGAGCTAATTTCCTTGTTGCGCTCGTTCCAGCTGTCATGTAGCCATCAGTAGGTGTTAGCAAAGGTGTTATTAACGAGCAATGAGTCTGGTTGCTTTATATGCTGTTCATTAACCAATCCAAGCTTATGATAAACAAGAAAATGTTTTTATCGCGAGAATAATTCGCGGAAAATATTTTAAAACTGATGAGCTAGCTACTTTTGCCAAATAATGTTTGGCTACCGTTAGCTTTGTGGATGGCAAGTTAGGTTTTATGTTGGCAAGAGAAGCTAACTTGGCTAACGGTTTGTTCGCTGACTAGTTAATCGATGTGACCATCACTAGTGGTAGTCTGTCGGGCAGGCTTTGTCCATGAAACGTTAGCGTACAATTGCACGTCGCTTCCTTGTTTTGATTCAAGCGTAGGCCTGCTTACAAAGGATCGATAATCTATACATTAACCTCAGCTGCCTGAACTCCTCCTCACATGCAAAGTGTTATTATTGCTGCCTCTCTGTGCGCGATAATAAGGGAGGCAAAGACAGAACGGCTCGGAGAATGAATTTTGCGAATTTAACCAAGGCCCCTCCTCAGCCTGGTCACAGTGGCAGAGTTGTGTTGAAGCATGAAGCTAACTGTTGCAAGGTGCAGATGAGATGTTAGGTGCAAATGTCAAGTTATGAGCAGATTTCCTCTGTTAATGTGCAAATCCGTACAGAAGTGATGCGTTTCAATGCAAATTTCTTTTGCTCAACTGCATAGAACTGCTGAATCAATAGAGAGTGGCTCGTATTCAGTTACCCTCTGTCTAGTAAAATAATTGATTACCCCATTTCCCACTAAATAACACAGTGGCATGCTTTAAGAGAGCAGTGCAATCTGAAGTCGACATTTTATTAAAATATATGTTACTAGCTGGACACTTGCCCAAACTGGGACTGTGTGGCTCCATGATAGATTATTGCTGGCATCCTGTAAAATATTCCCACTGATGGAAAGGCCAGTATTAAGTAGTTTTTGTATGACATTTATTCAAAAGGTTGTGATGGAAACTTCAATAAATGCATGCCCGAATGGAGTCAACCAGCCTCAATTTAGCGGATTTAAAAAGTTGTGTAAATACATTTGCATTTTATTTAATTATATATAGAATATTATCGTTGCAGGTTTTGCAGATAATCATTTGACAAAGCTGTGGTTAATGGCTTGTCCTTCACCATGTGTGCTGTTAATTGCTACATAATACAAACTACATCAGAAAAGTTTTAAGTAAGTTGTTTTTACAACATAGAAGATGCATTTCTGCTACTCATGCCGTATTTGAAATATTTTTTTAACCGAAGCCTCAGGTGAAAAAATGTGGGTGTGGGTGCACAAAACAGCCAGGTATGCGTGCATGTGTTATTCTCTCAGAACTGATGGAGAAGAAAACTATAGATAACCTAAATTCCCTCCAGTCAGTGTTCATAAGTGCTGGCTTTAAGGAGAGAGGCAGCTGTTAGCTGGCACTGCCACAGTAGGAGTCTGCACTATTGGCAGGCCCCCCTCTCAGGCTGATCTTTTCACTGAAGGTTAATCACTCCACTCTGAGCCTTTATGTTTCTGTAAAAATGAAAAGATGTCAACAGATTAGAGCTTTTTAAATGATGCTAATCTGCTAGATATTTTGACAGGCAATTTTGTCGACTGTCATCAAGGTTTTGGGAGATGCTTTCAGTGCCACCTTAGTGCCTCGCTGAAGGAAATATACCAGTGAATAGAGCTGGAGGGTAAAACTAGCTATTAACCAATTACATCACTTTTACTGAAATATGTAGTTTTTGAATACCAGCATCATCAAACAGTCAGTCAGTCAGTCCTGCTGCTTAGCTTGTGATTGGACTGTAAACAGTTGTGTTTATGTGTACATGTCCATAGTTTCTCCACACTCCAGTAGGATATTATAGCATATTCAGGAGAAAAACATGTGAAAATAATCCCCTGTTTACAAACACCACGTAGTGTTTCCAGTCAGACTAGAATTGTGACAGAGGATGTATAATTGGTGATGATACAGATGTGAGATCAGCAGAAGTTACCGTCTGTTAGTAACAAGACACATTTCTTGTTCATGCAGAGTGAGTGTCATTAGAAGTGTAAGGAGATGGTGTATGCTCACAGTGGAGAAAGGCAGATTTACTCAAACAGGCTGACAAATGTGTGTGAATGTTCAAAATATGCATTGGTATTATTGCATGGAGTTGCTTTTGCCCACACTTATGCATTGAGGTTAGCTCATCAAATTAATTTGTGCCTTTATTGTTAAATATGTTTATTATTAATGCTTGTGAGGATGCAAATGTTTCTTAATCACTTACGCAGGCCATATCCGATTAATTTTAAATGCCATGCAAATGAGCACATTGTTAAGCATGAGGCTGTGCCATCACATACCTAAAGCCTCCTACACACTGTGTGGTTTTTGGCCGTCCTAGTCGAAAGATCACAAAACGTCTCTTTGGTCATGGCTCCAAAACGGTGATCCTCCGTCGCACAGTGAGAGAGGGTCGCAGACAGCATGCTAATAGATACTAACCTCAGACTTTCTTTACACAATTGCCATCCCAAGTTGTCCTCGTTTCCGTCGTTATGACCGCCGTGTCTACATTCTTTTCCTCTTCCTCTTCTGTGGAGTTTATTCCACACATGCAAGGGTCACTATTGCAAGGGCTTGGTTCTTGTTTAGCTTCATTGTTTTTATCTGCCAATATAGTGGCGTACGCTAATGATGTTTCATTGGCTTGTGTCTTAGCCTGCATTTCAGTAGGTTTCATCAACACACAGTCTAGCTACATCAAATTTGACGTCCTGACCAAGTTTATTAGATCAGCGTTGCACAGTGTGGCTGCAGTCAACTTATAAGACTGCTAAAATCCCACAGTGTGCAGCAGCCATAAACCATCATCTACTACCAAGCAGGCTGCCACATTTATCACTTATTTGCTCTGGTCAGCACAAAACCCACCAAAGTGTCCGCAGTGGAATTCTACTGTGACGTTGAAAACACAGAGCGCGAACACAGTAACATCAACTGAACACGTGTCAGCGATTCTGTAACGTGGTCATCAACCCACATTTTGCACTTTCTCCCACCAGTACGAGTAGGGACGGGATCAAGAATCGGTTTTCACTTCAGAGTGTTTCAGAATAATCTGATTCGAGTCCCCGTGCAAGCAATCTGCACGGGGACTCCTTAAATATACCAGAAAGGAAATGTATTTTGGAATGTACATGCACATTTGACCAAACTGGCTGAGATGGATGAATGAATTTTTAAAAAAGAAATTGATAAAGAAAAGACAGAGTAGTTAAATCTATAATTGGACTTAATTTGATAAAAATCCTTTAATATCTTTTTCTGAGAAACTAAATTGCTTGTACTGGAAACCAAAAGGTGTGTGTCCTCCAAGTCATTAATCTGGAGAGATGGCACTTCCACAGGGATAAAGCCTCAGGATTCCCCACTGAAGGAGCAACTGTGTAGACCACAGAACATTTTCTAATAACAGCAACAGTCCAGTAGAGTGAATGTGTTTGTACTTCACTTTGTTAATAAGATGATCGACTGACTTTACACAAACTTGTCTGTGCGCCTGCCTTTGCTCCATAATATTTATTTTGTAAATCCAGTCTGCACACAAGCTGAATAGTGCTCTGAAATAAAAACTGAAATTGAAAATGTACAAAGGCGATAGTCGTTGCGGGACTGTTGGATTGGATTGGATTGGATTTTGCCGCTTTAGATGATACTTTGTCCAGCCAGCGTAAGATAAATGAAACAGGATTTCGCTGTGACTACTCTGTTCTAAAATGGAAACAGGGGACAAGATGTTCTTTATGGCTTTATTTAGTTGTAGCTTTTTTAAATAGATTAACATAAATTTAATAATGACCATGTAACAGCAGAGAAATTGATACACAAACAGATAAATGATACCTAGGGGCCCATTACAGCACATACTGTGATGCATCCTTGTAATTAAAGGTTACTGATGTTTTCCCACCCTTCATGAAGTGCAGTTTTGCTGCTTTATAAAGTATAAATTAAGTTCTTGTCCCACTTTCATGTTTTCCATCCTAATCCTCAGGTCGGGCGTGTCTGGACATGTTTAAAGCGCTGTGAGCTGTGAGGCTGTTTTAATGATATCTCACTAGTAAAACAAATGAAAAAACAGACAGAGAAACCTTACAAACAGTTTTGTGCCCGACAAAAACACGCTGAAGTTTTGAGTTTATTCTGTGCAAAATCAACAACAACACTTTTCACACATGGCAGCATCTGTAACAGATGTGTTAACTGGTGAATTTAGTATCAGTAAATGTGTTCTGCATTGTCATGTTTAGCGTTTGACTGAACCAATCGGAAGAAACTTTTAATATAAAGCAGATTTTAGCGTCATTATTTTTTAAAATGTAGTTCCAGCCTCGATTAACAGCGATAAAAATCTGTGGTCAGTGACGCTGGAAAGGCAAATGAACACCATGTGTCAACACACGGCTCTCTTCTTGAAACATATTCCCTTAGTCAAATGTAGCTACACATTTCAGTGTAATTCAGTCTTCAGTGTAAATATGATATTGTAATAACAAGCTGAATAAACTAAAAAGCTCTGTTTAGCAATATTACAAGGTCAGGTATAATTCTGTAGTTTAGGAGTGATGTGTACACAACTGCAGTCGCAGTCTGGGCTCTTTGTGAACAGCAGCAACCAGGAAATAAGTGATAGTCTGGTGAAAATGGGCTGCACACGGGTTGTGTGTGTGTGTGCTTATTATTCTGTGTCCACCGTCCTCAGTCAGGAGAATGACCGAGCTGAGCTAATCTAAACACTGGAGCACAGTGGATTAGAGTGGCCCGTGAATGATTATTTGCACCATAGAAACTGTTGCAGCTCACCGTTGGTCTTTGCTGCAAACCTGTTTTATAGCCATGTTGTTCTGTTCCTGGTTTTATGTAATAGCAACAGTGCAGAGTTGCCCTTGAGAGCAAACGAGCTGTCTTTGATGCTGAGATCTGTGCAGGCAATACTGAGCATGAGTCATCCGGAAGCCCACACACAAATACTTTTCAGCGGCGGCCTTTTCCATGCTCAGGAATTACAGCATTGTCATGAAAACATTAGTGGCTGTTATTTTTTTAATGAAAATATTAAAAGTTGTTTTTCTGTGGAAAACTCACTAATTAGTTGGTTAAATACCTAAAACAAGGGTTATCTGTGGTTAACACAGGCTGAAGATATTTAGACGTTTTGTCCTGCGACATTAAAAAAAAAATCCAATTTTTGGACTTTTAAAATTTTACGTCTTAAAAAAGGCAATTGCTAACAAATGGCTAAATGAGACTCCAGTGTTTGTGAAAAATGTGTGATGTCATCACTTGAAAAGAGTATAAAATATATAGTTGAGTCGAGGGTTCCCCTGGTGTCTTGGCTAAATTCCCAACCTGGCTCATTCAACCTAGCCACCTATTCATCCCCAAAAGTATTTGGCTCATTCACTCATCTCACTCTCCACCTTGAGCGGGTGTGTGGTGAGCATTGTGGCGCATAATGACTGCCATGCATTGCCCAGGTGGGTGCTATATACTGGTGGTGGTCTGTGAGGTTCCTCCTTCACTGTGGAGCGCTTTGAGTGTCTAGAAAAGTGCTTTATAAAACCAATCAATTATTGTATTAATATCTTTGAAAAAGGATGTGAGAATAGCAGTGGATGTAGCCATGATTACTAGCTAGATCAGGTCACGCTAAGAGAAGAGAGTTTTTTTAGAAAAGTAAGCGCGCTATTTAAATAATCAAATAATAAGTCTGAATTTTTTACATAGAGTCTATATGACACCTAGAAAAAGATTTCTGATGAAAATTGTTTTATATCCCAGTTGCACATTCTGTA
>JAPQLA010000001.1:27563804-27575128 GCA_029822935.1 Naso vlamingii | reverse complement strand
CTGTAGACTGGGCCAAGCATGAACCCATTAAATTTGGGGGCGAATCGGACGTGTCGTTGCGCCCACAGGGGGCGCTACAGCTGTGTTTCTGACTTTAAATGGCCAACACTCGGTGGCCATTATTCTGATCAATGCCAAACTTTGTGTGAACATTGTTGTGGGCCCTCTTTACATTTGGTCACACAGAAAAAAAAAATATTACAATGTATCCATAGGGGGCACTACAGCAATGCTTTACGCTTTACATTGCCATATGGGAGACTTAGGGGGAACAGCAGGGGTTAGGGTTTGGGGTTTTTTTTGGAAAAAAATACACTTGGTAAGAGTTGTGACAATTTTGGGGGTAGTGCTAAAGCAAATACGCAAATGTCCCCACGAAAAGGACAACATCTCAAAAATCAAACGGTAAAGATAAGGATAAAAATATGCCTTTATTGATCCTCAGAAGGGAAAATGCAGGTCTTATAGCAGCACAAGATAAAAAGAGAGAGCTAAAACGTTACAAAAATAGAAATAAATTAAATGAAATAAGAATGTAAATTTAAATAAGAACTGTAGAAGACCAGTTACAATCAAAATTACAGACAGACAGTACACATGCAATATATATGACCACTGTTATGTCATATTACTAAACTAATATTGTAATACTGTTCAAAGTGAAGTGACTTAGTGCAATCAAACCTACAGTCATCACAGTATAGTTT
Organism: Naso vlamingii; assembly: GCA_029822935.1. Classification (NCBI taxonomy): domain Eukaryota; kingdom Metazoa; phylum Chordata; class Actinopteri; order Acanthuriformes; family Acanthuridae; genus Naso; species Naso vlamingii. Next base: position 27,574,421 of record JAPQLA010000001.1, on the reverse strand, counting down.
ATGTAGAGTAATATGATAGTGTGCAATTGTTGCAACATGATGCGTTCCCTTTAGGGGGGAGTCATGGTGTTTCCCTCCAGTCCTTGTAGGGGGCAGTAAAGCGACAACTGACTGTCTGATAAAGGGTAGAAGAAGAAGCTCCGCCGCGTGTAATTGGTTGTTTCTACAGTCGTTTGAATGGGAACAGGAAGCTACCTGCCAGTTGGTTAGCTGATTAGCTAGAAGGTAGCTTTCCCTTACGGCGTAATATCTTAAAGCGTTTGAATATCTGTAACGTCACCCAGAAACACTGCATATTGTTAATCGGCTGACGATATGACGTCTCTAGTCTGACGTTAACGTTGCAGACATGCCCTTGAAATAAGTTAAACATCTGTCCGAAGCGGTAAGTGTTTGCTAACCATACCAATACGATCTACCATCTGCTATCTAACCAACGTTAGTGTTAATGACTAGCTTTGTGTTACACACCCCGCAGATGATGACTGGTACTTTTTATGAAACAGCCGCTGTTGTCATTGTTTGACAAACTTTGTTGAGGGTCATGAGTGTTATTAGCTGAAACTTGACTGCTCCCGTGGCTCTCTTTATAGCTACACCCTGGCTCGGGAACACAGTGTCCTCTGACTGGCTTTGCCACCGGGGTCAAGTACAAACCGGTGTAAGTTAGCTAAGTTTATGGTGTTAAGCTACCGGGGGACCAGAAAAACCACATTTGTAGCAACGCGGTCACTGCACCGACAAGCCAAACAGGCTTGTTTTTGCCCAAGCTGCGGGGATCTTTAAACCGATGTTGGCTAACTGGTTTTAGCTTGTCATGTTGTCCTGAAGCATGACCCTTGAACTCTCCCTCATAGACAACTAGAGATAAATATCACTGATAAAGGAGAAATAATAGTTGTTAGAGATATAATGCCACGTTAGGTGGGAACATGGTTTGCACTTCAATGTCAGTTCAAGGATTACTTGAGTACAGCACTGTAAATGGTTGTATTTATTATTTGGATGTGAGTATAATAGAATATCATAGTTATCCTGTAAACTCATACAGGAGATGCTGTTTTATCCATATTCCCCACTCTTGTTGGGAAATTTTGAAATTTTGTTCAAATTGTTGCCTGCACAATGATCATACACAACTGAATTACTTTTTCAAAACAGCTACAGTGATGCTATTTTAGGTTAAGGTTACTTTATTGTCTCCCACAGAAGAAAAAAAAGTGTCTTTGCCCAAGGGAACTGCAGCATCAACAGACATGACGAGACGGTACGATACAATAGCAACAAAAAAAAGTACACAATGCAATACTTAAAAGTATTTTAACACAAGGAATAATTTTTTGTAGCAGGATCTAGGCAAAGGTAAGAACACCTGACAAGGATAATAAATCTTCACACGTTATCATTAGTGGATGATGTTTTCATTAAGATGACAGACTGCTTTTTATAGCATGCATGTCAGACTGCAATTTCTAAGATCAACAATGAGCTCCCAAGCTCAGTGACGCCAGTATACTTACCACACTGTTGTTGATGTCGTCAGGCAGGAATCAGTCTGATGAGGGCGCACCTACAGCTGGCAGGATGCAGCAGAAAAGGAACATCCAGATCATTGAGTGGGAGGACCTTGACAAAAGGAAGTTCTACTCCTTTGGTGTGTTCATGACGATGACCATCCGGGCCACCGTCTATCCGGCCACACTCATCCGCACTCGACTGCAGGTACAGAGGGGCAAATCCCTCTACAGCGGCACCTTTGATGCCTTTTTCAAGATTCTGCGGTCAGAAGGTGTTCAAGGCCTTTATCGTGGCTTTATGGTCAACACCTTCACGCTCATCTCAGGCCAGGCTTACATTACCACATACGAGCTGGTGAGGAAGTATGTCTCCCAGTATTCTGAGGACAATACGGTGAAGTCACTGGTGGCGGGTGGCTCGGCCTCCCTGGTTGCGCAGAGCATCACTGTTCCTATAGATGTTGTGTCTCAGCACCTGATGATGCAGGGCCAAGGCGAGCATCTCACACGCTTTCGACTCAACTCTAAAGCGAATGGAAAGTCCAAAAAAGTGTTTGGCCAAACCAGAAACATTATGGCTCAGATTTTTGCTGTTGATGGTTTTCGGGGCTTCTACAGGGGATATGTGGCGTCTTTGCTCACGTATATCCCAAACAGCGCTGTGTGGTGGCCTTTCTATCATTTTTATGCCGGTAAGGAGCAGGAGCTTGTTTTGCATCTTTTCTACACTACACCAATTGCACTTTTCTTTGAAGTGTCTGTTTATGTTCCCAGTGCATTTACATTCTACCAGTCGTTGCCATGTACTTAATCACGTATCTGTAATGTTTTACAGAGCAACTCTCTAAACTGGCTCCCAGTAACTGCCCTCATCTGATTTTACAAGCCATGGCTGGACCTCTAGCTGCTGCTACTGCCTCAACTGTCACCAATCCAATGGATGTGGTCAGAGCCAGAGTACAGGTGACCATCATTTACTGCACATCTCTCTGACAGCGTATGACATAACATGTATTGTGTGCTGATTAGAGGTTATGTTAAAAGACTGATTCTGACAGCGCTGAGGAAGACTCACGTCGAAATGCATTCATTGTACTCTGCCTGTTGACTCATTAAAAACCCTGAAGGTCACAGTGAGTGCTGGCCTTTATTCCTTTTTCTTTTAAATGGTTTTGGCCGTGCACCGGAGACGGTTATTTTTGCAGGGAGTGCTCCTTTTTTCTGACACAAAAGACTGATTCTCAACACAGAACAACTTAGTCTAGGTGTAAACATTTTACCGTTACGCAACCTATTTAAAATAACTCAACATATATCCCAGCCAAGTTGTGATTCTGGTTTGTCTTCTTTTGAACAACATAACATGTGCTGTATGTGTGTTTTGATCAGGTTGAAGGGAGGACCTCAGTCATCGAGACGTTCAGGCAGCTAATCAAAGAGGAGGGCTACTGGGGGTTGACCAAAGGACTGTCAGCACGCATCATTTCATCCACGCCCACCGCCATCGTCATGGTGGTCGGCTATGAGACGCTAAAAAAACTGAGTCTACGACCGGAGCTGGTGGACTCGAGACACTGGTAGGAAAAACCTGGACAGATGATTTACGGACCATGTGCCATTTGAGCTCTCGAGGTAGACTTTTGTGAAAGCACTGGATGAAGAAATGCTTGCCCGGGGAACAAAATGGAATCAGGCCTCTTTAAACACACAATTGCTGTGTACACATTGGCATGTTGGTATGAACACATACTGTGCATTGAACATGTACAATAGGTGATCATGCCAACACCCTAGTCACACATTATACAATTAAATACCGGTTACGGGTTCAGTTTGTCTGGCTGCTTGACAGGGTTGTTGCTCTTACTGTAACTGAAGGTGGTGAATGCAATGCTGTTTAAACACTGGAAGATGCAGCCTCGTAGAACTCATATTCTATTTTTAGTCAAAGGGTTACTGCATCAGCACACACTCCACAATCCTGTTCAAGCACCTTTGCAGAGGAAAAAAAGTGGACTTGACTGCGGACAGGCTGTTTTTATCTGCAGCAGTCTGTGCGACTCTTCACAGGTTTGCTGTAGTAACTGCCCTGTTGTCCTGAAGTCCAGCAGCAATGAGCCCACATCACTTCGAGATGTTCCCATAGTATTTTTTCCTCATACAGACTGCAACACCTCAACTTTGTGTATCAGCTGAAGCAGGTGCTGATCTGATACTAGTCCGCTGAATTATACACATTAATGTTCTATCTTTTTAACAGCTGTATACATCACTAAACCTGTATGAATGTTATGTTAGGGATGTGCTTGGATATGTATACTGTCCCCTACTGAAAGGACCATACCAGTGTCACCACATGTAATTGTCATAAGTCAACATCAGCCACATAGGTTACATACCCTTCCCCCTTTTCCCAAAATAGCTTTATCTATGAGATATTGTGTTGGTTTACAACGACCTAGTTGTGATCAGGTTTGTAGCAGAACTCATGACGACACATTCACATCACCAGTAAACAAATCTTTCCTCAGCGTTTGTCTTCACACTCACCCAGCTGGCTTCGCTCTGCAGTTTCTTTCCGTTGGCCTTTTGAAATTGCTGCCTTCGTACCGTGACACAAACAAACAGTCTTTCAGTGTTTAGTTGCTGAAATGTGCATCGGAAGAAAGAAGGTATTTGAATCTGTGTATCATGGCAGCCTCTCTGTTGTAGTCCTGTACGCTGAACAGTCAAAAATGACAAATTCCTTGCAAGCAGTATACGCACAGGACAATATTTATCTTTTTTTTTTGTAACATGATGTAGAAAATATTGCAGTCATTAAGCTGGTAGGAGGTAAGTGGTTAATTTGGCACATAACCAGTTTAGCATAACTGAAGTATTTCTGTTATACTGAGCTGCCAGTTGAACCTGTGAGACAGCAGAGGTTGAAGAACAGTCAGCTGAAATCATGCTGTTTCCCTGATGTGACAGTAAATGTTTGAGTGCAATAATGTCATTGTTTTATTCTTTACAGCACAAGATGCGATTGTATATGTCTTGTAAATTGTGTGTGAATAACTTGTCTTAAAGGATTGCGTTTTAACTAATTTATTTTCTTCAAGTTGTTTTGGGATTATGACCACAAAAGAGTCCAAACTTTTTCCTCAAGTGAAGATTGTTTTTTATTTGTTTGAGATGATAACTGAGTGTTGTGGCTAATGCAGTTTGCTGCTTCTGTAACTTTTTTTTAAAGTGAATTTCTACATAAAATTAACATCCGTTTTTTTCAGTTAATAGGATTTATCCCATTTTTAAATATTGGATACATGTGACATTAGATATTGTCACTGCGATTATTTTTATCATGGAGAAATGAGAGTTTGATTAAAGGGAAGTTCCTAAATCTGAGAGTTTGTTTAAATTAAGCCATACTGTACCACAATGAGATTATACATACATTTAAACAGGCTATGCCAAGATGTGTTACATACATTCAATGGATACCTGATGAACTCTGGAATACACTGTAGATTTTACACGCAGTTGTAAGCATCTCAAAAACATTTCCATGCAGTGACACGTGCACTTTTATTTTTTTATAATTACAAACATCTGTTATTCAATTGATTCCAGTGTGGAATTTTTTATTTTTTATTTCTTCTCATAACTTTCAGTAACTAACAGTGTGGTCCTGTTGTCAATGAGCAACAGAGATTCTTCTTCTGCTGTAAATCAGAATTTGACTGTCATGTACAGAATACATGTGTTTTCACATCATGTGTCGTCTCAGTCGGTCTTGGTTCATCTGTTTTGTCAATAAAACAGCACTGCTGCTTAGCAAAGTTATTTTGTGTTTTTACTGTTTTTCAAGCAGAAAAAGTTTGTGGACCCCGAGCTGTTTTATTATTGCAGATTTCGTTGTGGAAAGTTTAAATTTTTAAAGGGATATGCCAACTTTTTTTTTTGTTATTTGCCTCCCTCCAGAGTTCCAGACAAAAAGATAGATACCATTCTTTAGACTGTCCGTGCAGTGACAAGGAAGAGACGGGCAGAGCTCACCCAATGCTAATTAGCTTAGCTCAAATACTGGCAGTCAATGGGAAGTGCTAGCCTGCCTCTGCCTAAAGTCATCAGATAAACTTTCCAACAGCTCTAAACACTCCTGTGTGCTTTTTCTGACTTGTGTATTTACCGTGTTATGTTATTTTTAGACTCACATTAGCACTTTATGTAATTTTAGAATCAAATACATACCAGAAGTAAACCGCAGCGTGCACGCACGCCAGTAAACAGCAGAAGAAAAAAATACACTAAACACTTCGTAAGTGCTACACAGTTGAAAGAATGGTATCAATTTTTTTGTCTGGAACTCAGGAGGGAGGCAAATAACAAAACGAAAAAAAAAAATGTTGGCGTATCCCTTCGAATTCAGTGGAGTCCAATTAGAGGCTTACAAATGTTTTATTGGAAGCAGATGCAAATTATGTGTTTGCTGATGTTTGCTTTTCTGACTGACTAACTTTGGAAAAAAATATATATAACCAAGACATGTGCAAAAGTCTTTCCTTTTGCAAATGGAACTTACAGTTTTCCTCTTGTGGACAAACTGATGGCTTACCTGTTCCTCATGTCTTTGACATCCCTGTACTGAAATGTTGTGGTAATAGTGGGCCAACTAACGGTATACTTGCCCATTCCTGTTCGATGGAAACATTCAGTCCAAAAAAGGTGTGCATCATTTTGCTACAGTGAATGTATTTTGCCTCAAAAAAACAAACAAACAAAAAAAACAAAAAACAAAGCGCAAAACAGGTATGGACAGTTAAGTGAGACAAAGAGCTTCGTCAGTCTCAATGCTTATGTGCAATTACACACTGACTAGGCGACCCATCAACGAGAAAAATGGATGCAGGTGGACAGACGGGCAGAGTTTTTGCATTTTATTGTAGGATTACAGTAGGATGCTGATTTTTATGTTTGTGATGAGCTTATATTTGCTGATAAATCTCTTCCTCTAATTTATCCATGTTATGTATTAATCTGTGGAAAAGTTTGAAAGGTGTTTATTATTTAATATTAATTTTGAGTATTTTTATTGCCTGTGTAGAATCTCAAAATCCTCCACCACTAATTAGACATGAATAAGGGCCAGGTTTCAGCTGCCATTGAATGCACAATATGTAATTTCTACCACTAGAGGTCCCTCTATCAAAAACAATGAGAACAAAAGTTGAGGTTTGGAATTGGCAAGGGATCATGGGATTTACTTATTTCATTGTTAAACATGGACCATTTTAGATGAAAGTCTATCTCACTGACTGAGGCACACGTCTTCACAGACAAGGTCAGGTACTAAATTTTAACTCATTTTTCACATTTAACAATAGAAATAGTTAAATGAAGGGCAATACACAACCTTTGCCCTCCATTCTTGTCACAAGTTCTCAAACTTTCTCTCTGTGCTGCCTTCAAATGTTCACTCTCCCTTTTGCAAACATAAAATAAAACCACCCAGAGACCAACAGACAAATCTACTGATGAATGAAACAAACAGGGAGGCCTGGTGAAGCAGCGGAGGGCTTCTTTCAGCTGACAGGTCATGGTGGGATGACGGAGTGCTCCCTGTTCTGCTCTATACATTAATTATCAGGACGTGTCTGGAAGGCACTTTGTCAAAAAGATTGATGAGGGGCCGTCAGACAGGGAACAAATCTGACTTGGCCGGGGTTAGAGGAAGGGCCTCTCATTCTCAGGGGATGTAAGGGTGGTAGCTGTGTGTCAATGTGTGTGTGTGTAGGACAAAGGTGGGATAGTCAAAGCATGAGAGGATTGAGATGAGAATTTAAGAGATGCAAAAAAGGATACAGAAGTATTTCATAACGTCAATGTTTCATCTACAATAATTCACTGTGCATTGAGACAAATATTTCATATTTAAAGGATAGCTTCAGAGTTTTTGGCGACTGACAATGAAACAATTCCTTCCTATTGAGCAAGTCCACAGTCATCTCCTTTATGCAGAAATATGTTATTAAAGTTCAGCTGAAGCTAAAATGAGGCTCCAGCTGTCTGAGTTACACAGATTGAAGGAATTTATTTTCCTTTTGGTCTTTTCTAAATAAAATTCCCTGTTTATTTGTAATAAGAAGATATTAACTTTGGATGAAGTCCATCGCATTGATTTGTCTTACACAGTGCCAAAGCCTCGTATGATCTTTGGCTGAACTTTAAAAGTTATTTTAACAAAGAATGAGGACTGTGGTTTATTTCTCCAATCAAAACATTGAAAAAGCTTCATGGCGAGTATAGAGAGCACAAACATGTAAAGAGACTACGTACACAAGGACATATGAGTATTTTCTAAAGGTAGACTTAAAAAATATGAACCTATCCTTTAATTATTAGCCTTACCAAATCGTCCAACAGTCATCAGAGTTCTGCACTATAAGAGCAACTTTTAGGATTGTTAAACGCATTGCATTAAGGGTCAATCAAATTACAAAAACAAACAAACAAAACTTCATTGGTATCCTGCTTTGCTGACAATTTAAGTTTAGAAGATGCTGTTAAATTTCTGAGTGTCACAGGCAAAATTCTGTTCACCACCACTGTATTGGGGTTTAGGCAGAAATCTTAGAAATACATGTCGAAACCTGGACAGTGAAAACCAAAAACCATCTCTGTTACCATATATGGAATTTCAAGTGAGAAAATGTATATACTTTTTTTATTTGGGTGGACTGACCCTTTAAAACGAGGTCCTAAACCCTCAATATTGAAAAATAGATAATCCTCTTTCCAGTTGTGGGTGCCAATAATAAATCTGTAAAAGTCTGAAGGAACAAGACTGATACTTAAAGGCTTTCAGACTAAATATTTGTATAAATGCACCGTTAAGTTCCACTAAACCTCGGATCAGATCAGATGCCTGATATTACAGAAAGATGAGACATCAAGATGTTCCAACGGAGCCATAATTTAGCACAGTCATTAAAAGAAATCTCATGAGAAAAAACCATTACGAATGTGTGCATGTCTGTAAATGTATGTGTGTGTGTGTGGGAGGTAGAGGGGGTTTGGTCTGATGTGTGGGATCACTGCACACAGGGAGGAGAGACGGAGGGAGCACAGAGACGGACAGAGGGAGCACACAGCCTGAAGACAGAGAGCGGAGGAGACGGACGACAGGAGACGAAGGCTGACACACATTCAAAACCCCACAAGAAAAATGCCCAATTTTGAAGGCACCTGGAAAATGAACAACAGCGAGAATTTCGAGGAGCTGCTCAAAGCTTTGGGTGAGGACAGTTTACTGTCATTTGTATTTAGTGAGCGAGTAGATTTTCAAATTATCCTTAATTAGACTTAATTAGACTGCAGTCAAGGTTAATGCATGCAAAGTTACATGAATAGTTTGACTTTCAAATGTAAAAAACTGCAAATAACACAGAGTGCATCACTCTTGAGGAACAAATTGTAGACTAAACATAAACCATAAATGTCTAGATGCCAGCAACAAACATTTTTTAAAATTCTCTCAGACAAAAGCTACAATTAAAATTTGATCTTCTACGTCATGTTTCCACCCATCCAATATGTCTCATTTTCATGGAATTACGAGTTTTTGCCGCAGTTTTATTGTTTGCATCTGGACGTGTGGTTGCAGGAGATAAATTTAACACTAAAGCTGCTTGTTCCAAAGTGCAGAACAACTGGTTTTAATTAGACGATCTCAGGCACTTTTGCTGTGTTTTGGTGATGGACTTCAAGGAGGATGGATGAGAAACAGAGTGAAGAGTTCTCTCATCTAATTGTTTGGACTGTGAGTCAGACAGGGTTAATAGTTTTTCCACTTATTTGGAGAGCAGACTCTATCATGATCTACAGGAGAACTAAACAAAACGGCAGCAGCATTCCTCCCTTTCATCGCCTTGTCACCGAACTCTCCATATTTGCAACATCTGCTGATAACAATTGCAGTTACAGCTGCTGGAGGATATGAAAACCAACTGCTCTACACTGTATTATCTTCTCCTGCCAACTAAAATGTGGTTTTTCACTGTGACTGCCTGAGGTAGGTACCTCCATCTTTAAGCGCTCCTTAAATAAAAATATGGTTCATCCCTGAAAAAGGACGTTTTTCTTAGAACCTTTTTGGCGCCAGAGGCAGACAGAAAAAATGTGAGGGGACGCACCTCAGTGTCAGATGATGAACTATGGAGAAAGTAGGTCTTGTCTTTGTGGCAAGAGGCAGGAGAAAAGTAGTTTTGTACATCAAGTCATTGAAATTTTAACCATTTCACTTCTTGACAGACACATCAGCCCCACTTTCTATTGGTACTGTAGACTCCCATGTAGCTTTGTGTGTTGTCAGGTGTGAATCCCATGTTGAGGAAGATAGCAGTGGCAGCTGCATCAAAGCCCCATGTGGAGATCAAGCAGAACGGCGAACACTTCTACATCAAAACTTCCACCAGCGTCCGCACCACAGAGATCAACTTCAACATCGGAGAGGAGTTTAATGAGGAGACGGTGGATGGGAGAAAGTGCAAGGTAATCAAATTAAACATTGATAAAAGCAATATGCACTCAAGAAAAATATGAATTTTTAATTTCAATCAATTCATCTTTCAGACATCTGTGAGTATTGATGGACGATAGGACTGTCTGGCTCCGCTCAACTCTTTGCAAGCTAAAGGGGGACCCTGACATTTGCATTTTCATTAAGTTTGGAGACTTGTGAAAGAGGTTAAAGCGGCACCATTGTCTACCAGTTAGCAAGAATATTTTACACTAGCTGTAGACTAGTGAACATTTGCGGGCACAGAGGGTGTGTTCGTTTTCAGTTCAGCCTCTGACTGAACTCAGCACTCGCCAGACTCCAGTTCTTTACAGTCTTTTTTCTTTCCCCTCGCTCTTTGTTCATGAAAGAAAATACATTTCTTCTCCAGTAAGTCAACAAAAGACACTGATCACAGTACAGGTCAGCACTGGGTCCCTGCTGCAGACTGAAGTGAAGATAATTTCTCTTTTTATCCCTAAAGTCTAAAACAAACCCTAAGAAGAATCTAGTATGAGTCTGTTAGATCCACTAGAAGCTCCAGTCTAAAGGTCAATT